>CM067351.1:68855485-68892985 GCA_034190875.2 Urechis unicinctus
GCTACAGCGCGGATGTGAGAGATCGAAAGTAGTAAACAGGGTAAATAGCGCGGACGCTGTCAGCTGGTCAGAGGCCTTTGTCTATCTGGGGAATAGAACGTTTATCTTTCAACATGGCACAGTCCGTTGAAAACGATTCTCTGAAGAAAACAATAATATATGTTTGAATTTTCTATACCGTCATTGGGTCCTGGGGCTGTGTGAGACTTGTCACTGCTGACACTTGACTTTTCGTTTTCATGATCGTGGCTGGGCCTGGTCCTAGGCTGGAGCTCCCATGTCGCGGTTAAGCACTGGTGTTTCAACTGGATAGCACACACATCTTCCGCTCTCATAAATGTTCACACCGTCTGGCTCGGGGTTAAGGTTGACTTTCCGCTTATGTCTCTTAGATGCCATGATCTACTACCTGAATTAAAAAGGCTAATCCGAGCCGAAAAGGGCAAAGAAAAGTTGTTGTGAAAATGTTCCTTTCATAGCGCATGCGCAGCGCGGTACAATTGGGAGCATGCATTAATTTTTTGGGTCATCGAAGTTATCGCGCCCATAAGCAAATAAAAGGGTGACAATTTTGTTCATAGTTTGTTGAATAATAGTTCTTCTGAGGGTTCTATGGGTGGTGGCCTCGTTTAGGTTATTAGGAAGTGTTAACATTTTCCAAGGATCACCGACGGATGTCATCAGAAGACAACATGTCAAGAGCCGAGTCTTCAATCTTCGTAGAATTTCGAAATCATGAGAAATGTAAAATTATAAATTACTGATAGTTTAACTTGCAAGATGTAAAAAAACCCATAGATTGGCTAGATTGGCGCTTGCATTGTCCTTGTGGATATTTGGCACGACTGTAATCTTTAATCATGTTCGTGCATCCCCTCAATGTCTCAGTGAGCATCCAGTTTTGTTTCACATATTTCAAGACAAGATGGCATTAATTTCATACATATAAACCTCTTCTGTCTCCCTTGAAACGTATTTTAATATTTGTTGAAGCGTATAGTACCACTTGTGCTCGATGGGATTCGATATATCTTGATTAATCAGTCGATCATGCCTATTAAAAGGAGATTTTGAATGAATAATAGGATTTGTTAAGTTCAATATTCACAGATTAACTCATCCGTTATACTGTCTGCCAATCGACTCTCATACGGGGTTATCGTTTCACATATCATTCCCAATGAGAGTAGATTAACTTCTTATATAATATTCTATATCCTTATTTTATTTCATATCTTAAGCATTTGTAATCCGCATATATGCGGGAAATAGAAATCGCATTGATGTACATGATTTTACGCCTACTTTTATAAGAATTTTGTATACATGATGAAAAGTACTGGATTGTTTGTCCATACCAGGGATGTTTATCGTTTCCGTTCATGTCATCAGAAAAGTGATTTCTTGTGCGCGACCGCTGTTTTTCTGTTGACGTTCTTATACTTAACGATGACATCCATTATTTCGTAAAACAAATGGACAATAATTAAATTGACATCTGGTTCGCCCGGGCCATTTACTTACTGAATCTGTCATCGTATCAATAGGCTGACAGGAGTGTCTTCCAGTAGCCAGAGGGCGCTACTGTCATCCTACGGCATACGCATGACCGGCGACTCCCAGTATCCTATAGCATACGCTGACCCCAGTTGTATCGGGTGGCAGGTGCCGATGTGATCCCGCTAGAAATCGGAACTATATACTAATAACGCTGCTCTGACGGTTGTACCATTCTGAAGACCAATTATTTGGGTTGCGTCGTTGTTTTCGCCTGCTACAGGGCATGGCCTGCATAACCATACGACTAAATGACGCGTTAATTATGCAGTACAATATAAAGTTAAAGGCAAATTTGATGGTTTCAAGCGTGTTTGTGATATCTACGACCCGGTTGTAGACATCTCCTCCTGCCCCTGTGGCAGCGTGATGAGGATCGTAGAGATACCTGTGCATGAAGTGGACGAGTTCTGCTGGAGTGACAAGCAGTAGGTGCATCACAATGATCACTACAAGCGTACAGGTGATGATGTGATTCGTCTCAACGCGTACAGCGTAGGTGTAAACTCCCTGACAAGACAGCGAATGTCAAGGTCTTCTCCAGGCCAGTTATTGACATTCTTAAACCACCATTTACAGCGCGGACATTAAAGATCGAGAATCGTAAACAGCGCGGACGCTATGAGAGGCGAACCGTTATCCATATGTGTACCCCAAATTGGGTAATTTATCAAGATTACATTTATTAAATAGCATACTTGTTATTTTCGCGATGTTTAGGCCTATCATACGACGTGTTTGGGCAGCGAAAAGGCTCCTCCAAGCGACATTATTCCCGCTCTCATCAATTGCAGTGACGCACTCCAGCATTCCCAGGAGCTTTTCTATTTGTCACGGTAGTGCCACCTTACGATGGCAGTGTATTATAATTAGGGAAGCGATCACCGCAGAGCCACTCGAATTGAGCCCTCTTGGCGTAGCTATAAACTCTTAAATGAAAGTAAACGAGAAGAAACAAACAACGTTTACAGATAATATAATGACCATAATGAAACTCAGGGATATATATTAAAACACATTAATGTGTGCGAATAACATAACATCAAAAGCCAAAAGAAAATGAATCGCTAACATAACGTGATCATCAGAAACTGAGACAAACAGACTCAGATGCTGGCGATGTGAGTTCTGCTGTAGCCTTATGATGTAGGTCAATAGATCAATTTCTCGAGTCAAACAGACATTCATGCTCGTTTTGTAACTTTGGACTAACTTCTCAGAGACGCATCGTTCACCTGGTATTTACCACACCTTTCCTTACAGTCAACGCTATTGATAAGGATTAAAGTTGAATTTAACAGCAGGGCTGAATACGATGAAAATCTGTCCTCGATTATGTGGTATTTGCAAGATGTTGGGAAAAATGTTCATTGTCGTTTGCATCTACCTGTGAGGTATATTTATGTGATGTTAGCGTTACATAAAACATTGTTTTGCTGAACCAACGCTGGCACATTTCCTAACATAGTTACGCTGCTATTAGTACCACATATGGTAGGTGCGTTCGTCGTAACTCACACGTCTTCTGCCACTATTGAGCATCAGGACATAGGCGCTGACTTTTTTTCTACCCAAGTATCATCAGTCATTTGGGCTACGTGCCCTATCTTCTATTGAGGGTTCTATATTATTTGTGCTTGTCTATTATTTGACAATGAATATTTTATAGCGTAAGTTGCCGACGTTGCACTAAATTATCGAGAACCGCTCGTAAATGTATCGGGTAGCGTATAGCAGCTCCCAATACGGTTTTACATTTCTGTAGAAAACATTGCTCGTTGTTATAGCTAATATCACTCACAAAGCTCCAGAAAAATCGATATTCAATTGTTCCATATCAAAGTATGAATGAATAGCATATAGATAATGTAGACACGAGTTCTTCAATGATTCAAAGTTATTCGAATAGTCTGTTGTCCATGTTGTCGCGCGCCATTTATCTGAATTTGTCACGAAGCAACATGTTATAGCGAATATCCGTGTCGGATGGGCACGTTACGGCGTCGAGTCTGGAAGTAAGTGAACATATGCTTGTATATACGTGTTCGTCATGCTCGCCGTCCTCTATGGCATGTTAATCAATACATGGTGTTCAAGCTATACAACATTAGTAATAGAATATACATTAAGGCTTCCTTAAACCGGAACCAGGAGAATGTTATTGCAGAGATCTTAAAAATGTGATTATGCGTTTGTGTGACGCTGTACATCATACAAAAAGCGTACATTTGGCTGCAATTAGTTGAACTAAAGATATTTTTACTACTTTGCCGAACCCACACTGATAAAATAGGGAAAATAAATCCATGTACTTTGTCACAATGCATTGTTAAATATGAAACGCTGCAAATAAGGAAGGCCTAGCACAATTCCCCTCGCGGAATTTAGCGTGCAATTGCAGTAACGGCCATTCAAAGCTTACGAAAAGATTACGAAAAATTCGTGAGAAAGTATTTCCTCCATCAGTTAAATTCTGTGTAATTTAGGCGTGTTTTGTCTCATTCGGTAAATGGTAGAAGTAAACAGGCACTCTCTAACAATGTTCAAAACCATGCAATGGATATAAATAGTAGTATTGTAAAGAAAATGCAAAATGACAACTTACCCTAAATATGGCGTGTTGCGCAAATTATCCACGTAATTTCAAATATGTTAAAGCAATTACGTTTTCCCTCATTCTACAATACGAACTAGGACCTCTCTAACTTATCGTTTCTGCACATTTCCCGGATTATATATGACGCAGTTGAGGGGGTGATTTATGCTGCTTGTATGCTCTAGTTACGTAAATGATCGACCAATATAATATAATTCCAAGTGGACCTCAATAATGCAACTTGTTGATGCAACTGGTTATTAAGATAGAAGAAAATGGCTTGTCGTACCATACCTTTGTCTTTGAAATTTTTAAAAATCTACTTCTCTTATAAATACAAAAAGGTAGAGTAATTGGACCAATACAATATAAAATATATACTCAACGCATTGGATAGCATTATATATATATATATATATATATATATATATATATATATATATATATATATATATATATATATATATATATATAAAATAAATATATAAAATGTATAATATGTATAATGTATATATATGTATATATTATATATATATATATGTATATATATATATCTTATATATATATATAATGTATATATATATATTATATATATAAATGTCTCCCTATATATATGTCTATATATTGTATATCTCTATGTATCTATATATATATATCTATCTGTCTATATCTCTCTCTCTGTCTATATATATCTCTCTATTTATATATCTCTCTCCCTGTAATATATCTCTCTCTCTCTCTCTATATGCATCTCATCTCTCTCTATATATATATCTCTCTATATCTATATCTCTATATCCTCTATCCTATATCTCTATCTCTATCTATCTATATATAGTGGTCAGGATACAAATTTAAACTTGCAAATCCCCCCTCTATTTGCAGAATACACTCTTTTGAAGTCATTTTCATTTATCATGGATCCCCCCTATAATATTGGGTTATAGATAGGATCTTTATGAACCATTAATAGCGTTTTGCGATATACTATAATGTTGTTGTAGATAAATAGTGAAATTTAGTTTTCGGTCAAAATACTTTCAAATCAATCACATATTTTAATATCTCAAATATATGTTTTTACCACTCATGTTAAAATATCATTTTGACCGATTTGGCGGAAATATACATGTTTTTAGGGATGACATTGAGGTCTTCGGGTTACGTCAACGAATGGTTAGTTCCTAAAGTTTGATTTCTCTGTAATACAAACAATCTATTGAAATGATTCGCGACAGATCATCGTTGTACGCTGTTAGGACTAGACTAAAATTGTCAATCCAAAATATTTTCGAACAATTTTGTGGAAAATGTAGATTGACTTTATGTCGACACTGTGGCATATCCTTTCGTTTAACCGAGTCCACAAATCGTTTGCAGTTTGTCTACTAAAAGTCGCTTATTAATATATATATATATATATATATATATATATATATATATATATATATATATATATATATATATATATATATATAGATATATATATAGAGATATATATATATATATATATATATATAGATGAGGGATGTATCTCTCTATATATACAGACATATAGATCTTCTATATATATATCTCTAAGAGATATATCTCTCTCTAGAGCAAATATTTCTATATATCTCTGAAAATCTATCTATATATATATATTTATATCTCTATCTATATTTGTCTCTCTCTATATTGATATCTATATGTCTATATACGTATATCTATATATTTCTCATATCTCTCTATATCTATCTCTATCTATCTCTCTATATATCTCTATATATATATATATATCTCTCTATATATATATATATATATATATATATATATATATATATATGATATATATATATATATATATATATGTATATATATATATTGACCTTAGTTGCGCGCGTCTGGCTTATGAAAACTGGCTTGTGATACCACTCTCGGTTTTATGTGACGTCATGTACATTGATGTGGTCTGCGTCCATTGAGAACACACTGAATGTCGTCTGGAATTATGGGGTGTCTCTAAAGTTCAAATTGGCACCACAACAAGCGGTTTAATAGCTAAGCTGCATAATATTATGTTTACGTAATACAGTCAGAGACCAGTTGTGTGTCTGCTTCTCTCGCGGACTGTGTGATTAATGGTGTAACAACAAAAAGGGGTGTTGTAGAATGCGTGCTCGCTCATAAAAATTACTCGTCCGGCTTGGCAAGTCACTTGTCCGACATGACAATTCACTTGTCCCGGCAAGCGGACAACCATTGGTGTCGAACCCTCACCCTTTCCAAGCGTTGCATCGAGAGCAGTAGCTAACAACGCATAGCAAAATTGCTTTCCCCGCCCCAGCAGGCACATTCGCAAAGCAGTCACGACCCATCAAGCAGCCGAGCCACAAGTCTTTCAATACCACGCTATGTGACTGTTGCGCGTAATTGAGGGCCTCTGTTGGAGTCATTTCAATGTTAAGCAAGAGGATATACTTCAATTCTGGTGAAAACAGGTGTAAAACGGAGCTTACCAAAACAAATATGGCGCCGAATCTTCGGAAAATGTGAGACTGACCAATGAGAGACAATAACTCAAAAGTACCCAAGAGTGACCGAGAGACACGGCTTCCGATTGGAGCATCCCAAATCTGGGATGTTAGACCAGTTCAAGAACTCTTCCTAGACTAGACTCTTGGCGCGACTATTGAATATCATTAATATGTAAACAGGGCCCGCAACCAAGGGGCTAGGGGACCTTGACTAGCAAAGAGCTCAACATTAATGTTAATACCTCGTTTCTTCTTCTAGTGAGAATATCACAATTCATCTGCATATCTACCCATCGCATATTTTCCTTTCGTTAGCTGAATAAGCATTTTCTATTTTTCTGATGTTAATGTCACTACGAAAAGTTAATCTGAGACAATCTTCAATTGCTCAAGATGGCTGCCATGGTAGTTATGTTCATTTCGAATATTATTTATATTCTGACGTATAAAGAAATCTACCACTTGAATTATGCAGCTCAAGCATATTGATTCCATTACTGACCACAGCATGGATCGTGGAAAGCATGCATGCTCAGTAATCGACGCTGTTTACTTGTCATATGGAGTCTTTTTTCTTTCCTTCAGACCGATTATTTGTCTATAATTCTGGGTTGCTTTCACATTGAAACGAGTTTCTGCTTTTTCGCGTTAAATCTGAAGGAGACCGCTGAAAACAAGCACGCGTGTTGCAAGTTCGTTGGCATACATAAGATAATGCTGAGCCCCAAACTATATTTAACACGACACTCTCAAGAGCTGCCACAGTACCGTCCGTGACGCTGACAGACGTGTTTCATTGTTTACTGTCTGCTGCATAAAACTAATGTAACAGGCGTTTGGAAGAATGTCGGCAATGGTCATGATTTACTAATGAGGGAACATTGCCCGTTGAATGTATGGGCGATAAGGGTGCTAGGATATATTGCTTCACATTGATCTCACACGCCTGTTGTTACCAAGCGCCTCTACAGCAGCTTGTTACTCGCGTGAAATGCATTGCGCGCGGCGCATGTTATAAAGAAGTGTTATTTCAAAGACAATATTTCGGTGAAGAATATCCCTGGCTGTCATTTGTCGAGGGATAGAAGAATGTCGTGGACGGCGCTTCTACTTGGGGGTCTGATACTCGGGATGCTGCCGTTAGGTAAGTAAAATACCATTTGACATCTTGACTTGGTATTAGTTGAGAGAGAATGAACGCAGCAATCTTACTATAACAGAATTGCTCTAAGAAAATATATATGCTGCTAAAAACAATTATGATGAAGATGATTGTCCATTGCTGGGAATATGTGTTCTTTCGGAAGACCTATATTCTATCAAATTATATTATATTTACGGCGTTTTGTGCATTCAGCTTTATATCCTGGTCACTGGTTGTCTTTGTAGTCTAAAACGTAATACAACAACCCAAAGACTAGTTTATTTGTGTGTCAAGCTTAACTTCTGTGACATAGCTATAAAATCGTCACTAAGATTTAACCATCCTGCTTTTGATCTACATGGAAATCTCGCAGCCATTGTTATCTTGCCGTGATTCTGTAACACGCGCAGCTGTCGAAGAGGAGCGCACTGGCATTTTGCATTTACCTTTTTGTAGGACTGGTCAAGTATAGTTCGTCTGTGCTTTGAGCAATAACGTTGTGCGACAATTTTGACAATACAGGACCCAGTCTTTATAAGTTGCTCAAAAGAAGCCTGCAAATCACAGAGTAGGGAGCCCAACTTCTATGGCATCAGTTGAAGGCAAAAGTTTCAGAAATTGTCTCAGCTTCGGCCAGTGAAAGACATCAATAAGCCCCATATTAGATGTTATCAGCTGGACGTAATGTAATCCTTAGAGCTTGTTGAGGCCGAGATGCAACTTTATTGCGCTTGCCGCTAGTTTTAACTGCATCAGTTTCTGACCACTCAGCTTATCATGAAACCGCTCGACACGCGGCCAGGCTGTCCTGTAGTTTTCTAGAACTGACACCAATCATTCGTTTGCCAAAATCAGTTTGTGGTCGGCTCTTTCGCTGAAATAAACATATCATATTTTGGTTTTGCCATCGGGGTTGGAACAGATCCAACAACAAGCATTCGATAGTGTACAATTGACATGTACCTTAATGTAGCATATATGCAAACAGTATGTTGTTGATGAAGCACACCAAATAGTTCCTTAGGCTTTTTCAACCCAAGAGGTTTTTATTCATCGATCTCATATTTATTAACTGGTTAGAGCCATGGCGAGGTGGATTGTACAGCAGTACGAGAAGAGTAGCATGACATGTCTCAATATTTCAGCACTTCTACATGACCATGCTGTATAAGCACGCTACCATCGTCTACAATGAGCGCAAAAAGTGAGCGGAAACATCCCATGTCCGTTTATCCAGTATATTGCCCTGATGCAAACATGGACATGTTAAGCTGACAAGTTCGCCAATATGCTGCTGGTGCAAAGCACAGCAATTACATAAAATATGAAGCGCATATTAATACAGTGACATAGTAGTATAGAATCCCAGCGTAGTTTTCCTGCGCACCGGAAATGATCTAACTCCTTCCCCATATAGCATCCCGCTGTAAACATTGCACCTCAATATGGCACCCCATACTTGCTTCAGGCGCTTCTAAATATCCCAACCGCAACTCATATTGCATGCTACACGCCCACGGATTGCCATCGCTAAGTAGTTAATTACCTCAAATACGATGTACGTGCAAGAGTTGCGATGCCACTATTCGCCCTGGATATCTTGTTTATTGTAGGGCCGTTAATGAAGGTCTCAATCAGTTGATAGCAGTACATACGGCGGCCATCTGATCAAGTCGATACGAGGACCTCGGGTGGTCATCTGAGTCAGTCGATGTGCGTACCCCATGTGGTCATCTGATTCAGTCGATATGGGTAACCCATATGGTCATCTGATTCAGTCGATATGGGTAACCCATGTGGTCATCTGATTCAGTCGATATGAGTACCCCAGGTGGACATCTGATACAGATGATACAGGTACCCCGGGTGGTCATCTGATTCAGTCGATATGAGTACTCCAGGTGGTCATCAGATTCAGTCGATATGAGTGCCCCAGTTGGTCATGTGATTCTGTCGATATGAATACACCACGTTGGCATCTGATTCAGTCGATATGGGTACCTTATGTGGTCAAATGGTTGAGTCGTTAGAATACCGCATGTGGTCATCTGATTCAGTCTATATGGGTACCTGTACTGTTGAAGTAACAAATGGCGTTTTTCCGAACTTGCAATCTGTTCATATCCCACCCCGCCCAACCTTTGCAGGCACACACAGCACTGTCGCGCTGGATAACCCTATGTACCATACCCAACATGGTGGCAACATAATGTATTCCCCCGCTTCCTTCTCGTGCGTTTTGTGAGGAGGGTAATGATGGGTTTGTGCAAGTTAATATATTATGTCTTACCACAATCAATTACACCCCAAAAGTGTATCACATGTGGTTATGTGCACTCCGTTAGGGATCGTCAAGGTGATGCACCCAGTCACCATATCTATATCTAGGCTATGAACTTCCCGCTGCTTATGGTCAAAACTCCCGAGACTGGGAATTAATCTGAGAGTGTCTCCGGTCGCCACTTGATACATTTTCTGGTTTGCATCCGCCCAATACATTCGGTTGTTCGCGTAGTCGCGCGCGCCGCCCTGGTGAGCTTTTTGTAACTAACTTCCGATTTGACGCGCTCGATCTCACAACCCAGCTGTCAGGCTGTCTGCTTTCTGAGAGATCTGCTCGGTGCACAATGCGACTATAGATGAAAGGTTAAACGAACGAACGTGAGTAGAAATTGTGCGTTACGTTGTGTAGACCAAGATTTAAATACCTCGTCAATATGGAAGCGAATCAAAAATCATATTTGCACGTAACGTGCAAGGTGAATCAAGTGTATATTCCAATATCGTTATGTATTTGGGATTCGAGTCAGCTGGTAACCACTGTTTTATTCCTTTCCCAGCAACCCACACTGGAGAAAGACTTGGAAGATAGCTGTCAATAGGCTTGCTGTAGATGAGCATGGCAGAGAAACTTATGGAAAGTTGTGGTCACCTAAAAAACACAATACATAGGTTACCAGCCGAAGGCCAACCAATAGGTCTCCCGTATTTTTTTAAATATATATCGTAGCCTCTCCCATATGTGCTCTGTTTATATAATTATTCAGGGGCAAAGCCTCTCCCCCAGGAACATTTGTCTGATACATATTGCCTACTGATAATAACCCTATCAATTTACTAGGAATGTCACAGGCAGAATACACCCGGTCGCTGTGGCTGCTGAGCAGATAACACATCGCGTCATCCACTTTCATGCGCCGCTAAGTTTTGGTAGAGAAGTGTATAAAAGTGTTCATCTCTGTGGTATTTCAGAGCTATCGGTTAGCGAATGATAATAAATACATCGTTGTGAAATACTTGTCCTAGAGACAGATGCATTCTTTAAAAGATGAAGGTCACTATTGGACATAAGGACGCAAGCAAGTTTAGATGAGATGGGGACACTGCGGGATAACACGGAGCTTGACAAGGTAAGACAGACATTCCAAGTTTAAGATCGATCAACAACTCGCATAAAATTCCTGTCCACATTGGTAGTAGAGAGCTCGAGCTACATGTGCTCGAAAATGAACAAACGTTGAGAGAGCACGCTTCGATTGACTGAGCTTAAAGCTGTACATGAAGACATAAAAAAACACGCCTACAAATCCTTCACAGCCAAGCGAATTAAACATGGGAAACAATATATTGGTTACTCATCACTCTACCTAATCCGAGAGCTAGCCTCGTTGCTGCAGTCGAGATGGCGATTAGCGCTTTGGTCCTGGTGCTACTTTGATTACTCAAACCGACCCTTAAGCAATGTTCAAAGTAACGACCCGAAACCGTATTCGGTCCCTTTCCTTTGCAGAACCTAAGAGACATGGCTGACAATACACGCAGAAACTTCCCGGCAGAAACCCATATGGGGTGAAAGTCTATACAGTTCTATGGGTCCGGTTTTAGCACCGCCAAGGAGTTGTTATCTCTTTACGATTACCTGATGGGTTTAACAGGATCAGATTTCTCATTTCGACCACAAATATGTACGGCCCCCACATGGAATATTCTACAACCATGAAGCATTAAAAGCGGCAAACTGGGCGCGTTTTACCGGTGGTGGATTATATTCCTTGCTGGCTTATATAATTCCGCCGGCATTGTTTATCTCGCAGCCATTGTTAATTTGTCATTGATGCGATGTTGCAATTACCTTAGGAGGCCTTAATGCTTTATCACGTCCGGATGTGATCTGTTAAAGTATAGTACGTGTCATCGAATGATTTGTAGCAGCCCGTAATCTGGATTGAAACATGCGTATAACTGCAAATGTAGTCGTCCGTGTTGGAGCATGGAATTTGATATGCTTGCAAAAGAGTTAAATTATTATGCAGTCAACACTGCAAAGTTGAGTAGATGCAAATGGCAAATATACCCCAACCTTTTCACCCATCTATCCCTTCATATAACCATACATGAATAACAATGTCCAAGTGTCTATAAATTTTCGTACGCTCCAGTGACTGTCCACTTCAAACACTGGATGCATCAAAGACTATTTACGATAAACAATTGCTGCTATTGACTATTACGATTACACGGTTGGCACCGTCCATGTGCCGACATTCAGCGTTTTATTGGCATCCAAAAGTTCATAAAAGAAGAATGCGTTTTTTTGGAAACAAAAATATTTGTGTGTCAGTTCTCAATATGGCACTTTTTTAATGCTTTGAAAACGCTCCTGCCATAAAGCAAATACTGGTCCTATATTGCACATTGGATGGTTCCAACAAAAATGTTATTAAGTGGGTATGATATGGTGGAATTCACGACCAAATAACGAACAAGTCCAATAAATGCGACTGCACAAAGATGCCACCTGTAATAATGATAGTGACATTTGAAATGTGTGAACTAACGTGGTACATTCTACAAAATATTACAATATGATCCGTCCAACTACCAGAAGCAATAGATTTTATTTGCAATGATAATGTTTCTTCTTGCTTTGATATGTGGCACCGCCTTCAGCTGTCAGATATGTTTAATGGTAGTAACTTCGGTAATGTGTGACCACAATCAGATCACACACATGTGCTACATACCTTGATTTGTCGAATTTTCAAAATTGAAGGTGGTGTTTTGCCTTATTTGCAAAAGTGTGTTAATGTACGGAGACAAAGCAAAAGTGAATGATAACGAATGTCATCAGGATATGCCGCCCGGTGGGATGGCTGTATCTTAAAGTGTTATGTTGTCTTGCATTCATAAAATGATTTTCAATGTTGCATTTATTAGTTGTGTAGTTGAGCATTGACGGCTGATCTACTGGAGGCAGCATTGTATAACCGACATATTGCGGTCAGGTAAATCGTTTTGCATCCAACGCATTTGCATTATGCACGACGGGCTTGGGGTTCAATACTCCTAGTTAAATTCATATTCAGCATGCCAATAGAGTGAGGTACGAATAACAAAAGCACAACACATGTAATAGATGATCACTCGTACCATATATAAGTAGGCACATATGTTTATTTCGTATGGATATATATATATATTTACATGTATATACATTTTAAATATTTTTTTTGATAGATATAAATATGTATATTTATTCAGATATATATATTGATATATCTATATATATATATATACATATATAAACATATGAATATATGTATATATAAATATATATATATAAATATATATATATATGTAGATATATACATATATATATATATATATATATATATATATATTTATATACATATGTATACAAATACTTATATATACATATATTTATATATATATGTATATATCTATGTATATATATATATATATATATCTATCTACATCCTATATCTACCTATATATCTCTTATGTATATATATCTCTATATATATATATATATATATATATTATATATATATATATATATGTACTGCGCCATGAAATTGTTGGCTTCCACATCTAAGGCTAAAGTATATATAATAAATGTGTATATAATTGTAATTTTATTTATATATACATAATATATGTATATGGAAGTGTGTTTATGTACATTTATGCATTTTATGTATCTCTATATATATTTATATATATATATATACATAAGTAAGCAAATATTTATATATCTCTATGTATATATATAAAGGTATATATACACATATATATATATATACGTAATATACATTTTTCAATTTTATTTATGGGTGTATATATATGTATATATATATATATATATATATATATATGTATATATATGTTTGAATATATATATATATGTATATATATATGTATATATATATATATATATATATATATATATATATATATATATATATATATTATATATATCACCAGCATACTTATGAGTTTGGAATTGTCCGAAAGAGGACGCTATCATGCAAATTCATTGGCACCCATGGCCGTAATTGGAGTGAGACATTTGGAAAAAGCGGACCAGCATTTTTTAACATAGGATGTAAGAACAAATGCTGCCTATCGGTTGATGAAAGTAGTACTGGAAGCGCTGAGTTGCTGTAAGGTGGGGATGTTGTTGGTTAGCTTGGAGAATGAAGACTACTGGATGAGCTGAGGTGCTGTAAAGTGTTATCGACCATTTCAGCAAAAGTATGGGATGGACAATCAATGATTGTGTAAGGGCATAAAGCAGACAGACGACAGATTGGCGAGATGCTGGGTCGTTGCAACCAATTAGACACTCATGGCCCTTGTTGGGCCCTAATCAGACGTGAGTTTATAAGGTGAGGTTCGTCAAAAATATCTGACACACCTCTGTAAAACCTAATCCGACATTGATATCCGTTAAGACTAATTCCATCGGGAACCCTGGATAGATGTATCTGACACGAAGAGATTAATGCACCATACATGGCCTATGGAAGACATGTCAAGAAACCCATTCTGCAAAATGTTGCTTGAGCTATAAAGCAAGAACTTGTGTTGATTGTGCTGTGCATGCATATTTATTCAACCTGGTCGCTTCTTTCCTATATATTGTTGTAAGCAATTTTATAAAGCTTTTCTGGCGGCGCCAGTGCCGAATTGATTTGTTACCATAATCGAGACCTCTTGGCAGCTAGATACAAATGAGAACAGCATAATAACTACAGCGAATCTTCTATAAAAAACACAATCAACTATTGTACATTATGGCTGATTGTATATGCTCGTAAACAAACAATAAGCTGGGAAGTAACTAATGTATATGATAACAAAGTATTAATGAGAAGTAACAATTGGATAATGATACAAAATCATTAGCTAAAGGTTACCACTTGATTATGATTACGTGCTAATAGCGAGAAGAAATTGCTGGATAATTATAACTAACTGCTTACAAGTCGAATCGTATTAATCCTTGAATCCTATAATTGTGCTTGAAAATGCAAAAGTAGATTTAATAATTGAAAGGTAAGGTGGTTAAGTATTTCAAGTGACCAGGGTCTACATTGCAGTATTACGCTTTTTCTTAAACAACAGGCATTTTGATACATTGTAATTATCAGTTATGGGCTGCATTGTTTGATAGTGATGGCTTGTAACAGCGATGTAAGTGGATTCCTACGCGCTGAAGGTTTCTGACTAGTACTGTAAATCCCTATACGATTATCGTTTATTTGAAACTATATTTTATACTAATGCAATATGTCTTGTGCGTTGTGGGTGGTTTACCAATATGGGGTTTAAACGTATCCTACAACGCGTCACTCACACAACAGGTCATTCTAACAGCCGGTCAACCGCCCTTCTGTGAAATGAGACGCAATAAATTCACCCAATTACATTAATTTGATTTAATGTTTGCTGTTTGTTTCATGTTGAAGTGACACCCCAATGCTCGCAGGGAGTCTGGTACGACGCTATGTGTTATAATGTCGACCAATCGGCTCACAATTCACATGAAGATTTTGACTGCACGGTAGCAGAGCCACGTGATCCAGCTAAGAATGACGTCATCTTCAGAATTGGGTCAATGGCCTAGTAAGTGACTTTATCAGCTCCATGTGCTCTAGATGTATTGCTGTTGATGTGACATCAGTGATTACAAGCATTCTGAATTCTCTGTTGCTGAGCTGAGATCACGATAGGAACCGGAAGCAGTGGAACGATTGTGTGACATTTGTAGTTGTACGTCGCTAAGCGAGTATTTTGGCGGCAACAATCGGTTCCCCTACGTGCGTGTGAGCGAATGTTTGCGTTGGAATGAGAAAATAATAAACCTTATTAATTTACGGAATCAAAGCATCTGTGGCCGTATCCATAAGTCTGCAAAAACAGGTTTTTGAGACGGCAACCTGAGCTGGCCGTCTTAACCGTATCCATAAAGAATCTTAAGTCTCCTAGCGTGCTAAACTCAGGTAGCTGCCTTAAGTTCGCTAGCTGAAACTTAAAAATGGCGGTCCAACATTAATATTTCCAGGAAAATGCTTTCACAGATATGAATAAGAATATGTATGTTCCTGAAATGAACCAAAATAGAATCAGTCGTTCGTTATTTATGACACACCAATATCGGGATATTTGAATTATCCACGCCGCAAGCTGTTTTCTTAAAAACAAAGCGGGGAATTCTTCCCAAACACTTTGGACAGGGTGTTGATAGTCTACAAAAGAGCGAGTTGGCTTGCAGTGGATTTGAATTAGGAATGGTTTGTGGGATGATCATAGTGGGTGGGAGTTTCTATATCAATAACGCAATTATACACGATTTGTCATGTTACAGGGAATTTTCTTTAACTTCACAATACGAACAACGGCGCCAAGATTCACATTTAGTATTATTGAATATTAGGAAAGCAGGCACCGAGCCTACAAGTCTATGGATCCACTTCATGATAATATAGTAGATGTTGAAAGTGCCGCCAAAGCACACCAACGACAAGGGTTATTTTGGGATAAAATATAGTATATTATATCCTGTAATATTGTACAGTCTGATTGAATAAAGGTGAGTGACATATTCATAAGCAACCGGTTTTATAGCCCTACAAGACGTCTGAGTAGATATAGACGTCTATATATATATAATTATAGTCTATTAACGTTCGACCGGAGCTACCGGTTTTAAGGCTATTCCTTTTAGACTTTGTTTTGATATGCGATACCGACTATATTATATAAAAGAGTCAGACTAGATTTCATTCTTCGCAATTTTATTTCATTTTCTATCTAATGAACACAATAACATAGAGTTCCCTTTTCCTGTAAGACAAACTATGATCACGATGTGAAATTATAGACACTAATGTTTTTTGGCTGTTTGCCAGCCCTGAGCTGACGGCTGAGTTCGCTAACAATTTGTTTTGTGGATACGCCTGAGTTCGTGGACTCAGGTAAGCTCGACTCAAATGAAGATTCTTTATGGATACGGCCCCTGCCCCTGGTGCATATGATGCGTGGGTGTAACTGCTGTAAGCCACAAAGAGCGTCCAAGTCGTACGTGTTTGGAATATTCCAGTTGAAGCTGTGCACATATAGTTGGTTATTGTGTTTACTCCTAATCCATAGGTTAACTTGATCCAGTCATCTCAAGATGATCTTTTATAAAATTGCTAACTAGAATGTGTATAGGAAATGCAACTTTACAGTGACAATTGAATGGAATATGCAGTATTGCTATGGATGCTTATTGTTAACATTCATATATCTGATTTGCACATTTGTTGTCCCTTTGCTTGTATTCATACAGCTCCGAAGCTGAGATACAAATAATTCCGTAGATTTACCAATAATAACTTCATCACCATGTTGTTAATTTACTAATAATAACATTATCACAACGCCGTATATTAACCAATAATAACATTATCACAATGCCGTAGATTTACTAATAATAACATTATCATAATACTGTAGATGGACCATAAATAACATTATCACAAATGCCGTAGCTTTACCAATAATAACATTAACACAATGCCGTAGCTTTACCAATAATAACACTATCACAATGCCGAAGCTTTACCAATAATAACATTATCACAATGCCGTGGCATTACCAATAATAACATTATCCAAACGCCTTAGATTTACCTACAATCACATTATCACAATGACGTAGATTGACCAGTAAAAACATTATCAGAGTAGCGTACAATTATCAAACAGTCTGTTAAACATTTAAGTGATAATTATTACGAACATAAAGGCAGAATAGAGCCTCTTGCACTTGTGAGTACTTTGACCTTCAACCTTCCGCAGTTTTTCGACTGAAATGCTGTGAATCTGCTTATGACTTTATAGCTATCATCTTCTTTGATGCTTGCCAATTTATCTGTCACACATTAATACCTGTTCAATAATGCTTTCCAGCGTTTAACAAAAATTGTAGTCTCAAACCGTCTTTCACATTAACGCCATTACACAACCTGACGGATTTACTACCACTTCCTGCGGTGGCAGAATAAACGACCGCACTACTATATGACATCTTAAATCTACTTACTTGGTTTACTAAAATAACATCTAGAAAACGCACATGATGAGGTGAATCGTAACCGTAACCTTATACCTACCATTGCGAATACCACAGAATATATACATTAACAACCACAATATGCATGCAGAACCTACTCTAGTGTGCCTCAATGGCTCATCATGGATCTGGTCTCACCGCATCTGCACACATTGGAGGTGGTGCTTGTGTCTTGGGCAGGATTGGCTTATAGTTAACTAGCAGGAACTCGGCCATCAGGCACTCGACATACTCTGAAACATAACAGGAATCAAGTCACAGCTTACAGACCAGACTTTCGCTTATTACCTTATATCCCCATGGTTATTGCATTTGTTGTTGTCTTCATTTTATATATCAGTAAAATGATTCACCAAATGTTGCCTTTGTGGCTAGGAGTTGGTTCAGGGTCAGCTATCTGACAGGCGTTCCAGGAAACATCCAGTGACATTTTCACCAATAGCTGCTTTCAAAATCTGTATACCAAAGAATTAACTAATCAATTGGGATAGAATTTATGCACAAAGCAAACAAACACATAGTGTCTATTCAGCATTACATGCATGATAGTTGTTCAGTGGCCGCACCCACTCCTTGCCTTCATGGAATGCATCAGCTAAATCAATCTTCAGAATTATCATATTTATATAGATCCATGAATTTGTTGCATGTTCGATATGTATTGTACCCTCTTAACAAGATAACGGACTGTTTTTTCAATACTAATGCAACAAGAAAGTCATCTAGTCCCACCCTCTGCTTCTCTCTCTTGATAAAGGCAGGTCTGCTTTTCTAGGGCTGGGGTGGGAGGGGTTCACTTGCCTCACCATCCTATCTTGATTGCTTGACAGCAGCGAAGTACCTATAACCGTGCGATAGGTCCTTTAACACACGGATATATGATCATATACACTTTCAATCCTGCCTCCAGCTTTTCCATACTTCCGTTGGCATTTGCATTCTTTCTTAATAATATACACATAAATTATTGATTAATTCCGCCTTCGTTACAGTCATGAAGGAACAAGTCTAGTGTGTATGGATCTTACCTTAAATGACCGGCAGTGGACATGGAAAGACGGATCTGTGGCGACTTGGACCAATTGGCACCCTGAGACCACTCATGGCATTAGTTCTCCCGCATATATGGATCTCGACTCAATGACAGGGACTTGGAAAAATGATAGAATTTCTCGATGTGTTCTGGTGTGTGAAGCCGAATCAACAGGAGGTGGGGGAAATTTTAACATGAACAAGATGGTCTAGACTTACTCCGGTAGTTTGCTTAACCAAACTGGTGGATAATGCTAGGTTGGTACATAACCTAAACTGGTTGATAGCTTGCCCCTTCCATCTCCTTTTATTGCTTTGTGCCTCTCCTTCCTACCCTTTCCTATATCCTTGCGTCTTCTCCCTTTACCTCTCCCTTGTTTCCGCTCCCTCTCCTTCTCTCTTCCTAAACATATACTTCTCTCTTCTCCACTCTCCGTCTCTCTCCCTATACACATCCTTCTCTCTCCTCAACTCTCCGCCTCTCTCCCTATACACATCATTCCCTATCCTTTACTCTCCGTCTCTCTTCCTTTGCACATCCTTCTCTCTTCTCCACTCTCCGCCTCTCTCCCTATACACATCCTTCTCTCTCCTCAACTCTCTGCCTCTCTCCCTATACACATCCTTCACTATTCTCCATTCTCCGTCTCTCTTCCTTTGCACATCCTTCTCTCTTCTCCACTCTCCGTCTCTCTCCCTATACACATCCTTCTCTCTACTCCACTCTCTGTCTATCTCCCTATACACATCCTTCTCTCTCCTCAACTCTCTGCCTCTCTCCCTATACACATCCTTCACTATCCTCCACTCTCCGTCTCTCTTCCTTTGCACATCCTTCTCTCTCCTCCACTCTGTCTCTCTCCCTTTACACATCCTTTTTTCTCACCCACTCTTCATCTCTCTCCCTTTACATATCCTTTTTTCTCCTCTACACTCGTATATCTCCTTTTACACATCCTTCTCTTTCCTCCACTCTCAGTCTCTTTCACTTCACACATCCTTCTCTCTCCTCCACTACGTGGCTCCCTTTGCATCATCCCTCGTCTACTTGCTCTCTCTCTCCCTCTTTCTTTCTTTCTCTTTCTTTTTCTTTCTTTCTCTCTCTCATTTTCTCTCTCCCTCGCTCTCTTTCTCCCTCGCTCTCTCTCTCTCTCTCACTCTCTCCCTCTCTAGTTTTCTGTTTCAAACCCGCCAACCCTTTCTTTACATGTCTCTCCTTCAACATTCTTTTATCTGTCTCACCCCCTCTACCTTAATCATTTCCGTGTTTTTTCCATCTTCCAACATTCTGCCCTCTGTTTCATATCCTTCCATTTGTTTTATCTCTCCATTTTTCTTCCTTTTTCGCCTTCTCTCAATTAACATCACATTCCACAATCCTTCCCTCTTCTTTCTCTCTCTTTCTGTGTCCCTCTTGCTCCCCTTTCGTTGTCATTCATCTCACCCTCTCTCTTTCCCTTCTCCGTGCCCTCCTGTTTTGCTTCCTCTCACTTTCTTCCGTCTCCCGCTCTCTTTCTCTCGCTAATTTCTCCTTCCCTCAAACCTCATTTTAACTCCTGTGCGCCTTGTCTCTTGGGCTCTGTGTATGTGACTGCTATGGCATGGAGAGGCAACTCTCCATTCGCTGCTGCTATGTGTATTACCCACAACATAAGGGTTGCATATCAACCATACGTTGCGTGTTGTAATGCTGATAACGCCGCACGGCTATTTACAAATTATACCTGGTGTAACTCACCTGCAGTCACAAGAAGGAAGTTTGTAACAAGTTCAGAATCGAATGATTATCACAACACCACAGTAGGTCATCAGGGCCAGGTCTTCTTCACTTTGAAAGCCTGCAGTACACAATCTCCCACGCTCCAGTTTCTGACGCACGAACGCGAAACACACGCCAACTACGGCATCAAGCTTTACACCCGACATCAGGATGGCGCAATCATGAACTGGACCATCGAACAGTAAGTGTCTGGTTCCAATACTGGCATTAATTGATTAAGTGGCGCCTGAGCATATATAGCATGTTGAGAACATGCTTTAAATTGACGTACAATGTAATTATGTCTTTATTTCAAATATTAGGCAGTTGCTTTCTTAGCAAAACTGCGATTATAATTTTGGCTGAATATCTCATACAAACTGCCATGCCATTGGACAAGCATTACTTGTTTTCGCAACCCTGCGATTAACGCCTCGCAGAATTTCCTCTGCCTTTTAAGCTTGGATCAGGACACGAAGTCGGAAGGATGGGCCGTACCTGATAAGCGCTTATGTCGCCAGAACCTGCCATATTGGATGCAATGGAGTGTCAACGCGACCCACGTTCACTTGGACATCGGGGAAGGCTGGAACCTTGGCAATCATATCATTCTGACGTCACAGGATGACATGGAGCTTCATTTGTCGTCGATAGCATACATAGTCAGCCCGGATGTCGAGTGGAGCTTCGTGAAGAGCAATAAAGGTGAGATTTGCCAGTTGATTGATGCACAAATAATAGATTAGATATAGTGGACTGATTGGTTGATAGATGTAATGAATGGAGAGAGAAAAGACTCTTTGTAGGCTGAATGGATGTATCGTAAAACTACTGTATAATAGATTGAATGAAAAAATTGTGGAACAACTTATGTTTGATTGAGCGATTGAACAGCGGAACGACGGTATATAACAGATTGAACGAATGAAGCGTGGGGCGACCGTACCGCAGATTGAATCACAGGCGCTCGGTTCCTGATGTCAAACTTCCGAGCATGGGGCCACTTCCGAGCGCCGAGCCGCTTTTAATATATACAAAAAAAATGCAACTAATGGCTCCTGCAGTCTCATCCGCACGAGGAAACCATACTTGTCACTCGGGACATAATACATGGCGATTAGTGTGTCTTTGCGCCTTCGATGATCGACCATCAAATGCATTTTACCACAAGCAAGTCCGTCATAAGCGGCTATTATTTCACGTTTAATTACGCGGAATTCTGTCGCAGAGCGAGAAGTCATAGGTTAAGGCTAGGCTTGTTCCGGGCACATTTCAGGGGGAAACACTGGTATTTGTTCATGAATATGTGACTTTTGATTGATGAATAATAAGCTAACGTTACACGAATGCATCAAGCGTTATTACCCCAACAATGTCGATGTAGACCACCCCTGTAACTGCTCAATGAATCAATGAATACATTTTTGATAAAGTAAATGACTGGGTAACTGATTATCAGATGACAGATACAGGTTGCGCTTGGCAATGACGTTGTATGCTAGAAAATCTGACCGGAAAACTATCATACCCTGTGAATAGTATGAATGATCACACATGTAAAACATGTGTTGAAGACATTGTGTAGCGTATATGAGACGATGCACATGCTAGAGAGTCTCCGTTCTTCGTGTGCGGGTATATTGCGGGAAACAAAAGATTCCTCTCTTGATACAATCGGGCGTCCGTCAATTATCCGGGGGTGCGGGGTTAGACAGCCTAGTCAGTGCAAGGGGTTGTGCTAAGTGGGTGCTGGTATTAAAGGGGCACTATGTACACATCGCAATCTTCCTCATCGATCATAATTAAATAAACCATATTGTTTGTACAAAACGATTATAACAGTGGGTCTTTTCCACATTTCCTTTCCTCGGTTTTAGACC
Organism: Urechis unicinctus; assembly: GCA_034190875.2. Classification (NCBI taxonomy): domain Eukaryota; kingdom Metazoa; phylum Annelida; class Polychaeta; order Xenopneusta; family Urechidae; genus Urechis; species Urechis unicinctus. The sequence goes on from CM067351.1 coordinate 68,878,396, forward strand.
GCACTGGCTGTAATGTTACAAATGGCTGCGACGAAGGATGGGAATTGTACCAGGAACATTGCTATAAGGCATTCGTCGGAGCAAGAACCCTACAGAATGCTATGATTCAGTGCTTTGACGACTGTTCTGACCTGTTCGTCAGTGACGATGATGACGAGGCATCATTTATATACAGACACGTCGTCAACCAAAGGTCGGTACACTGGGTGAACTTTAACCTCACATCCACATTATCCGACCACAGCAATAGCTTTGAGCCGAATGGGCAGTGACAACTCTCTGGTGCTGTCATAGCGTTACCATCCTCCTCATCCACCGCCCTTGTCATATCACCTCCTTCTTCAAAGCCAGGTTTAATTCTTCATGTTGTTCTTCTTGTCTCAAAACCCTTGTTTAGTCAAACTTACATTGTTTCCGGTCAGTGTGGAGCCATTCTGGATGTCTTCTGAACCAACCAGATGTACTGTTTTTGTCAATGGAAGTATTAGCGACGTGGACTTATGCACCCAATCTAACCAGTACATTTGTAAGAAGAGAACATATAAACAAGGCAAGTCACATGTTACATAATCAGCTCCGCTATTGACGTTAAGTACGTGTCGAAAGGAAGACCGTGATAACCTGTTTAGATAATGGAGCTTGAAACTTGTACAACAAGAACAGTTAAAATGTGAGCCATTGATTGAGGCCTTGAAGAACATTGACATTGTGGAATGCACAGATTGGTTTTCAATGCATATTGTAGCATCGTAAAAAGCATACAGCATTTTTCTAAATACATTGTGGCAGTTCCGGATGTATCAATACTCTAGTGTAGATTATAATATGTTGGGCTGTATTATTATCGCGGCGTAGGTTTTGATAGTTTCGGAAATGGAAGTTGTTGTGCTGTTTGTTGTGGCGTTGGAGGATGTACGTTCTGTGATACTGTAGATTGTGGCATTTAAGAATATGTTATTTGTTTTATTGTAGGATTTAAAAATAACATAATTTTCTTGTTCTAAATTCAGACGTTTGAGGATGTATAATATGTATTGTTGTAGTTTGTGACATTTGAGGATGTATGATTTGTGTTGCTGTAGATTGTCAGATAATTGATATGTGTCAGACGTTTTGGTGAAGCTTGCGGCAATTGAGGATGCACGACGTGGTTTTTTTGTATGTTGCTGTAGTTGGGGATGTGGCGATGTGTGGTTTACTTTGTTATTTGTTGTAGGTTGTTGCCTCGATGGTTTATGTTTGCTCGAATTGGGTCAAGTCAGCGACTTCGCGGAAGCTAAAAGCGGATGTGAGGAACTCGGTATGACGATGTTAAGTCTCACCACAGCGGACGAATACGATGCCTGTCTACACTTGCCCCAACCTTTGTAAGCCGTTTAGTTCACTTCATTACGAGATTATACCACAAATAGCTTAGCCCTACTTGTCGACTTGCCCACTGCCAATGCACATGATCATGGAACAGGTTATCGCATTTGCAATAACCCAACTGATGTGTTTCTGTGGTTGCCTGAATGATTTTTTGATGACGTTTGTTTCACGGTTAAAATAACTTTGATATGCGATAACGATATCAGACAGTGTTGCGTCAGGTGTTATGTAGGTCGGCAATGTATTAACTCGATACGCCTCGTGTTAAGCGTAACGAGGGTGGATGCTGCGTAATTTAACGCCTTGTCAGAGTGTCACAACAACATGAGGCAATATTAGAGTGCATCGTGCAAAATAATCCCAAGATTGAGCCGCCAATTGGAGCTTTCATATCGTCACTTTATCCATTATCATCTCATTCAGTGCCGCTTTTCGTGATGACAGTAACGCTTCACCCAGTATCATTTCATCCATTATCATCTTATTCAGTACCACTTTTCGCTGGGTAAGTAACGCTTCACTGACATCTTGTTGCAGTACATTCCCTAAGGATCGCTATTGGCTGATCCCACATCAACTTGAGCCACGAGTCCGCTGCAATGCGATTGATGACTGCCATCTTTGTGATGGGTGGCGAGACAACTGGAGGGTGTTCACCGAAAATAACAAATGTAGTGTTCTAAAAACCGAGTCCTCTACAATTATTCACAATTCGTCGTGCAGCGAGGACCGTAACGCAACAGCAGTAATATGTACAGCATCACCAGGTGAGTAGGTAGTACATACATCCATGTATTCATTTTCACATAAAAACTGATAGATATATATATATACACTTACATTCATTTATAATAAATATTCATTCAAATAAGATATGTGTATAAAATATATATAAATATATATCAATATTAATATATATACATACATAAAAATAAAGTTATATATATGTATATAAATGTGTATACATAATATATATATATATATATATATATATATATATATATATATATATATATATATATATATATATATATATATATATATATATATATATATATATATATATATATATATATATATGTTTATATATTAGCACGAACGCAACCTTTTGTGGACAAACCGCCAACCTTTCATAGACTTGGGTCCACGGAAGGATATCCCACTATGTCCACATAAAGTCAATGCGCTTTTCCTTTCAAAATGTTTAACAATATTTTGGTTTGACCATTTTAATATAATAGTCTAGTCGTAATAACGTACACAGAGAATCTTTTACGAATTATTTCTTGAATTTTGAATATTATGGTCAAATCATATTTTCACAACTAACCATATGGTGACATTACCTGATAACCTCAATATCGTCCTTACAATCATATATACTTTAGCCCAAATGGTCAAAATAGTGTTTGAACATGAGCGTAGTATATGTTTATTCAAAGCATCAGAAGATTTGATTGATTTTAAAAACATTATACCGAAAAACTGTATTTTTTCTCATTATTCGTCGTTCTTTAACTTCGAATAAGATCGTGAAATGCTACCAATGGCTTATGATGATCTTATCTACAACAAATATATGAATATAATTCATGATGACGGAATATGTTTCGAAATTTTTGTACTTCGCAAACATGCGCAAATATATATGAGCACGAAAGGCTGGATTTATACGTATAAATTAGAGTCTTGACCATTCGTGGACAACCTTTAGAATACCAAAAGAATATACCAGCAATAAAAAGTGGCAAAAACATTTTTATTTGCATTAAACTTTCACTTTATACCTTTAAAGATATGCAAAATCAACAATTAATAAATTATCAAAGGACAAATTTACTAAAACAATGCACGAATGGATGCTATCATCATTATATATGCATGACTATATAGATATATATATATATATATATATATATATATATATATATATAGATATATATATATATAGAGGGATGTATATAGGAATATATATATTTGGGAGGTATATATATTAATATAGAGATAGATTTCTCTATATATATAGATATAGATATTTATAAATATATATCTATTTATTTATTTCTATATATATATATATATATTTATATTTATATATATATTGATATATATATATATTTATAAATTATCAAAGCACAAATGTACTAAAAATGTACGAATGGATGCCATCATCATTATATATGGGATAACTAGATATATATATATAGATTTAGAGAGAGATAAATCTAGATATAGATAGAGAGATCTCTTTTATAAACAGAGAGATAGGGAGAGGTAGAGAGGGATTGAGATAGAGATTTATATGTATAGATAGGAAGAGATAGATAGATAGGGAGATATCTCTAGATTTCTATAGAGAGATATCTCTAGAGAGGGAGAAAGAGAGAGATCTAGGGAGGGAGAGATATATCTCTCTCTTCTTTATAGAGATAGGTATTTATCTCTATATAGAGATAGTCTATATATGTCTTTTTTTCTCTCTATATATATTTCCATCTATATATACATATTTTCTATCTATCTCTCCTAAATATTTATGCATATAGATTTTATGCATATATATATTCATATATATATATGTATATATATTTTCTATATGAATATTTATATGTATAAATATATATATTAATATATATATATATTTGTACATATATATATATATATATTTATATTTATATATATATATATATTTATATATATGTATATATATATATTTATATATATATTTATATGTATATATATATGTATATATATATCCTCATGTATATATATATGTGTATAAATATATATTTATATATATATATGTATAAATATATATATGTATATGTAATATTTCTATATATACATCGATATGTATATATATATGTTTAAATATAAATATATATATAAATATATATGTACATTTATATATATATATATATGTGTTTGTGTGTATATATATATTTTTATATATAAACATACATATTTACATTTTTTCGGCCACGAATGGTAAATGTACTAATTTATACCCAAAATGCAGCGTTTCATGCCCAAATCACTCTGCGTTTAGTCGCGAAATATTGATATTTGATATCATTTTCATTCACTATTGATTAGAAAAAAATTATTTGCTATAGATGAGATGATTTTCAATCATTATTAGCAATTTGTGATATAATTCAACGGTACATAATAAGAGCAAATTTAGTTTCCAGCATAAAATTTTTTAATTCGATCAAATCTCCTGATACTTCAATTATACATATTCAACACTCATGTTTAAACATTATTTCGACTTCTTGGGTCAGAGTTGATATGGTTGTAGGGAAGATAATGGAATTTCGGGTTATGTCAACCAATGGTTAGTTGTTCAAATTTGATTTTGCTATAATATTCATAACCCTGAGATAACATTCGTGAAAGATTCTCATTGTTCATTGCCAATACTGGACTATCATATCAAAATGGTCAAACCAAAATGTTTTCAAACATTTCCATTGTCAATTGACTTTATGTCGACATAGTCGTTTATACTTTCGTGGAACAGAGTCTACGATAGGCTGGCTGTTGGTCTACTAAAGATCTAGTTCCTTCGAATACACACACACACACACACACACACACACACACACACACACACACACACACACACACACACACACACACACACACACACACACACACACACACACACACACACATATATATATATACATATATATATATATATATATATGTATATATATATGTATATATACACATATATATATATATGTATATACATATATAAACATTTATAATAATATATATATACATTAAGATTTAAATATATATATTTATATTAACATATTTAGGCAGCATATATATATATATATTTCTACAGAGAGATATATATGTATATATATATTTATAGATAAAGATAGATATATATAGAGATAAATGGGAGATAAAAATCTATATATATTTTAGATATAGAGAGATACATATATATATAGATATAGGGGATATATACACAGATAGATATAGATATATATGTACATACATATATATACATTTAGAGGAATATATATAAACATTAAGATTTATATATTTATATATATATAGAGGTATATTTACATATTTATAGGCATATATATACATATATATATAAATATATATATATATACATGTATATATATATATATATATATATGTACATACATATATTTATAGATCTATATGTACATAAATATATATATATAAATATTTTTATATATATGTATATGTAAATATTTACATATATATATATTTATATGAATATATGGATATATATGAATATATATTCATAAATAAATATATATATATATGTATATATATATATATTTATTTATATATATATATATATATATATATATATATATATATATATATATATATATATATATATATATATATATATATATATATTTATATATATATATTTATATTTATATATATAAATATATATTTTGGCTCAGCGTAACGCCACAGGTTGAGATGTGATGTATTAATCGCTCAATTTGTGTAGTTCGACTCCAAATCTTGACCAATACGTTCACACATATAGGGCAACATAACTGTACCATAAAACCGTCATACTGAACCTCACAACGAACGTTTCACTAGCATTGATATACAGGATAAGGATTTGTGATGCCTGGGAAAGGGCATTTTTATATGTTTCTGACTGACGAATCATTCGTATGTTTTAGCCCAAGTCATCTTCGAAGTAGTTATGCAATTTTGACTATTTTTTTGACTAGATATTTCCTTCAAACACGACTGGTACAGAGAAAATACTCGAAAGAGCCAGTGATAGTCGTTATCAGACTGAGATTGGGTACCTGCAATGTCTTAAGACCAGACCAGGTGCGGACGTTAAACGTGCGACAGGACTTAATACGTTCTAGCCGCACGTTTCGTCTTTACTTCCAGGCACGTTTAATGCGTGCGACATCCCGCGCTACACTAGAATCAGCCCTTTGACACGGATTCGGATAATGACCAAGTTTCATGGCCTAGATGTTTGGTTATTTCTCCAATATCGGACGAAAAACCCATTACATCACTTAGTCCTTTTGCAATTGGTAAAGAAATTGAGGGGTTGGCTGGAGTCGCAAAGAAACCCTCGGAGACCCCCGTCAGGCCACTTCCTTGTTAAAGTGGACCGACCCAACCTTGCGAGGTACTTTTTAAAATCAACGCTACTCGCGGGGGTTCTAATGAGCGTCGCCTCTTTCAGAAGCCTAAACACCAAAGTTACAGGCGTAATCTGCTGCTTTGAATTAAAACAATGGCGTAATCTGCTGCTTCGAATTAAAACAATGTACAATTGAGGAAATCGTTGAAGGCCACAAAAAGTAACAGACGCCCGAAAAAATCTTTGTGACCCGCAATGCGGAGAAACAGCCCACAAACACACCGATTATCCACATACTACATTTCAAGCCCGTTGCGATGTTTCAAATGCCAACGATTCAGCTACAGCAGTATGAATTGCAAGTGAGGAGCAAAACATGACCCAAGTGCAGCCAGGAGGGCCATAAAGAAGATGAATGCCAGCTGTCCACCAAGTGCATCAACTACTCAGGGGACCTTCCAGCATTCTTTCGCTTGTGTCCTACATGGAGCAAGGGGAAAGAAATCCAAACGATCCGACACACCAGAGACATCTCGTTCCCTGAGGCACGCCGAATAGTAGAGGCACAACAGGGCACCAAACCCCATTATGCTAGAGCTGTCAAGAAGGCCACCATATCAGTTGACATATTAAAAAATAAATATAATACATACCTTCATCCAGGAACCGGATCTTCATCTGCCATAGACCTTAGCCTCTACTCTTCATCCCTTTTGATGGAATTTGATTGGGAAGTTGGTCAGGATCAAAATCAAAGTGACAAATTCCCAATTTTTGAAAATAATAACAGGCCTATGCCCGATAAGTGGGTTGCCAAATGAAACTTCATAAGCCAAACTGGCCGAACTTTACCTCTATGTGGGGGAGAAATTGTCAGCAAAGATATTATGGAAAATATGATGAATATCCGCTTTCCTTTTACAAAAATCAATTGTTTTAATATAGCCACAAAAACTGTACCAAAATCTTCGACAGTTTCTATAAGCTATATATATATATATATATATATGCATATATATATAATAGATATATATATATATATATACATATATAAATATATTGTGTTATAAATTATAATATAACATATATACTATCCATATAAGAAGGCATAGGTTTTCTGATACATGACGCTGTCAAAAAGCGCAAACGAATTAGGTTCAGAACTGAAGACAAGAGTAGAAGCAACACTCTGTCACATCTAGTTAAACCGGACGGTTCCAAAGCCTTTAATTTGAAGGACATCGTCAATACTTCAGTCGATGCCTTCCAAAAGAATTCCTCTGCCGAAACTTATAGAACAAAATTTCGAAAATTTAAACATCATCGAGAACGAAACGTTCCTAGATTTCAATCTAACAACAAAATTTTTATGCTAAGGAAGATTTAATACATAAATCGAATGTCACAGTTTGTGGAACCGATGATGTACATTATCAATTTTTTAAACACCAGAGGAATCTCTCAAAGCTCAAGGATAACACCATTCCTACGAACTATCGTGCCATTGCCTTAACGAGCTGTATCTATTAAACTACGGATCAACAACCGTCTTGTATGGTTTCTGGAGGGAAACCAACTCTTTCCAGGTACCAGAGCGGTTTCTGTCACACACGGAGCACGACGGATCACTGGGTTCATCTTGAAAGTTTTATACTTCACGGCTTTGTGAGGGGGGAACATGTGGTGTCGGTCTTATTCGATATGGAGAAGGCATATGACACTACATAGAAACACAAAAATCCTATCGAATTTACACAGCATGGGCCTTAAAGGTCGCATGCCTATATGTGTTCAAAACTTTTCAGAAAACCGAACTTTTATAACCCGTGCTTGCACCACCCATTCTGATAGTTGTGATCAGGAGATGGGGGTCCTGCAGGGAGTATTTTATCTGTTACTCTTTTTAATGTTAAAATAAATAGTATTGTTCATGTCGTCAAGCCAGGTGTGGAATGTTCACTATATGTGGATGATTTTTTAATTTATTTTAAATCCAAAATATGAAAACTATTGAGAGGCAGCTCTTACTTAGCCTCAATAACATTCAAATATGGGCGGATGCAAATTGGTTCAAATTTTCAAAATCAAAAACTGTTTGCATGAATGTTTCCAACAAGAGCAATATACATCCAGACCTAGCCCTCACATTTGCCGGCAATGTTATTGTTGGAAGAGACCAAGTTTCCTGATATAATTTGTGACTGAAGAATCACACGTTTCTTACCTTCGTAAGAAATGTTTCAGGGCACTTAATATTTTGGAAATGCTGTCCAATACTGATTGGGGAGCAGACCGGAAGTTCTTTTACGGGTTTACCAGTCCCTTATGCGCTCCAAACTGGAATACGGCTGTTTTGGTCTATGGTTCTACCCGTCCATCCTATTTAAAAACATTGAAGCAAGTCCAAAACCAGGCTCTGCCTCGGGGCCTTCAGAACCTCTGCCATCCCAAGTCTACACGTGGAAGCCAATGAGGCTCCACTTGGAATGCGTAGGAAGCAGCTCGCAGTTCAGTACGCACTTCGATTAAAGTCTAACCCCTCAAAATCCGGCATGTGATGCCGTTTTCAATCGTATAAATGTCCATGTTTTTTAGAGTAGGCCGAATGCTATCCCTTCGTTCGGTCTGCGTATCAGGGAATTGCGGAATGGGTCATGTCCTAATTTGGATACCATTGCGATGGAGACTGAGCGGAAGTCTTCCTAATGGCAAATTGGGACTCCGTAGGAGGATTTGTCACTGTCTGCCAACACGAAATTCAACACTGTGCCATCCCTTTTTTCTCAACCAATTTAGAGAGAAAAAGGATAAATATTCAGAACGCACTTCCATTTACACAAACGGTTCGAAAGAGGATGATAGGATTGGAGATGAAGCCCTAATGGGCGAAACCCCTTTTAATATGAGGCTAATGCCTCCACTTTAATATTTTAATGCAGATCTAAAACTGTTAAAGATTTCACTTTTGCCCAATCAAGTAAAGGGCGTTTCGTTATATTTTCCGACACTCTGTCCGCCCTGGAGGCAATCGCAGGGAGTAATTTCCATAATGTTTTTATTTCAAATATTGTGCTTTTTATTCACAATTGACATATCGTGGCAAGGATATTTTGTTTGCATGGGTTCTGAGCCATGTTGGTATCCCTGACAGTGAGAGAGCAAGGAAGCGGTCAACAAGAATGTAACCGAGGTTAAGCTCCCCATTACAGACTGTAAACCTCAGGTGGTCAATTTTTTTTTTACAGAAATGGCAGGACCAGTGGAATTCCGAACAAACTCCCTGAAATCTATCCCATCTTCAGTAGAGCAGAGACAGCCATTCTAACTACCTTTGCTTGTATTGGACATATACAACTCATGCATTCCTGGTTAGGGATGAGCCCTTCCCTGAATGCATTCCTTGCCAATGCACATACAACGTCAAGCACATTCTCATTGAATGATCCGAAATCGCTTCATCAGAGAAATTGGTCAATATATTACAGATTTTAGATAATTCTTATTAAGAATACTAATGAGTTTGATTTCTATTTTTAATCCTTGATTTCTTCTTATATTTTCGTATTCGCATTTTCCCCACCTTAGTAGGCACCGTATAACACACTGGTGATGGTTTGCCGTTAAACTCTATACTTACCTTACCTTGGACGACAATGATGAGCAAATTTGTATATTGCAGTTGAGCAATTGTGTACATATTCGTGTGAATGTTGTTCACGGTTATACGCCATTTAAATTCAGAATCTACTGTGTAAAAGACCAGAGACGGCGATTGTTAATAGGGCTTGTCACAAATAACTCATGTCGCAGCTTAATTTAAGCTGTATGTGTCTATAAATCGGGCTTGTATTGTATCTGTTTACCCACACACACACACACACACACACACACATATACGCACATATATATGTATAACACATTAATATGCACACTCAGCACAAAAACACACACATAACATATGAGTGTAGTTTGCGCGCGTAGTATTTTGTTTTTTTGATTATATCCGTACATGTTCATTCATACATGTATCCATATATACATTAATACAATCGTACATCTGTTCATGCTCACCTACATATCAGCTATGTTTGTATACATACGCATACGAACATAGCTCCGCCCACTCATTAACTTTGTTTGTGGCTCCTCTTTTTCTTACAGCCGTGTATTGCGCTGTGAACGCCCCAGCAGTTGACAACGCCGACCCGGCATTTGAGTATGACAGCATGCTCTTAACCTACAGCTGTCACCAAGGTTACACATATAACGGAACTAAGCGCAGCTTCTCTTACGTTGTCCAAAATGTGGACCTCTTATCCTCAATGAAACGTGCGAAGGTCAGCAATTATCCGTCAATTTCTTGATGTTCACTAATTGTCACTAAGGCCTATGTCGAACGTTATAGTTAATTTAGATGCCCATTATCTCCACAGTATTTATTTATGTTGGTGTGATATTTCACTGTGACTATTGATTATTGATCACGTTTATAACTGGTGATAACTGTTTTTATCTGTGTACCTTCAGCCTTGCATTGTCCGAACCCGTCCACTTTGATCAAGAATGCCGAGGGTATCGCCAACTCCACCTTACCTGTGAACTCTAATTTATCTATCACCTGTGTAGAAGGTTACACACGTAATGGGTCCAGATATTCGGAGTGTTTACCTTTGAATGATAACAAGGTGGAATGGTCCCCACCTTTGACAGACTGCATCCTCGGTAGGTAAATCATGTAAACCCGATGCTATGCGAGTCATCCTAGCGCTCATCCTCCTAAGGGTTCGCATATTCTGAGAGAATATTTTCATTAAAACAGTCGTGACACGATGAATATATATGGGCCGTGATACAATTTCAAAACCATTTTGTTCGGCTATAACCTCGCGGACAATGATATTGAGAACGTATTTACTTGTGCGAAGACAACCTGAACTGCAATGGTTTCCTAGGTTACTATAAACTTGGCCAATTTCCATTTTATAATCACTAAATCTCTGTCTTACCTTCAAAAGAATGACATTGCTATCGTCTGAAGCAGTATAAGTTCCATGTAGACGGTATTTTCAATTGCCTCTCCTCAAATGATTAATGCTGCTTGGGAATTCAGTATATGAGTGTTATAATTGTCGCAGATTACAATTGATTGTAATCGACCTGGATGCCTCCTTACGCCAACAACCTATTTTATAGCAAGGAGTTTATTTTCATTAGAGTATTATTTAAACAAGTCGTTAAATGCTTACTGCTTCCATTTCAAACTGAGCAGATAGATATTTTTTAGTGATTTTATTTATTCCTAAGATGCCACGAACGACACTACATTGATTACTACAAATGAACCTGCAACAACAGATGCAGAACTTTCAACAAATGACAAAACAGGTTCTCCTTTCATAACAACAAGGATTCCTACCTCAGGTGATCCAGAAATAACAACTACGGCAAATGACAAAACAGGTAACAAATTTTATACTATTATTAACATATTAGATGATATTTTACAGCCGGTATTTGCTATTTGTAAGATAATGTCACTAATCATTAATCATGCCGAAGCCGATTATATTTATGTGGTTTTATATTGTTGGAATATATGACATCCATGATATGTATATTTATCTTTTGGCTCAAACCACGTGTGACGTTATGTCAAATGACTTATTCAACTGCCTGTTATTCGATACTTCATATGTTTTATTTATATCTCAAATAACTGTATAATTGATACAGCTCCGCTTACCTGTATAATTGATACAGCTCTGCTTACCTGTATAATTGATACAGCTCTGCTTACCTGTTAATTGATAACATACACAGTGTGGTGTGATTGACCTGAATGCTTCCACGCGCCTGCAATATGTTTTATACAGGGTCGATAAGTTGCGTTTGAGTGCTATTTTAACAAATGATTTAATACTTTATGGTTCCATTTTTCTATTAAACTGATTGATAAATAGACCATTTTAACTTTTTCTAAGATGCAACAACCGACTCCACATTAATATCCACAAGTGAACCAACAACAGATGTGACACTTTCAACGGATGACCAAAGAAGTTCAACTGTCATGGCAACAACGATTCATATATCAGAAGATCCAGAAATAACATCAACTGCAAATGACAAAACAGGTTACAAAACTATAACTATTCTGATATTTGCCCACTTGCTTGTCGCCTTTGTGGACGACAGATTAGATAATTTGATTAAACTTATCATATTAGTAAACATGACGAAAACCGTTTTGGAATTTGGTACTTGTACCCGATTGGTATATTATTGTAATAGAATGCAGTTGATTGCAGAAGAATATGGCTTACAGTTCGTGTTGATACACCCCCCCCTCCCCCCCTCCCCACCCTGCCCCGTTCAGGAAATATGACACAGGACTGTTAGGCATGAGTATACAATTAATGTACGCAAGAACAACCTGCTTCTTACAACTCTATGCTTCTTACGGGCTCTACAATTCCACATGAAGACTAATCGCTTATGTCATATTTAGGCAGGTGTCTACTATAGGTATTTGTTTGCTATACGTTCGGGCCTTTGACAAAATACTGTACTCATTTATTCACTTTAGGAAATTATCCTATTTGTGAAAGTGTTTGCTTATGAATGGTAGCTCCCAGTCGTTTGTAGTAAACTGATCGGTTGATAATGCGTCCATTTTACACTGGTGTATTTTTTATTTTGTCTCGAATTCACTCCGCATAGACAATAATTTGAATAAGATGTTATTCATAAAGAATAGCGTAATAGTTCCCTATGACCTGAAATGAGCGGTTATTATAGAACTCTTTGTAAATGCAATAAGTAATATTTTTTTGGCTCACCACGTATCAACAAGATTAAGATTTATCCACTCAGTACTTGAATAATTAGGGTATCGATAGAATGTTTATTGAATGCCTGATAAATGACTTATATATTGAATGATTGATATTTTGAAGCAGTAGCAGTAGAGGGACGACTGTTGTCACAAGTACATCATCGATCACATCCAGGGTGACCATTGACACCGGCACATCAGCATCTGAGAAGTTGACCAATACCTCCACAGGTTATTTAGATGTGATCGGCTGTTTTATTGTTTTATTCGAGTATAACTCATTTGATTTCTTGATTTTTATGAGTTATTAGTTCATTTGTTGGCTTATTACTACTAATGAAGAATCAACTACAGATGTGACACTTTCAACAGATGGCACAACAAGGTCACCTTACGTTACGGAGCCTATTACTAGCTCAGTTGATCAAGAAAAAACAACTACGTCGAACCCAAAGTCAGGTAACAGCCGCATTATTACAACTTCCTACTATGTCATGCTCTCTGTTACAGTACGATAGTATTCTCTTATTAATGGCAAACCAGAGAGTTTGGTATTATTTGGATTTGGCTCATTTCTTAAGTCGAAATATTTAGGAGTTTACATCATATTTATGCGTAAAATAAACAAATGTGTCCTTGTGTTTGTCTTTATGTGCGCGTGGAACAGTTATTTGTGCGGACCCACCCAATATTCCTGGAGCGGTGACAATGGTTGAGGTGATGGGCGAGGCGTCGGTGACAGTGTACCAGTGTGAACCGGGATATCACTTCAAGGAAGGCGGTACATCGAGGAGCATTGTGTGTCAAAACGGACGCTGGATCAACAAGCCACCGCCTGGGTGTGTAGGTGAGTTCATAACAGGCAACGGGATTCTGGTGGGAAATAAGCGGAGTCAATGGAGTTCATAGGTGTGTGTGTGGGGGGGGGGGGGGCGTTCTGTCTTCAAGTTTGTATAAAAATACAATCGTCATCAGAGTCTTACAGCATCATTCTTTCATCTGGTGCTAATGGAAGATGCAGATTCATCAATGATATCAATGATCAGCACGGCAATGCGTGCTAGGATATTCAAGCCATCGTAGCAGTATGGTATATTGTTTCATTTACATCAAACAGGTTCAGATATAAACTCAATCTTGTTCCTTGTTTAAGTCAGGTATAACCGTGTTCTGTTACAGCCGGTCATTGTCCAACACTACCACGGCTGGTTAATGCCTCCATCAGCTCCCGCGACACACATATCGGA
>CM067351.1:68897985-68913649 GCA_034190875.2 Urechis unicinctus
GATGTAAATTTTCAGATTCCATAAATGAAATAAATGCATGATTGGTCTGCACGGACCGAAGGGCAAGGCACTATGGCTGTATTGACTTATGCAGTAAAACAGTATCATATTCACATAATGAAACACGCATTACTGGTAGATTATCTACTTAAAAGCAACCACCATACATACGTTACTTGTGGACGTTAACATCAACCTTCAAACGTGCTTGATCTTGGACTGACGATTTGATTATCGATAATTAGTTATTTTATCATGTTATGATTTCAGCGATACAATGTCCAAAGCTCTTCACGTTCAATGGTCGTACTTGCAACGTCACATCCAGTTTTCCTGATGGAAAGGCTAAGTGCCGTTGCTCGAACGTCACACATTTCCCGTCAAATCAAATCGAGATATCAGCAAGATGTCAACTTCATGGCAAATGGGATCCGGATATCCCAGATTGCGTAGGTACGTAGTATGGCATTAATTGGTTGTCGCTCTCATCGGTCGATAATTGTTCACATTTGAAAATGAAATATATACATATCTAATATAATATATATATATATATAGATATATATATATATATATATATAGATATATATATAGAGATAGAGATATATATATATATATATATATAGAACTAGAGATCTCCTAGATATATATATAGGGATATCTCTCTATATATATATATCTATATATATAGATATCTATATATATAGATATATATATATATATAGATAGATCTATATACATATAGATCTCTTAGCTCTTATCCTCTCTCTATATAGAGATATATATATAGATATATATCTCTCTATATATATCTCTCTATATCTATATATCTATATATATATCTTATCTCTATCTATATATTTATTTATCTATCTTATTTATAAATAAATAAATATTTATGTCTCTATATCCTCGTTCTTTATCTATATAAATATACATATCTATGTATATATATACATACACCTCTATATATATGTTATATTTATCTATATAATCTATACACACATATATGTTTATATATATATATACTATATATATATCTGCATCTATATATATATAGACATATATATATATATACTATATATATATATATATATATATATATATATATATATATATATATATATATATATATATATATATATATATATATATATATATATATATCTATATATATCTCTATATCTATATATATATATATATATATATATATATATATATATATATATATATATATATATATATATATATTTATAATAATTATTCTGTTCCAGCTGATGGTAAACCGCCTACGATCCCGCCAATGGAAGCAGGCTACGCGGATGTCATTGCCATGGTATCAGGCATCTGTGTAGGAGTTGTGGTCGTTATGATCTTGATTCTCGATGTACCAATCCTTATTAAGCACTTGAAAATGTTGAAAGAAAATGTGACAAGCCGGCTTCATCATGAATAGTTTTCAGACGAACTGTTATTACTAATCCCTACGTTTTGTCTCCGAAGATATAGTTCATAAAATAATTGTATCTTCTCGGAAAGGGATGAATTTGAATGTGTCGTTGGACTTGCAGTTGTTGTTTTTTTATCCATCGGCGTCGTGTTGTAACGTTTAAACATACATTTTTCCACATGGATGTTGATTTTTTTCTTCTTTTTATCTAATAGCTACCCAATTGTTTGGGATCGTATATATTTTTCCGAGAAGTGTTTTTTTTTTTGCATTTTGTGTTGGTATATTTATACAGACACAGATTGTGCTCTAGGATGTCGCTTGTTTGTTAGCCCCTTTAATGCAAAATATTTGACAGAAGTTATCCATAAACTAATAATACAAAAACTGCTTCTATTCAAACTACAAATCGTAGGGGTGTGTTTTCTGGTGTGTTTAATTCATATGCATTGTACCGGGCTTTATCTATCGTATATATTACGTCAGTGTAGAATTTGCTTTCTGAATCCGTCACAATAATTTTGTCAAGTTGATAACTACATTATCAATTTGATTTCACTACCGTAGAACCAGTTACATCGAATGAGTAAAACACTTGTATTATTTTGTAATCATGAAACAGTATTTATGCCTACCTCTTATTTTATTCATGTCAATTTCACACAATGCATGTGTCAACCTGTCACGTCGTTGATATCCGCCAGTGGAATGTGGCAAGTGGGGAGGGGTGTCGTTTCCATGGTAGCGGGTATCAGCACTTGAAAATGTTGTATGGAAATATGACAAACCGACTACGTCATGAATATTATACAGACTAACGTAGGCCGCTTATCCCTGATTTTCGTCTCGGCCGAAATGTCACATTAAATTGATATATTTGCCCAAACAGTGAAGAATTTGAATGTGACGTTGGAATTGGTATGGTTATTTTGCATTTTTTTTGTAAATCCCTTTCCACAAAGCAATATTCATGCTGCTGCTACCCACCTATAAACATTGATACAAACTTGTTGTGCCACTTAGTGGTAAATGAAATCTGACACATGAATGTTTTTCGAAATAATTAAGACCTTTTTTTAACTTCAATGAATGTTGTCGTGTTCAATAAATCGTGTGTGCAAGAAGCGTAGTGATGTTGTTTGTTATGCTCGTGAGTTAAATTCAATTGCACTGTACAGAGCAACATCAATACTACTAGGAAGTTTAACTCCTTTCTGTTGATTATTATTTCATCCATGTGGTTTTAAGGGCGATGGACATGAGAACCAGTTTCATTATTTACGTCCCTCAGTTACATTATTTAGTACAGCCTGTTTCAATATAGACATCGATACTGCTTATCCCATGTGCTCCAGGCAGCATATGTGGAAATATGGTCGCAAAAACGATATCCTTAAAATGCTGGATCGTTGCACTTCGTAATAAATGTGAACATGCAATATTTCATAGCCATGGTCTTGAAGACTTTTTAAATTGCCGATTCTATTTATGTTCTTTTAGGTTATTGACAGTTTGCTTATTTAAAGGGGCTGGGCTCGATATGAACTATTAATTTCCTTTCCATAATTCATTTCAATTCAATAATGCTAGATTATGTTATTTACTGCCTTAATATCTTAGGCACAAGCTTACAATTTTTTAAAACTATCAATATGTCAGAATGATATAATTTATGTTAATAACTCAGAAGTAGAAGGTCAAGCAGAGCCGATTTTTAGATTGCACAGAGGCATTGACTTAAATAGTGTTGACGCATGACAAGGAGTTGTTACCCTGATTAATGATAAAATGTGACACAAAAGTTGACAGTCGGACGGATACCATTGCAAAAATATATGATAAGCTATGCTAGAAAAAGAGCGTATACAAATGTTCATGGTGTAATATCAAATAATTATGGTATTTATATGCACAAAAAGGTGGATAATATAGCAAAAGACTTGAAAACATTCTGTCAGACAAAGCGAAATCCAAGAATCGTTTCAGCAAGGGTCGCCACCAGTCTACATACCGCAGACCAAGTAAATGCATTAGCAAACTATCGTGTCAGGTTGAGGGGGGGGGGGGGTCTGTTACAAGCCTCAGGTCGACACGGGTGGGAACTCACTCGCTAAGGAGAGTCAGTTTCGGCATCATCAATATTTCAGTGTGCTACGTCATCACAAATTGTGTGTTTACACCAGGTGATGGAGATATTTTCATACATTCGCAGACAAATACGGATGCCATTGCGGGTATTGCATCAAATAGAATGAAGTTTTTAAACAGTTAAATAGAGTAATTATTTTCTTAAGCATAGCCTATGTCGAACAGCATGCTTTGAGGGTTTAACGTCGTAGACAACAGCTACGATCTTAGATCTGAGGAACCTTGTTGACTGTTCATTTTTACCATATGTTACCTTGTGTTGATTCTGACGAGGGTTCCGAAAGCAACTATTTGGAATACCATAAGATATCAACCTGCACTGGTATGTGAGGTAAAAGGCACAATAATGATTCCCGAATGCAACATTCTATTTATTTTTTTCTCACTTATTAGCATTCGAGTCGTCAGAAATTGCTTGGTTCGTAGTAGTCTAGTTTAGATAAAGAGTTTGTTATTCATTATTTCTTGAACGGAATCAGCTTAAAGATTTCTACAAACCAGTAACAGTTGCGAAAAAGCGCGATGAAAAACACATGGCAGCCAAGCACAAAATTATAACAGATCATATTGTAGTGAAGATCTTAGTTGCTTCCAAAATGTCTAAAATTGCACAATGCAAGTCGTGAAGAGACGGGCGTGGTAACGGCATCGGTTGATGAATTTTTTTAAAGTTACAAAATTATGGCAAAGTTATGTCACATATATCACATATCTGCTGTGAATCACATGATTCTCTGTGGTCACTTGGGTTGAGGAGAAGCAACAATGTAAGCTTTGTGTAAGAAGTGACTCATTGTGATTTATTTAGTGAATTTCACATCAATTGTTCATGAATTGAATTACTCTTCATTCTGTGTATCTCAAAATAACAAACATGGTGCTTATCAATTCTCATATATGTTATGTTCCCAATTTTATTAAAGCAATTTGCTTTTGTATTTTGATCTAACAGTGAAAATATGTAATGTATTAGTTTGATTGCAATAAATTTATATATAGTGTTCAAATGCTTTCAGTGAAATGCTACCGTGATAAACTTTTCATATGGGCGATGCATGTCATAATGTAGGCGATACTAATTGATTCCATCACATTAATATTTATTAAAAGAAAGGAACCAGTGTAGCACATGATTTAATTCATTTAATCAATTCACTGATGATTGATATGGACTTTTGTAATGATTTGTGCCAAAACTCTGGAACGATATTCTTTAGAAGGGTCACCTGCAATCTACCCAGAAGGGTCTCTCATTGTCTCTACTGAAGGGTCTCCTGTAGTCTTTCCAGAAAGATCTCTTGAGACCTCTCCACAAGCGTCTTCTTTGACCTCTCAACATGTAACTCCTGAGACCTCTCAACAAGTAACTCCTGAGACCTCTCAGCAAATGTCTCCAGGGATCTCTCAGCATGGGTCTCCTGTGATTTCTCAACAAGGGCTCCTGAGATCTCTGAACAAAGACCTCCAGATACCTCTTGATAAGTAACTCCTGAGAGCTCTCAACAAGGGTCTCCTGTGATCTCTCAATCAAGATCTCCTGATACCTCTTGATAAGTAACTCCTGAGACCTCTCAACAAGGGTCTCCTATGATCTCTCAATATGTGTCACCTGAGAACTCTCAACAAGGGTCTCAAGTGATCTCGCAACAGGTATCTCCTTAGATCTCTCTGCATGGATATCCTGTGATCTATCATCAGGTGTCTCCTGTGTCTCAAGAAAGGTCTCCTGCGATCTTTCAACAGCTGGCTCTTGATATCTCTCAGAATGGGTCTCCTGTGATCTCGCAACAGGTGACTCAATAGATATCTCAACAAGGGTAAGGGCTAGCTGTGCAAGCCGTCACAAGAGTCGGCAGTAACATGATGAATGGATAGTCAGCTTGCTGGAGAAAAAGAATATTGTAGTCTGAACTATGTGAATATCAGGAATAACGGATAAAATACACTCAATTATTTTTAAATATCATTGGGCATGTAACCCGTTTTGCCAGATATGTCAACATTTTCATTAGTTACATATTGCATGACATTTCCCAACCTTTGATATATATAACAACCGGTTGATATATATATATATATATATATATATATATATATATATATATATATATATATATATATATATATATATAGATATATATATATATATATATATATATATATATATATATAGATATAGATATCTATATATATATATATATATATATATATATATATATATATATATATATATATATATATCATGGCAACGAGATAACCGTTGTTAGCTTCTATAGGTGGGATCGGAAGTGGATTACCATCAGCTGTAACATTAAGGAATCGCTGATAAATACTAATAATATATATATACATATAATATGGCAATGAGATAATTGTTAGATTTCGATATTTGGGATCGAAATTGGATTACCTTCAGCTGTAGATTGTGGAGTTGAGGATGTATGATTTGTATGGTTGTATATTGTGGCATTTGAGGCTGTACGATTTGTATTGTTGTAGATTGTGGCATTTGAGGATGCAAGATTTGTATTGTTGTAGATTGTGGCATTTGAGGATGCATGATTTGTATGGTTGTAGATTGTGGCATTTGAGGCTGTATGATTTGTATTGTTGTAGATTGTGGCATTTGAGGATGCAAGATTTGTATTGTTGTAGATTGTGGCATTTGAGGATGTATGATTTGTATGGTTGTAGATTGTGGCATTTGAGGCTGTATGATTTGTATTGTTGTAGATTGTGGCATTTGAGGATGCATGATTTGTATTGTTGTAGATTGTGGCATTTGAGGATGTATGATTTGTACTGTTGTAGATTGTGGCATTTGAGGATGTATGATTTGTTGAAGATGTTGTTTGAGATTGTGGCATTTGTAGATTGTGGCATTTGAGGATGCAAGATATTGTATTAGATTTGTAGATTGTGGCATTTGAGGATGTATGATTTTGTAGGATTATGTTGTAGATTGTGGCATTTGAGGATGTATGATTTGTGTTGTTGTAGATTGTGGCATTTGAGGATGCAAGATTTGTATTGTTGTAGATTGTGGCATTTGAGGATGCATGATTTGTATTCTTGTAGATTGTGGCATTTGAGGCTGTATGATTTGTATTCTTGTAGATTGTGGCATTTGTGGATGCAAGATTTGTATTGTAGTAGATTGTGGCATTTGAGGATGTATGATTTGTATTGTTGTAGATTGTGGCATTTGAGGATGTATGATTTGTATGGTTGTAGATTGTGGCATTTGAGGATGTATGATTTGCATTGTTGTAGATTGTGGCATTTGAGGATGTATGATTTGTATTGTTGTAGATTGTGGCATTTGAGGATGTATGATTTGTATTGTTGTAGATTGTGGCATTTGAGGATGCAAGATTTGTATTGTGGTAGATTGTGGCATTTGGGGATGTATGATTTGTATTGTTGTAGATTGTGGCATTTGAGGATGTATGATTTGTATTGTTGTAGATTGTGGCATTTGAGGATGTATGATTTGTATTGTAGTAGATTGTGGCATTTGAGGATGTATGATTTGTGTTGTTGTAGATTGTGGCATTTGAGGATGTATGATTTGTATGGTTGTAGATTGTGGCATTTGAGGATGTATGATTTGTATTGTTGTAGATTGTGGCATTTGAGGATGTATGATTTGTATGGTTGTAGATTGTGGCATATGAGGATGTATGATTTGTATTGTTGTAGATTGTGGGTTTGAGGATGTATGATTTGTGTTGTTGCAGATTGTGGCATTTGAGGATGCAAGATTTGTATTGTAGTAGATTGTGGCATTTGAGGATGCATGATTTGTATTGTTGTAGATTATGGCATTTGAGGATGTATGATTTGTATTGTTGTAGATTGTGGCATTTGAGGATGTATGCTTTGTGTTGTTATAGATTGTGGGATTTGAGGATGTATGATTTGTGTTGTTGTAGGTTGTTAGAAATTTGAAATATATCAGACATTTTGGTGAACTTTGCGGCAATTGAGGATGCACGACATGTTTTTCTGCATCTTGCTGTAATTTGGGATGTGGCGATGTGTGATTCACTTTATTATTTGTTGTAGGTTGTAGCCTCGATGGTTTATGTTTGCGCAAGTTGGGTGAAGTCAGCGACTTCGCGGAAGCTATAATATTATGTGAGGAACTCGGCATGACGGTGTTAAGCCTCAGCACCGCGGACGAATACGATGCCTGTCTGGACCTGCCCACACCTAAGTAAGCCGTTCAGTTCACTCCATTACGAGATAACACCACAACTAACCCAGCCCTACTTATCGACTAACTCGCTGCCAATGCACATGATCAGGGAACCGATTCTCGCATTGGCAATGACCCAATTGATGTGTTTCTATGGGTGGCTGAATGATATATAGTTGACGGCTGTTCTAAAATAACATTGATATGTGATCACGAGAGAGTAACGTCACGTGTTACTTGGGTCGGCATTGTTTTGACTCGATACGCCTCGTGTTAAGCGTAACGAGGGTGGTTCTGCGTAATTTAACGCCATGTCATAGTGTCACAACCAAAGTAATCGTGTTAAATTAATCCCGTGAATGAGCCGCCAATACGAGCATTCATATTGTCATTTCATCCATTATCATCCCATTCATTGCCGCATTTCGTGGTGAAAGTAACGCTTCACCCGGTATCATTTCATCCATTATCACCTCATTCAGTGCCGCTTCTCGTGGTGACAGTAACGCTTCACCCAGTATCATTTCATCCATTATCACCTCATTCAGTGCCGCATCTCGTGGTGACAGTAACACTTCACCCAGTATCATTTCATCCATTATCACCTCATTCAGTGCCGCTTCTCGTGGTGACAGTAACGCTTCACCCAGTATCATTTCATCCATTATCACCTCATTCAGTGCCGCTTCTCGTGGTGACAGTAACGCTTCACCCAGTATCATTTCATCCCTTAAAACCTCATTCAGTGCCGCTACTCATGGTGAAAGTAACGCTTCACCCAGCTTCATTTCATCCATTATCATCTCATTCAGTGCCGCTATTCGTGGTGAAAGTAACGCTTCACCCAGTATCATTTCATCCAATATCATCTCATTCAGTGCCGCTGATCGTGGTGAAAGTAACGCTTCACCCAGTATCATTTCATCCATTATCATCTCATTCAGTGCCGCTTCTCGTGGTGAAAGTAACGCTTCACCCAGTATCATTTCATCCATTATCACCTCATTCAGTGCCGCTTCTCGTGGTGAAAGTAACGCTTCACCCAGTATCATTTCATCCATTATCATCTCATTCAGTGCCGCTTCTCGTGGTGAAAGTAACGCTTCACCCAGTATTATTTCATCCCTTAAAACCTCATTCAGTGCCGCTACTCATGGTGAAAGTAACGCTTCACCCAGCTTCATTTCATCCATTATCATCTCATTCAGTGCCGCTGCTCGTGGTGAAAGTAACGCTTCACCCAGTATCATTTCATCCATTATCACCTCATTCAGTGCCGCTTCTCGTGGTGAAAGTAACGCTTCACCCAGTATCATCATATCATCCATTATCATCTCATTCAGTGCCGCTATCATTTCATGGTGAAAGTAACGCTTCACCCAGTATCATTTCATCCATTATCATTATCATCATTCAGTGCCGCTTCTCGTGGTGAAAGTAACGCTTCACCCAGTATCATTTCATCCATTATCACCTCATTCAGTGCCGCTTCTAGTGGTGAAAGTAACGCTTCACCCAGTATCATTTCACCTCAGGCAGTCCATTATCATCTCATTCAGTCCATTATCACTATCATTTCATTCAGTGCCGCTTCTCGTGGTGAAAGTAACGCTTCACCCAGTATCATTTCATCCATTATCATCTCATTCAGTGCCGCTTTCTCATGGTTCTCGAAAGTAACGCTTCACCCAGTCATCATTTGCCGCTTCATCCATTATCATCTCATCATCTCAGTGCCGCTTCTCGTGGTGAAAGTAACGCTTCACCCAGTATCATTTCATCCATTATCATCTCATTCAGTGCCGCTCCATTATCATCGTGGTGAAAGTAACGCTTCACCCAGTATCATTTCATCCATTATCATCTCATTCAGTGCCGCTTCTCGTGGTGAAAGTAACGCTTCACCCAGTATCATTTCATCCATTATTATCACCGCTCATTCAGTGCCGCTTCTCGTCGTGGTGAAAGTAACGCTTCACCCAGTATCATTTCATCCATTATCACCTCATTCAGTGCCGCTTCTCATGGTGAAAGTAACGCTTCACCCAGTATCATTTCATCCATTATCACCTCATTCAGTGCCGCTTCTCGTGGTGAAAGTAACGCTTCACCCAGTATCATTTCAACGCGTCACCCAGTATCATTTCATCCATTATCACCTCATTCAGTGCTTCTATTCAGTGCCGCTTCTCGTGCCGTGTGGTGAAAGTAACGCGCTTCACCCAGTCATTCATTTCATCCATTATCATCTCATTCAGTTCAGTGCCGCTTCTCATGGTGAAAGTAACGCTTCACCCAGTATCATTTCATCCATTATCATCTCATTCAGTGCCGCTTCTCGTGGTGAAAGTAACGCTTCACCCAGTATCATTTCATCCATTATCACCTCATTCAGTGCCGCTTCTAGTGGTGAAAGTAACGCTTCACCCAGTATCATTTCATCCATTATCACTTATTCAGTGCCGCTTCTAGTGGTGAAAGTAACGCTTCACCCAGCTTCATTTCATCCATTATCATCTCATTCAGTGCCGCTACTCGTGGTGAAAGTAACGCTTCACACAGTATCATTTCATCCATTATCCTCTCATTCAGTACCAATTTTGGTTGGGTAAGTAACGCTTCACTGACATCTTGTTGCAGCACATTCCCTAAGGAACGCTGCTGGCTGATCCCACATCAACTTGAGCCACCAGTCCGCTGCAATGCGATTGATTACAATCATCTGTGTGATGGATGGCGAGAAAACTGGAGGTTGTACACCGATAACAACACATGTAGTGTTCTAAAGACCAGAACCCGTACAATAGGGTGGCTCAAAAAAACCTTTTTTTTGAAAACGCTTGCTCCCCTGGTTTTATTTTGTGCCTAATGATGCGCTTATCACACTGATTTTTTTTCATATCTTTAAAATTAATTTTATACCCTCCCGTCTAGCGTTTTCTGGAAAAATCACGATTTTCAGCTATTTTTCATGTATTATGCAATTCAAAATGTATTAAAATTAATATTTCATACTTTCATTATGTTTAACTGTCTAAACATGATTGGTGTATTCTATTTGTATGCTAATATGATGTACTGTGTACAGTTTGGAAGGGAAAAAAATCATTAAAATAGCAAAAACTCAGACAATAGCTTTATTTATCATACCTTCTTGTTCATTACACAATATAAAAAGCATATGATCACTGAAAGAGGACTTCCTGTCCATTTATGAAGCAACTTCAGTACAACAAAATGCATTTTAGTATGCTTTAGGGTTTCAGTCTCAGTCTTAGATTATGGCATTTAAGTCAGCCTTGCGGAGGTGTGACAGCCGACAGCGTTGATCCGTTCCAACCAATATCACATCGTCAATATGTCCTGCGTCACGTGTAGCATTTGCGTACTCCTGCACGTCCTTGACGGCACGCTCAGCGCAGTCATTGACCACCTTCAGGTCCCTCACTAGCTCCCGATAGGCTGCATCTTGGGGCCAAGTTGCTGGTTCTCCGGGCAGCCAATCTGTATTGCTTCTGAATAGCTTAAACAGCAGCCAAGATGGCTCACTGACGAACACTGCCAGACTTGGGCGGGTCTCTTCCAGTAGGTCAATCACAGGCTGGAAGTTTGGTTTGCCTGGATGGAAGACAGGTGGTGCAGGGTGTGCTACCAGAGCCCTTGCTACCTCCTTCTTCTCATCTTCTGATACACCATCATCGTAGAGGCACAGTACGACCTGCTCTGGCACATGGTACCAAAGGTGCCGTTTTATGCTCTCGAGCCCTTCCCTGGCAGCCTGTTGTTCCACTGAGGCATATGCCTTAACTGCATAGTAGAAGTCAAGATCATTGCGGGGTGCAGGAGCTGTCAGACGAGATTTTAGGAAGTAAGCCCCATACAGAAGGGTGATGATCTGCGACATCTTCAGGACCACAGATTTCAACCGGGGTGTCAATGGCCACACATTACTGAGAATCTGCATCTTCATCAGGTAGAGCGAACTGGCCCATGAAACGTGCTGAATGGTTGGCACCTGGTCGTCGCATTCTGAATTCCCTGGGTACCTGCAAAGACAGACAGTTCATAATTACTAGTGGTGTTTGATATTTAATTCATGAACAGATTATCTAACTAGTAAGGCTTTTATTGAACTCACATCACCCCCCTGGTAGAAGTAGATGAGCTCTATCAGCTCATGGTAGTCCTCCCTCTCAAAGGTGTTGGCCACCAACTGGTCCCTTGCCCACTGCGTTGACTCCAGAGCGAGGGTGGTGACTAAGGTGTACGGTCCAGCTGGAGAAACAGCAAAGTCAGCAGGCCACTTCCACTGTGCCAGCCCATTAGGATCCGGGAACACTTGAGGTGGTACTGCAGCTGCAGCGGCTCTGGCTAGAGGGAGATACCACTCCTGGCAGCGCTTGAATATGGGCTCCACAGGACCTATAAGATATATACTTTTGGTCAAACACACTCCTACTGATTTGCACAATGTACATTAAACTGGTTTACTAGTATACACAATATTGGTAGACCTGGTCTGTATAGTGTAACTGTAAGTGTATATACATACCCTTTGTGGCAGGTATGAAGCTTGACCACATATGCTTGATGTGTAGCTCTGCCATGTGGTGTCTACAAGCATTCCACAGAAACGCATGGCCAACAGCCTGCTCCAAGCGGATGCAACAGCCTTGCTGGATGCATTCAGTGCCGCTTCTCGTGGTGACAGTAACGCTTCACCCGGTATCATTTCATCCCTTAAAACCTCATTCAGTGCCGCTACTCATGGTGAAAGTAACGCTTCACCCAGTATCATTTCATCCCTTAAAACCTCATTCAGTGCCGCTACTCGTGGTGAAAGTAACGCTTCACCCAGTATCATTTCATCCATTATCATCTCATTCAGTGCCGCTTCTCATGGTGAAAGTAACGCTTCACCCAGTATCATTTCATCCATTATCATCTCATTCAGTGCCGCTTCTCATGGTGAAAGTAACGCTTCACCCAGTATCATTTCATCCATTATCATCTCATTCAGTGCCGCTACTCGTGGTGAAAGTAACGCTTCACCCAGTATCATTTCATCCATTATCATCTCATTCAGTGCCGCTTCTCATAGTGAAAGTAACGCTTCACCCAGTATCATTTCATCCATTATCATCTTATTCAGTGCCGCTTCTCGTGGTGAAAGTAACACTTCACCCAGTATCATTTCATCCATTATCACCTCATTCAGTGCCGCTTCTCATGGTGAAAGTAACGCTTCACCCAGTATCATGTCATCCATTATCACCTCATTCAGTGCCGCTTCTAGTGGTGAAAGTAACGCTTCACCCAGTATCATTTCATCCATTATCATCTCATTCAGTGCCGCTTCTCGTGGTGAAAGTAACGCTTCACCCAGTATCATTTCATCCATTATCACCTCATTCAGTGCCGCTTCTAGTGGTGAAAGTAACGCTTCACCCAGTATCATTTCATCCATTATCATCTCATTCAGTGCCGCTTCTCATGGTGAAAGTAACGCTTCACCCAGTATCATGTCATCCATTATCATCTCATTCATGCCGCTTCTCATGGTGAAAGTAACGCTTCATCATTTCATCCATTATCATCTCATTCAGTGCCGCTTCTCATGGTGAAAGTAACGCTTCACCCAGTATCATTTCATCCATTATCATCTCATTCAGTGCCGCTTCTCATGGTGAAAGTAACGCTTCACCCAGTATCATTTCATCCATTATCATCTAATTCAGTGCCTCTTCTCATGGTGAAAGTAACGCTTCTCATTCAGTGGTGAAAGTAACGCTTCACCCAGTATCATGTCATCCATTATTATCTTATTCAGTGCTGCTTCTCGTGGTGAAAGTAACGCTTCACCCAGTATCATTTCATCCATTATTATCTTATTCAGTGCTGCTTCTCGTGGTGAAAGTAACGCTTCACCCAGTATCATTTCATCCATTATCACCTCATTCAGTGCCGCTTCTCGTGGTGAAAGTCACGCTTTACCCAGTATCATTTCATCCATTATCACCTCATTCAGTGCCGCTTCTAGTGGTGAAAGTAACGGTTCACCCAGTATCATTTCATCCATTATCACCTCATTCAGTGCCGCTTCTCGTGGTGAAAGTAACGCTTCACCCAGTATCATATCATCCATTATCACCTCATTCAGTGCCGCTTCTCGTGGTGAAAGTAACGCTTCACCCAGTATCATTTCATCCATTATCATATCATTCAGTGCCGCTTCTCATGGTGAAAGTAACGCTTCACCCAGTATCATTTCATCCATTATCCTCTCATTCAGTGCCGCTTCTCGTGGTGAAAGTAACGCTTCACCCAGTATCATTTCATCCATTATCACCTCATTCAGTGCCGCTTCTAGTGGTGAAAGTAACGCTTCACCCAGTATCATTTCATCCATTATCATCTCATTCAGTGCCGCTTCTAGTGGTGAAAGCAACGCTTCACCCAGCTTCATTTCATCCATTATCATCTCATTCAGTGCCGCTACTCGTGGTGAAAGTAACGCTTCACACAGTATCATTTCATCCATTATCCTCTCATTCAGTACCAATTTTGGTTGGGTAAGTAACGCTTCACTGACATCTTGTTGCAGCACATTCCCTAAGGAACGCTGCTGGCTGATCCCACATCAACTTGAGCCACCAGTCCGCTGCAATGCGATTGATTACAATCATCTGTGTGATGGATGGCGAGAAAACTGGAGGTTGTACACCGATAACAACACATGTAGTGTTCTAAAGACCAGAACCCGTACAATAGGGTGGCTCAAAAAAACCTTTTTTTTGAAAACGCTTGCTCCCCTGGTTTTATTTTGTGCCTAATGATGCGCTTATCACACTGATTTTTTTTTCATATCTTTAAAATTAATTTTATACCCTCCCGTCTAGCGTTCTGGAAAAATCACGATTTTCAGCTATTTTTCATGTATTATGCAATTCAAAATGTATTAAAATTAATATTTCATACTTTCATTATGTTTAACTGTCTAAACATGATTGGTGTATTCTATTTGTATGCTAATATGATGTACTGTGTACAGTTTGGAAGGGAAAAAAATCATTAAAATAGCAAAAACTCAGACAATAGCTTTATTTATCATACCTTCTTGTTCATTACACAATATAAAAAGCATATGATCACTGAAAGAGGACTTCCTGTCCATTTATGAAGCAACTTCAGTACAACAAAATGCATTTTAGTATGCTTTAGGGTTTCAGTCTCAGTCTTAGATTATGGCATTTAAGTCAGCCTTGCGGAGGTGTGACAGCCGACAGCGTTGATCCGTTCCAACCAATATCACATCGTCAATATGTCCTGCGTCACGTGTAGCATTTGCGTACTCCTGCACGTCCTTGACGGCACGCTCAGCGCAGTCATTGACCACCTTCAGGTCCCTCACTAGCTCCCGATAGGCTGCATCTTGGGGCCAAGTTGCTGGTTCTCCGGGCAGCCAATCTGTATTGCTTCTGAATAGCTTAAACAGCAGCCAAGATGGCTCACTGACGAACACTGCCAGACTTGGGCGGGTCTCTTCCAGTAGGTCAATCACAGGCTGGAAGTTTGGTTTGCCTGGATGGAAGACAGGTGGTGCAGGGTGTGCTACCAGAGCCCTTGCTACCTCCTTCTTCTCATCTTCTGATACACCATCATCGTAGAGGCACAGTACGACCTGCTCTGGCACATGGTACCAAAGGTGCCGTTTTATGCTCTCGAGCCCTTCCCTGGCAGCCTGTTGTTCCACTGAGGCATATGCCTTAACTGCATAGTAGAAGTCAAGATCATTGCGGGGTGCAGGAGCTGTCAGACGAGATTTTAGGAAGTAAGCCCCATACAGAAGGGTGATGATCTGCGAC
>CM067351.1:68921450-68976450 GCA_034190875.2 Urechis unicinctus
TTGTAATCATGTATATATATTTACATATATAGATTTATCTATATATATATTTAAATATATATATATATATATATATACATATACATATATGCATATATATACATATATATATATATTTTTATATATATTTTTTATATTTATATCTGTTTTTATATAGTTCACACTGGTTTTTTACCACCTAAAACGTGCATCCGATTACTAACAAAAACGCATCAAAACTGAACGATTAATACATATCTGCATGTATATAAATTAATATATATGTGTATATATATATGTATATATACATATATATAAATATATATATATATATGTTCATATATATAAAGATTTATATATATAAATATATATATACCTTTAAATATATATATATATTTCAATATATGCGTATATACATATATATATCCATATTTATATATGCATATATATATGTACATATATATATACATGTAGCAACATATATTTATATATATTTATGTTAATATACATAAATATATATATATATTTATGTTTTAATACATATATATGTATAAATATATATATATATAGTTATATATTTATATATTTCTATACACATACATTTGTTTATATGTATATTTGTTTACCTATATATGTATATATATTTATCAATATATATATATTTATTTATCTTTATTTATATATGCATATATACATTTATAGATATGTATTTTGATGTATTTGTATGTATATATATATATTTATATATATAGATATATCTATACATATAAATATATATACATATATATACAAATATATATATGTATATATACATATATATATATATATATATATATATATATATATGTATATATATATATATATATTTATTTATGTTTTTATATTTATATAACTAACACTTATTTTATACCACCTAAAATGTGTATCCGACTACTACCGAAAACGCATCAAAACTGAACAATAAACATATATCTGTATGTATAAAAAAAATATATATGTATATATGTATATATATATAATATATATATACATATTTATGTAAATATATATATATATATATGCACATACATATATAGATTATATATATATATATATCTATATTTTTGTATATATATATTTTTTAATATATGCCTATATACATATATATATATCTATATATATATATATATAAATATATATGTATATATATACATTTAACGATATATAGGTATATATCTATGTTAATATATATATACATATGGTTTTATATTTTTATATATATATATATAACCAACACTGATTTTTTAACCACAGAAAATGTGTTTCCGATTACTACCAAAAACTCATCGAAACTGAACGATTAATATATATGTGTATATTTATAAATAAATATATGTGAATATATATATATATATATATATATATATATATATATATGTGTGTGTGTGTATATATATCATATTTGTATATATATTTATATATATATATTTATACACATTTATATATTTTTTTTAAATAATTACATATGTATATTATATATATATATATATATATATATATATATAAATATCTATATATATATGTGTATATTTATAAATAAATGCTTATATATATATAGCCAGATATATATATGTATATATATGTATATACATATATATTTACATGTTACCATATTTAATTTATATATATATTTATGTTAATACGCATATATATATATATATATTTGATTTAATTATTATATATATATATTAATATATATATATATATACATCTATTTATATATGAATATATTTACATTTATATATAAATACGTATATGTGTATATTTGTGTGTAAATTCATATATGCATACATAGAAATATAAATGTTCACATACAAATGTTTATATATACTTAAATATAAACTATATATATATAGGTTTGTGCATTTATATCTATATATATATATATATATATATATATATATATATATATATATATATATATATATATATATATATATATAATATATATATATATATTTATTTTTTCTGATTTATACTTTTGGTCCTCTAAAGGTCGTCCACGAATGGTAAAGATACTAATTTATGCATATAAATCCAACCTTTCGTGCCCATTTTTATTTGCGTATATTTGCAGAATACAGAAATTTTGAGATAATTTTCCGTCATTATGGATTAGAATTATAATATTTGGCGTAGATATGATAATAATGAGCCATTGGCAGCGTTTTGCGAACTTATTTGTTGTTGTAGATAGACGAATAATGAAAAAAAAATAGTTTTTCGGTATTTATATAATAAAAAAATTCTTTACAAACGTCAAATAGACATATTGTACACTCATATTTAAATAGAATTTTTACCATTTAGGTCAACGTATATATGGTTGTTAGGAAGATATTGAGGTTATAAGGTTATGTCAACGAATGGTTAGTTGTACAAAATTAATCTTGCTATAATATTCAAAATTCAAAGAAATCATTCCTAAAAGATTATCTATGTACCTTATTAAAACTAGGCTATCATAATAAAATGGTCAAACCATAATATTTGTAAACGTTTTTGAGGGAAAAGTGCCTTGACTTTATGTGGACACAGTTTCTTTATATATCTTTATATATAATATGTATAACACGATATATATATATATATATATATATATATATATATATATATATATATATATATATATTTATATATATATATTTGTATATATATATAAAAATATATCTAAAGATATATACATATACATATGTTAATATATATGTGAGTATGTACATATCTATTCATATTTACCCTAAATAACTCACAACGTCTCCTTAAACGATTATTCAGATTCCTTTTATAGTAATGTATTATTGAACTCTAGCGACAATCCGTGTAAGGAAATAATCTCCATTACCTCAAACCGTAAGGACATTGATATGTTTCCTCCTACCTCTCATCATCTACACTCAAATCAAGTTTGAACATAACAGTTTTTTGCGCTTGTTGATTTGAGATGTAATTATGGTAAAATACTGTGCCCAGATAACATTTCGCGGTACCAAAGGTTCAGGGTATCAGAGCGACATTGCATTGGATAGCATCGACGTGACATGCGGTAGATGTGGTGAAGCGCGGGTATCTACAACTGCACCACATAGTTAGTCTTGTCTCAGAAATACTCGATTATAACACCTAACTTTTCACTTTGTTGTTGATATGAGCATATTGTACAGACGCTTCGTGTGACGCATCATCTGCAAAAGATATTTGGAGGGGCAGTTTAATAGAGTAACACGATGTATCACTTGTCATGGTGTCTTTAAAGCCAATTTAAAAAAGAAGGAATTACTCGAATGATATCTATGTTAATGTCGGTTATTTTGTGGACCATTAAACATAATACTTGCTTTTCCTGACATCGTTTAAATTAGCACATTGTATATTAGCTACCTACGAAACATGTGATTGACTGCAAATATCATCTATTTAACTTAAGCACATTGATTGTTGGGTTGCAGCTACGGCAACTACACCAGTCACGACTACTACATCTCCTGCTTCAGGTATCAATTTAAAAGTATATATTGATAACCAAGGTATTGCAATCGTAACAGATGCTCTACAGTATGCCGCATTGAATCTTTTTACCTGCCTGTTATTTTCTTTGTGTCTTTAAATCGTTCATGTAAGCTCAAATATATTGTTTTTATGAAATCGATGTTATATTTTGGTCCCCACAGCAACCGGATGTACTGACTTTGCTTGTGACTTTGAGAGCATCTGCGCCAATCAGAGTCAATACTCAGGAGGTAATTCTGCCATCCGGTGGCGCCTCAACAGTGGAGGCACCCCGTCAACTCGTACAGGGCCTAGCGCAGGATACGGGGGAAGCGGGAGATATATTTACATGGAAACATCCGGATCAGGAGCAGGATCAACCTGGTTATAATTTATGCTCTTTCAAGCAAACTTTACAAATTGGGTCTAGCAACATCAGTAGTTAAAACACTAAATGAATGTTCCTTGAAGCTGTGAATTACATTGACGCATGAGAATAGAAATCCAATGAGTCAATTATGAATACTCTTTATTAGTCATACAACGTCCACTTGGTTACATTAAAGCAACGTTCCCTATGTTTAATTGGTTATGTTCATAGTAACGCACAATACAAACCTTCACATAACTGTGATCCCTTAAATGAAGACATATAGTCACCACTCAATAACACAATCATTGGGTTACTTCAGGTTCTCCATCCCGCCGTCAGGATCCAGTGGTCACGTGTGCGTACAGTTCGCCTATCACATGTATGGAGAGAACATGGGTAGCTTGCAACTCTATGTATCCGACCCCGTGATTGGTTCCAGGCCAGTTGTTTGGGAGAGGACAGGTAATCAGAATAACTCTTGGAGATTGGCCAAAGAGACAGTACTGATGCCCACAGCTCAGTCACGGGTAAGGAATGAACCCACTCAACAGTACCATAATGACCATGATGATGTCAACTAGATTGATGTTTATTTAAGCCTCGTTCTCGGGTAAAACCAACTGATGGGATGCTGATTGAATTCGTTTGTTATAATCTCATCTTCTGATGTGTGTTGATCCAGCTAACTTGGCTTGGCATCAGAGGATCGGGATTTAGAAGTGATATTGGTCTGGATGAGATACGGGTTACGTGTGGATCATGTGATGACGATGCATGCAATTCATACTCTTGTGATTTTGAGACCACCTGTGCAACGCAGGTGGGATACAATAGTAGCAATTCAGTAATCGAATGGCGCCGTCATACTGGCAGTACGCCATCGTCTCCCACGGGACCTAGTGCAGGATTAGGAGGTCAAGGAAATTACATATATATGGAGACCTCGGGGGCACAAGGATATACATGGTTCGATTGATTTTCTGCATCATTTGGTTTTGTTATCCATCCCCCCTCTATATTCATCTCCATCTATAACATGACGAGATGCAAACTCCTGTTATGATAAGGTGTGGACTCGCTGTTCCAGACGCCGCTCATAGTACGGGTTGTGTTTTGTCATTTCTATTCGTTAACGCCATGTGATGTGAATCTCTAGGCTGCTCATCCCAGCCTCCGGCTATACTGGCCCCGTGTGCGTAGGATTTGCCTATCATATGTATGGAAGGCAAATGGGCAGCTTGCTTCTTTATACATTTGATGCTACAAGTGGTTTAGGATCTACACTTTGGAACAGGACAGGAAATCAGGGTAATGCTTGGAGGAACACCAAATTGACAGTGTTGATGCCTACAGTGCAATCAAGGGTGAGAGGTCACAAACACACACACTGTGTATTTCACAAGAACAACTGTCTATAATTGTACGAGCCCGATTCATTTTCGTTTCATATGATATGTATGACTTAGATTACATGGATTGGAATGAGAGGATCGGGTTATTTGAGCGATATAGCTCTTGATGATATTCGGGTGGAATGTGGACCATGCGATGGCGTTTGCCAGTCATACTTTTGTGACTTTGAACGCTCCTGTATAACTGCGGTGCAATACACGGGTCCCAGTGCAGCTATTCAATGGCGTCGTCACACGAGAGGAACTCCGACGCCCTTTACCGGGCCAAGTTCAGGATTTGGAGGTTCAGGCTATTACAATTATATGGAAACATCCGGGACACCAAATGTTGCGGGGACCACGTGGTAAGATGACTCGGTCCTGTCCTTTGTACTATTTCATGTTACTTGAATTAGTATATGAAGACAAACAAAATCCTGTAATTGTAAGCAATCGATTCGCTGTTCCAGATACTGCATATGTATTGGTTTTGTGACAGATTATCAATAGAGTAACATTTGCTACATCAAACACCAAAGTAGAATAAAATACCAATTATATTTACATAATCATTAGTGATGCTGTGCAATGACCATTTGTAAATACTAGTGTTCTGTATATGCAGGCTTTCCACCCCCGCCCCGGCTACATTGGCCCCGTGTGCGTAGGATTTGCCTATCATATGTATGGAAGCCAAATGGGCAGTCTGCGTCTCCATGTTTATGATCCGGCGTTTGGTTTGGAACCGGCGCTTTGGAGCAGAACAGGAAACCAGGGCAATGCTTGGAGAACTACAAATGTTACAGCGATGATGCGCACAGCTCAATCATGGGTATGGTGTTACATAGACTCTGTATTTAGCAGCAAGAACCATTCCTCATATTGCGTGTGCCTAACGCATATTTCTTATATGTGATGTATTTGGCGTAGGTTGCATGGTTAGGAGTTAAAGGGTCTGGCGAACGGAGTGATATTGGTCTGGATGAGATATCTATTCGGTGTGGAGCGTGTTATGGCTCCACCACAACATCATCTACAATAATGAGTACTCACTTCACAACCAGTCCTACCATTACAACCGTCACCACATCAATTGGCGTCACTGATGACGATGCATGCAATTCATACTCTTGTGACTTTGAGACCACCTGTGCAACGCAGGTGGGATACAATAGTAGCAATTCAGCAATCGAATGGCGCCGTCATAATGGCAGTACGCCATCGTCTCCCACGGGACCTAGTGCAGGATTAGGAGGCCAAGGAAATTACATATATATGGAGACCTCGGGGACACAAGGATATACATGGTTCGATTGATGTGTTGCTTCATTTGGTTTTGTTACCCCCCCCCCATGCATCTTTATCTTCTACTTTAATATAACGAAATACAAACTCCTGTTATGATAAGGTGTGGACTCGCTGTTCCAGACGCCGCTCATAGTACGGATTGTGTATGATCATTTCTATTCGTTAACGCCATGTGATGTGAATCTCTAGGCTGTTCATCCCAGCCTCCGGCTATACTGGCCCCGTGTGCGTAGGATTTGCCTATCATATGTATGGAAGCCAAATGGGCAGCTTGCTTCTCTATACATTTGATGCTACAAGTGGTTTAGGAACGGCGCTTTGGAACAGGACAGGAAATCAGGGTAATGCTTGGAGGACCACCAAATTGACAGTGTTGATGCCTACAGTGCAATCAAGGGTGAGAGGTCACACACACACACACACACACACACACACACACACACACACACACACACACACACACACACACACACACACACACACACACACACACACACACACACACACACACACACACACCACACACACACACACACACACAACTGTCGCACGCACACGCACACACACACACTGTGTATTTCACAAGAACAGCTCGATAATTGTATGAGCTCGATTCATTTTCATTTCATATGATATGTTTGAATTAGATTGCATGGAATGGAATGAGAGGATCGGGTTATTTGAGCGATATAGCTCTTGATGATATTCGGGTGGAATGTGGACCATGCGACGGCGTTTGTCAGTCATACTTTTGTGACTTTGAACGCTCCTGTGCCACCGCGGTGCAATACACGGGTTCCAATGCAGCTATTCAATGGCGTCGTCACACGAGAGGAACTCCGACGCCCTTTACCGGGCCAAGTTCAGGATTTGGAGGTTCAGGCTATTACAATTATATGGAAACATCCGGGACACCAAATGTTGCGGGGACCACGTGGTAAGATGACTCGGTCCTGTCCTTTGTACTATTTCATGTTACTTGAATTAGCAAATGAAAACCATCAAACTCCTGTAATGGTTAGCAATCATTTCGCTGTTCCAGATACTGCTTATGTATTGGTTTTGAAATAGATTATCAATAGATTAAGTAACATTTTTTACATCAAACACCAAAGTAGAATAAAATACCATGTATATTTACATAATAATCAGTGATTCTGTGTAATGACCATTTGTTAATACAAGTGTTCTATACATGCAGGCTGATCACCCCCGCCCCTGGCTACATTGGCCCCGTGTGCGTAGGATTTGCCTATCATATGTATGGAAGCCAAATGGGCAGTCTGCGTCTCCATGTTTATGATCCGGCGTTTGGTTTGGAACCGGCGCTTTGGAGCAGAACAGGAAACCAGGGCAATGTTTGGAGAATTACAAATGTTACAGCGATGATGCGCACAGCTCAATCATTGGTAGTACATAGACTCTGTTTTTAGCAGCAAGAACCATTCCTCATATTGTGGCATAATGCATATTTCTTTTATGTGTTTTATTTGGCGTAGGTTGCATGGTTAGGAGTTAAAGGGTCTGGCGATCGGAGTGATATTGGTCTGGATGAGATATCTGTTCGGTGTGGGGCATGTGGTTCACTGCCGCCTGTGTGTTCGAATTCACAAGTCCTCTGTGATAATAAACGCCAGTGTTTTAATCTGCGTTACAAGTGCGATGGAGTCACTGACTGTGATGATGGTTCCGATGAGGAGTATTGCCGTATGTAGTTTGTGATGCTTTTTATGATTCGCTGTCACCTCTTGTCACATAACTATGGATAGTAACTCATGATAACAGGAATAATGCAACAATTAAGTCAGCAAAAACAAATGAACTTGTATACAAATCAAACAACTGTTTCCTTACTGTTAGCCTGCCCAGGAAATGGAGACGCATCCAAGTTCCGGTGCGGCAATGGTCGATGTGTGTCTTGGGAAGTGGTGTGTGACGGAGTCGATGACTGCAGAGACAATTCGGATGAAAATTATAACTGCTGTAATTTCACTTCCTGTTACGATCAAAGAGCTGTTAGCTACACTAAGAGGGTTCACTCCCGAAAAATCCCATGAACACGCCACTTATAGGCAACATGCCTCTTTTCATAACAACATGGAAATAGCTGTTTTTGTTTCTTCATCGTACGCCGCAATGCGTTAATCGACGAGAATATGGATCAAAAGTCCCACATGCTTTTTTTAGTTTTAAGGAAACTCCAACTGACAATTGGCGAGCTTGAAATGCTCATCGTATTGCTTGTCTGAGTTAGCCCTCTTATCGCGCAAATAAGCACTTTGCTATAATTTCAAAATGTGGTGACTAATATTTTATTCGCATATACTTTTTAAAAGATAACATATGATAACATTTCACTTATTTACGTCACGTTATATGTCTATGTCATATATATATAATGTGTACAAATTTAATTGCTTGTACAGCTTCCTGTTCCGTTGGGTACTTCCGCTGTGACGGCAGATGTTTGCCAGTCTTCAGAAGATGTGATGGATCGATCGACTGTTCAGATACCAGCGATGAATTATCTTGTGGTGACGGCATTGCTTGGATCATTATCGTAAAATAGTTTGTCATGAAATGATAATTTTACTTCATATTCAATTGAAGTCAACAGAATGCTCCTGTTCTTAACAGCGTGTCCGGCAGGTGAGTTTCGATGCAGTGGCTACTGTTATTCGCCGAGGGAAATATGCCAATACAACATGGAATGCCTCGACGATTTGTCGCTGGATTGTTGTAAGTAAATGGATTTCATACGAAGCAACCCATACTGTAATGATAAATACATAGTATACAAGATATTCACATTCCCTGTGTATCATTTATGCCACTGAGGATCAATTTACCCCGGGTTGTAATTTTGACATCTGATAAAATGCTGTTCTTGCTTCCATACCGATGCAGCCAATCTAACATCAGGTACGTTTCAGGTTTCTTAAAATTAAATAGTGAAAATCATGCAAGTCGGATATGCCATGTGTATTCTGTCTCACAATATATGTCTTCATTTAAATGTTAATTTGTATTGAAGCTGATCAAGCGCGCGATTTATTTTCGGGCTCAGTGGGTCGACATAGTTGAAGTATATCATTATATATGTTTATCAATTTAAATCTGTATATATATATATATATATATATATATATATATATATATATATATATATATATATATATATATATATATATATATATATATATATATATATATATATATATATATATATATAAATATAAATGTATATATATATGTGTATATATATATATATATATATATGTATATATATATGTACATGTACATATATATATATACATATATATGTGTATGTATATATTTATATTTATCTATATAAATACATATAAAAACATATATTTACATATATATGCGTATGTATATACATCTATGCATGTATACATATATCCATATATATATTTTAGTTCATGTTTGTGAGTGAATATGTATGTATATTTGGATCTCATTCAGGACCTGCGCCCTGTGGTATCGCTGCTATTACGCCCAGGCAATATAGTCCATTTATTATCAGTGGAAGAGAAGCTATTCCCAACTCGTGGCCTTGGCAAGTTTCCATATTGCAGTACACCTCTGATGGATATTGGACTCATGTATGTGGAGGCAGTTTGATCACTCCTTGCTGGGTGTTGACTGCTGCACACTGCATGTACGTTATTATATTTGAAATTGTCTGAAAAAGTAAACTTATTCGGCTTATATATAATTATAGCATTTTGTAGGTGGTACTAGTGGAATTATTTTACGATATTTTTAATGAATACATTCATGGTGGCAGAGTTGGGAACGTGGCTGCAATGAGAGTGAGAGCTGGCATTCACGACCGAACAAGCACAGTGCCTTTTGAGGACACAGTAGGCGTTCTACGATTTGTTCGTCATCCCGACTATAAAGCTGGAGTCAGAGCTAATGACATTGCGCTCATAGAACTAAGCCGGTGTCTACCATTGTCAGACAAAATTGGGACAGTCTGTCTTCCAACTTCTGACGTTGCGGACAGGATGACTTGTACAGCGACCGGATGGGGGGAAACAGAAGGTAAAAGCAATAAATATTCAAATTTGATGCTTTGTAGCTGTGTTTAGATGTGTTAGCGTTATGTATCACAAATACGTGCCACGTTTCACGATTTGAACAGGAACGGGAGACAGCAGAGTATTGCAGGAAGTGGAGTTGTCCGTTGTTAACCAGATTGACTGCAGGGCCGTTTGGCGAGGCCGTGTCAATATCACTCGATCCCACATTTGTGTCACTGCAACAAGACGGCGAGGAGTCTGTCATGTATAATTGATTTGCTTACTTTACCTAGCTGAATATCAATGCATGAGTAAAAATGAAGAAATTAATCGATTGTGACGTCAATTGGAAAAGATACACTGTCCAAAATAGATACACATATTTGTATTGCATTGCAATGTCATAGTGTATATGACGTGAATATTATAGGGAGACTCTGGAGGGCCTCTTGCGTGCAAGCGCAGCGGAATGTATGAGATTCATGGTATTACAAGCTTTGGCCCCGGCAATCCCTCTTGTATTGAGGGCACGCTTCCTGACGTGTTCACGCGAGTGACCACTTTTACAGGCTTCATAAGGGCCCTCATACCAGCTAGTGGTATGTATTTTATGCATCGAGAGTATTCCTCGTTGATCAAAAAGATTTAAATATGAAAGAGGTAGCATAATTTATTTATGTGGTGGCATAATTTACTTATGAGAGAGCATAATTCATTCATGAGTTGGCCTAATTTACAAATGAGATGGCATAATTCACTTATGAGGTGGCATAATATACGTATGGGGTCTGATGAGGAGTCTATGTGTGTTCTGTGTATATTCTGTTAGACACATGCGCCAAGACTACTACTTGTAAGTCATTTGCAGCATACTAAAAGCCATTCAACACAGTGTAATATCATCGAAATGAACTCCCTTATGCTTCAATCCCAGAGGCCTGTAAAAGCCCACTTTCTTTTTTCATGCAGTAGCAGAATGTGACTTTGAAGACGATTTTTGCAACTTCATGAACGACACCCTGACAACCGTTGGCTGGCGACGAGGGTCAGGTCGTACTCCTACCTCAAATACGGGGCCAACGCGTGGATTCAATAACAGTCGCCATTATGCTTATCACGAATCGTCGAGCGCCAACAAGAGCAGGTTTGTGTAATGCATTAGAATATAATGTATATATAATGTGCCCATACACACACACACACACACACACACACACACACACACACACACACACACACACACACACACACACACACACACACACACACACACATATATATATATATATATATATAAAATATATATATGTGTGTATATACATATATGTGTGTCTATACATATATGTATATATGCATAAAATCAATATTGTCGGGTGATTTTTGGCAGGCTTCTCACACCGACCTTGTGCACCGCCAGAGGTGACAGTTTATGCTTGTCCCTGTGCTATCACATGTTTGGATCAGCTGTTGGCAAGTTAACTGTGACAGTTGGCGGTAAGCCTGTTATGACGGTAGAGGGAAATCAAGGCAATCAATGGCGATGCAGAAGCACCTTTGTCAGATCTGTCAAGAGGCATACATGGGTCAGTGCTCCTAATTACATTATCAAACCATTATGTGCTGCTTTCGAAAGTCAAGCAAACATACCGGCAACCATACATACATACATACGCACATGCACACATACATGCATACATACATACATACATACATACATACATACATACATACATACATACATACATACATACATACATACATACATACATACATACTTATATACATACAAACATAAAGACATAAATATATACATAGGTACATACATGTATATATATATATTTATATATATATATATATATAAATATATGTATATATATTTATATATATACATATA
Organism: Urechis unicinctus; assembly: GCA_034190875.2. Lineage (NCBI taxonomy): Eukaryota > Metazoa > Annelida > Polychaeta > Xenopneusta > Urechidae > Urechis > Urechis unicinctus. The sequence goes on from CM067351.1 coordinate 68,933,970, forward strand.
CATATACATATACATTTACATGCATACCAACATATATGCACTAATACATACATACCTGCGTACATACATCCATACATACATACACACATACATACATACACACATACATACATACATACATACATACATACATACATACATACATACATACATACATACATACATACATACATACATACATACATACATACATACATACATACATACATTACATACATACATACATACATACATACATACATACATACATATACATACATACATACATACATATACATACATACATACATACATACATACATACATACATACATACATACATACATACATATATACATACATACATACATACATACATACATACATACATATACATACATGCATACATACATATACATACATACATACATACACATATATACATACATACATACATGCATACATACATACATACATACATCCATCCATACATACATACATATATATATGCATTTATACATCCATACATAAATACATTCATTCATGCATACATACATACAGACATGCATATATGCATGCATACTTACAAGCATACATGCATACATACATACATATACGCATATACACATATACCTATATATATATATATATATATATATATATACATGCAGTTATACGTACAACTATTCATACATACATATAAACATACATAGTAACATACATACACACGTCAGACATGTAGGATTACACACATACGACCATGTATGCATATATGTGTATGCACACATACATACATACATGCATACCTACATATATACACCCACATTCATTCATACATACATACATGCATACCTACATATATACACCCACATTCATTCATACATACATACATGCATACCTACATATATACATACATACATACATAGCATACATACATGCATGCATGCATGCATGCATGCATGCATTAAATCATAAAAGATTAAATGCATTTATATAATGTTTTATGTTTATGCAGCAGTTTAGCATTGACCTTGTATAATATCCTTATCTGTAAGACATTATTAACTGTATTTTGTTAACCGAGACTAATGCATATCGTTTGTGTACATGTCTAGGTGACATTCATAGCGAACTCGGTATCTCGCACTGGGGATATTGCCATCGACAACATCATCATACGGAAAGGAAAGTGCGCATAAGTGGGTCCATCGTATTATAATGCACACGGTACTAATATAGTGTTATTTAAGCTAAACCGGTTTTTGACAGCATCTTCTGGAGTTCTTTGCTAACTCGTAAATGACTAACACAGTTCTCTAGCGATTTCGTTTCTATGTAGGTTCTTCGGCACATATTTGTATATCTGAGTTTTGATTGCGTGCAGATATATTGGCACTTTTATGTGCATTTATTGTCTACATATATTTAGTGTCATTTAGTACCCTAATGCTTGCGGTTCACAAATTGACCTAACATACAAATGTTTATTTGGAATTAACATGATAAAATATTCAAGGATTTATATCTGCAATTACACATATATTTTTACCAAAGGTAATCATGCTCTAATGTTTAAGTGTAGCATTTGCATTACACTGAGTGTATGTTGGGATAATAATATATTGTAATCTTCTTCATGCCTTTAGTAAAAGTGTAATAATATGGGTATAAACATTCAATTTGTGCATGTGACTTTACATAATATGGTGTTAATTTCCATCTAATGCCGCAAATATCCATCCTACTACTTGAAACCAAATGGAGAATATGGAGTTCTGTTGCTTATTCCCTTGCGATAACAAATTACATTTCACAGAAAATATTATCACGAATGCCAAGTAACTGCATGCAAAATTATACAGCCTATTTTAGTAGAAATCGATTTATTAAAAAGACAAGTGCTAGGGGTAAAATCCATTCATCCAGGCGCTCTATTAACAGCAATATCAGCAATATATGATTGTCTAATTACTTATTACAAAAGGTTTAAATTAGTGGTGTAATTAATGTTTGTACCGTATGAAACCATCGCGATGTGGTAAGACTAAATGCCACAAAATATTGAAAACTTAGGTCCCATGTTGTTTTAACAATATTATTGTAGTTTATCGACACGCGTTCTGCTAATTCTAAGCATTGGTTGTATTGCGCACTGCTCTGATTGCTGGATATAACTATCATATCCTACCAAGGAGTCGACGTTACCCTTCTTCGTTCCATAGGTTAGAACGTACGTATCTGTCATACAGGGATTCAAAGCACATCAAAGACTTGGCTTAATATATGCAATACAGTATTGTAGCAGGAGTATGTCTTTTTACACAAACGAAAAAAACCGTATAATGGCCCCTGCGGGAAAACGTAGATTTCGTATATGAATGAGCAATGGGTGCAGCTGTGTCACATTAAGACGAATAATGGATTACCAATGGGTGCCACTTTGTCACATTAAGATGCATAATAAATAAGCAATAGATGCCACTGTGTCACATAAAGACGTATAATGAATAAACAGTGTGTGCCGCTGTGTCGCATAATGCCATACAATGAATATGCAGTAGATGCCGCAGTGTCAAGAAAAAACGTATGATGAATGAACATTGGGTGCCACTGTGTCACATGAAGACACATAATGAATGAACAATGGGAGCCACTGTGTCACATTAAGACGCATAATGAATGAACAATGGGTGCCGCTGTGTCACATAATGACGTAAAATGATTAAACAGTGGGTGCCGGTGTGTCGCATAAAGATGTATAATGAATGAACAATGTGTGCCGCTGTGTCACATAATGCCGTATAATGAATATGCAATGGATGCCGCAGTGTCATGAAAAAAAAACATATCACGAATGAACATTGGGAGCCGTTGTGTCACATGAAGAAGTATAAAGATGGAGCTATAGGTGCCACTGTGTCCCACCAAAAAATATAATGTATAACATAAATGGTAGATATAGTCGGCCAATTCCGAACCTTCGATTTCATATTAATTTTCTTTTAGCAGCAAAAGTTATCGTTGTTCACTTCCACGCGGCCATATGCTACAACAACAGCCTTTGAGACAAATTGCTGTTCGCCAATATATCGCCTGACTATATTGGTGATTAAGAAATCCTAAAGCAGCATCTTCGCATAAGGTGACGTAGATGGTGCATCTTCGCATAAAGTAATGTAGATGGCGCATCTTTGCATAAGGTGACGTAGATGACGCATGTTCAGATGCAAACGAGACTGCGATCAGAACATTATGAGATTTGGTTAATCCGAAAATGATCATTATTTCCATATAAGTCAATGGTCCACTCAAAAAAATTTAGGTCGAAAATAAATCCAGGAAGATTTAGCTTCTCAGCCGTACTATATTATACAATATAAACCATCTTGTCATGATCCGACTTCCAAATTGGTTTCAATGTCTAGTACTTTAACTTTGTCAAGAACATGGATTGCAAACAAGCTTAATTACGTTACGAACTCTACTTGATAACTTGCTTTAATGCTGAACAGACATTATCATAGAGAATGACCGAATACTGACCTTGAATCAAACGTTGCTGCTCACAAGCAAATTAACAGCAGGACAATATGAGTGCTTAAAAAAATCCTTACATGGGTGGGTATGGGACTCCAGCGGAGCCATGAACTGCTGAGCCCTCTGCAGCTTACAACTCATAATATTATCTCAAATGTTTGCATCTTATCCCAAAGACATTGACGACATTCAGACGCATTAACCTTATATATAGGAACGGTCTCCGGGGTAATGGAGACATATAATTGGTCGAGGCGACCCCACCTGTTAATTTCCAGGTGGTTATAAGTCAAAAAGTCAAAATTTCGGGATAAGAGATAACACCATTGATCTAAGTATTTCCAAAGGGAAGTACAAAAATAGTAGCAAATTATAGAAAAGTCATATATGGGAGTGTTCCTCTGAATAGCGTCACTGACGTAAGTCTCGTATTTCAGAGTATGATATGGTAATATTTGTTCAGAGGACACTCTACACAGATGCGACCCAGACAGTCAAAATGACATCCGAGCAGCCCAATAGCCCCCATGAGAAAAATTTTGTCCTGAATGACTCAAGCTTCATATAATATTTTGTCCACGTTACGCTAAAAAAGACAGATGTGACTAAAATGAGTAGAAGACCTAGCCAACAGCAAGGTATCTCACATTGAATAGCTTCTTTACAAAGCAATTGTACAGCAAGGGATAAAGCAATTCATGCCCTCTCGGTGCTAAATTAATGACAAATGCACAGTACTACATGAATGTATATATTCTATATCACCCTCATATAGTTTTTTTACGCTACTAAATATGTTATCACTCGCAAGACAAAGATCTGCTTAAAATTATTTTTGTACTGTAGTGCTCAAATTTTCTATTTAATGAACATCAATTTTATCACTTAGTTTTCCTTTCTATTGAACAAAACAATGCAGTGTTTTATCAACAGAAAGTCATACTGAACTACAATGATGAGTCATGCCTTGAGTGATACGCCATCAAAGCAGTGGCCACCAAGGAAGTGGTCACCCGGGGCAGTGTCCACCGTAGCCGTGGCCACCGCAGCAGTATCTTGTGAGAGTCTAGATTATAAGGGCTCTGAAATGGATTTCATCCCAATATTTCTGAGAAAGGGGCCTTCTGCTCAGTTAAGATGTGTCTTGTTTGTTAGCAGACTTAAATTAGGCAAACAGTCCTTGCAAGGGATAGTCGACCTGGTGTCAGTATATCTTCTCTGTCAGTATTGGGAGCACCAATGAAGATATTGTAAATTATGAAGCAGGTTTTGATAAATTATTTTCGTTTCATGAAGCATAAATAAATTTGTATTGCGTTTACTATTTAAAAGCTGTTTGACAAAGTATATCAAACAATATAGACACGATAGTGATTGAGGTGGTATTACACATGAAACGTCAGTGATTGTGCCCACTACCAACTTATAGGCCCGCGGAAGATTGTTACATCTCTCCTGGTCAGTCAACACGTGGTCGTAACCCGATGGAGGCCCACAGAAAGCGACATGGTTAACTTAGAGCCATCTTTGTTACGCAAGAACAGCTGATGTATGTACAACCCACATAGGTGACTTACGCTATTTAATCCTAATTGACCTGTGACTAACCACTGTTGGCGATTGATGCAGCAACAGCTAGAAGAAGAACGACGGCATCAGTCGGGCAACCATCGTCAATGAACTCGTCGCATCAGCCGTGGAGCATTACGACCCAGCGGCAGTGTAGATACCTTCCCCGGGATATTGCTCCGAAGCAGTAGAACGCTCTAATCAGTTCTTGACGAGATGAGCCTCATTTCTCATATTCCATTAGTAGTATAGAGACTGGGGGTACGAGCACAGCAATCTAATACAACAACCCAGAAAACACACATATACAGGGTGACTCACATGAGCCAGCCAACCGCTCGCACCTCCCCCTATACTATACCATATGAGCCCAGCACTTCCAGCCCCTATGGTATAGGCCCACACAGGTAGTTAGTCACCATAGAGGTCATTGAGTGATAAATATCTGCGACCGTCGCTGTATGTTCCATTTTTCACGCGGTTGAGGTCCTGTATAAACTGGGCAACCTTAGCGTCGTTCTTCTCGATAAAGTCGGGATCGGGACGAGCGGTTATCAATCTCATCGTAAAGAGCTTCCAACAGTAGAAAGCCCCCGTCGGCCTCTCTGTGGTCCCACTCGGTCTTCCCAACCAAGGACCGTGATGTTCCTGTTCCAATCCTAGGCAACTATTAAACCTCCCGTTCGCGCTATAGTCGCCGTCTTCAAGCCCCTCAATGGACGCCCACCCCCAAGCCACCGTCTCCTTATACTTCTTCTGATCCTTGTGATACACCTGGTTATACGTCTCAGCTCTCCCCAGGTCCTCAAAGGAGCACAACCTGAAAACGCAGTCGACAAACACCCCGATGGTCGCCACCGGACTGTGGTGCAACCCCAACAGAACCTGAGGCTTATACATATTCGGAATCACTCTCCCAGAACTCCGAGTGTAGGGGCACTTTATCTCGAGCAGCACAACCTCCTCAGGATGCCCCAGACAGACAGCATCCACTCCAGCCTGCCGGATCGGGAGCACACAAAAGCCATCCGGAGAGTAGGCCATCGCGCCGCCCTCAATATAGATATTATTTCCATATACCTTCTCCAATACAGCAATTGCAACCTCCTCAAAAGTCGTACCCCAGAGGCAGGGTGCGCTAAAGCGAACACCCTCGTTGCTAGTTTTGCCCTATGATAGAGGAGTAGTCACTTCCTCCAACGCAGCCCTTCCTCGTGGTCTCCCACTGGTCCGTATTTTGTTTGACTCCAGTATGATCGTTGCAGAAAGATTTTATCGCCGCCTTTATTATATCTAGCAACCCCCACTCTTCAAATGGACTGTCAGGGTCATACCTTAGCAGGTCTAGGGGGCGATTCTGCCGCTTTCAAACATTTTGCTTTAATGTCACTTTTCATTTAAATATATTTCGTGATCTCGACCGAAACGAGCTTAAACTCATCATATGAGAAATACCCATCTTCAAGCGCAGCCGATACAATGTCAGCAATGGTATTCAATTTGCTCTGAGCGAGAATGCGGATCTTATCATGCTTTTTCAACTTAATGGTCAGCCGCCGACTGATGAATTTTCCAGCAATTACAAGTAGCCCACAAGCGGCTCCAGTAGTACCCAACACTGTGGCAATAGGAATGGCAACTACTGTAGACATTACACCTGCACCACTTGCGACAAGACACATACCCACAGCAACTAAAGCAGTGTATACAGCGTCCACTGAGTTTACTGCACAAATATATTTCTTTCTCAAGGTATTGCTTCTTAAGACTGATCTCATTCAGCCGATAGGAGTGCCCCAGACCACATAGAGGAGGCTCCGGATTTAACGGTGCAGTCGTTGGTTGTTGTTTCATACTGTCTTTGTATACGTAAGTCTATATATTAATTTCAATTAGCAGTGAAGCTACAGACCAAGTCGCCCCTCTGTTTTGTGTAGTTGTATAAAAGTTAATAACGTTGCCTTGTTCTAGCTGTAAAGGCTGGTCTAAAGTTATTACAACAGCCCGTTGGTTAGCAGGCTTACTTATTCCTACCACTTGATTTGTTCCATTAATAACAGGAACGACTGCTATAGGACCCGTATCAGCACCAACACCCGAAGACAACCCCATACGAATGATCTTGCCATTACATAACATGGTATATCCACAGCTTGAGTCTTGTGAGTCTCGACCCCTAGCCCCATGGCCAAACGACCACTCATATCCTCTGCCAAGGGGGCCACTTGCTTCTGCCCATATAGTAATGAGTGGTTTCGTCATTTCATCTACGTATCGTCTCAGGTACCTGTTCTGCTGTCTATATTCAGCATCAATATACTTTTTATGAACAGCATCCTTCGGTGAAATCGGGTCTCCCAACTGAACGATTTTATTATCTCACATTTCAAGGTCTCCAGTCATAGTACCGCCACTTTTATCCATTTTTTTTTTTTGAGTCACCAATAGATAGATACATAGGTCTTTGTGGCATATTCCGAGAGGTCGGCACCCTGAACAGTGCTTGCCGGTTTTTGCCTAGGTCCATAAATACTCGTTTTTATTGACATCTTGTAAATTCAAGAACAACGCTAACAGGTAAGTCGTGGTCCAATAGCCTTCCTTTATTATCGCATAACTGAACCTTTAACTCATGCACTGTTCCGCTAGTGACACGCTTACAGACAGGATTAGCGATGTTCGTGGTTATAATATCACCGAAAGAGTCACCCTCTAAGCCAACAACTTCAAGAAGCGTAGTGGGCGCACCATCTAGCATGTTGTGCGTGGTGCTGACTTGATTGAGGTGAACATAAATTGTGTTAAAGATGCTAAAGCTAATGGGCCGGTCACCTATGTTAAATACCTGAAGGAATTAATTGCCTACCCTGACCGTCATCAAGACCCAACATTTTTAACACACCGTCTGATATGCGTGCAGCCCCATTATCAGGAATTGTGAGGGTTATAACCCCATTTGCAGCATTAACCTCTAAACCAAGACCTATTGATGTAATCTGCTGCTGAAGAAGGCTGAAACTCCAGAGACCAGGTTTTAACTGGACAGATCCTCCGTCTTCTGAAGTTCTTGACTGCCATTGAATGGTCTCGTTTGATTCGAGATTGTACCAGCCCACAGTATACGTGATTGACCTTAGGCCAACACATAGACCGCCCGCAGTGTTGTCAATAGGATTTTGCAGGGACACAGCGTCGCCGCTTTGAACATTTGACAGAGTGTGATACATAGCACTATGAATAAACAAGCCTTTAGTTTCAATAGAAAAGCTACATATAAATCGGGCGGGGTGTATCCAGCCTCATATGGTGTGGGAGATAAACTAACCCGACAAACAATTCAAGTTGTTCACAATGGTGGTACATTCACAGCAAAGTTTCCTGATCTATTCAGTAACTATAAGGTGCCACCGGTAACAGCGGACTAAGTAGTAAAAGACTGGTTGACAAATCTAATGCAGTTTTGGCAGAACCAGGTAAACTTTGCAGTGTGGTGTGCAACATCCGGCTGCGGTGTGTCATCTCACGACCACCTAGAGGCTGGGATTCCACTCGTGAAAGCTCTCTACACCTTTCACCTTTATTACACAGTGCGTCGCCTATTGGCAGAACTACAAGTGCCTCTACCTCAGGATCATGCCTATGACCCCTATAACAATACATATAACAAGAGGGCATATGAGGGACTCTACACTAACTTTGGTGTTCAACCAAACACAGACTGGCGCCAGAAGGCAACCGTAGCTAATAGTGGTCTTGGTATCTTATATGCACATGATGCGTATGGTCACGGGAGTGTCGTCAAGGTTGCTGGTCGAAACGTTCGTTATGACCCTACACGGATGGCCTTTGAGGCGGAAAAGGATACAAAGCCAGGTTTTGCTCACGCGAGTAACCTACAATCCTTTCAGGAGAAAATGGGTGCTGTTCTACATCTAGCACAGGGACCTGAAACAGACGAGGCATGGAGTACATTCATACTGGACACGTCTGAGGGTTTTACACAAACCGGCGTTGAGCGAATTAACGACAGCATCAGGACCTATGTATGGGCCATTCTTGAGGCTCAGGTGCAGACCCGCTCAGAGATACTAGGTGTTGGAACGTCCTTTGATGCTCAAAAGCAATTTCAGGCCAACGTTGAGGATGCCATCAACTCCCCAGTGGATATTCTGTCATCTATCCGACAGTATCAGAACGTCCTCCAGAATGCCTCTTCAAAGGTTGATTATGTGTTTGGAACGGGCCTGTACATGGCTCCGTCTGATATGAGCCTCGCCATTGGAGACGTTGCTGGGTACAACAATCTGATTACCATTGCAACTGAGGAGCAGCAGATAGGCAGCAATGCTGATGTCAACTCAGTTCCGGTGGTTCCGGATAGAGGAAGCTTTGACCCTCCGCCAGATACAGATACAGATATGGAACTTCCCTCTCCAGGGCCGGCCCCTATGGCCGAGACCGGTCTGCTTGGGAAAACCGCTCTTATTATAGGCGAAATCGCTATAGGCTTATCTGTGCTTTGGTTTGCTACGTAGTAAGTCACGGCGTATCAGGAGGATAACTCACCCCACCGCCACAGCTGCGGCCCATACATGTTCTGCCATCCAACCAGCCACCTTTGCAGGTGACGTAAGCAGCCATGATACGATGTAGCCAATGATTCCTGGAATGGCATCTGCTGCCTTACTGGCTAGGCTCTTCAGGACGTTTGCCAAGGAGTTCAGCTGTTTTTTAATCCATTCTTTTAAACCAGGCTTATCAGCTGGTGTCAGCGTTGGTGCCGGGGTTGGACTAGTGCTCCCTCCGCCCGTCAAAGCAACTACCAGGGTCGAGATTGCCAATCCAATCGCAGTGAGTATGAAGGCGATTGTTATACCCTGCCCTCGGAACAGAGTGCGTACACGCTCAGCTAGCGTTGTGTACACGTTAAGAAGTCTGTTGATCGTTTCCCTGATGCGGTTAATTTGGGTTCGCAGACGTTCACGGTTTACAGAGGCAGCCTCAACCAACACGGACACGCGCAGGTCCTGCAGCTCTGCAAGCTCATTTGCTTGGAATCTCCATGCTCGACTATCACCCCTCCCTTCCTCCTCCAGGCTTGCCATTTTAGCTTTCCGATGTTTTATATCCCTTTCTATCTCAGTTATCTTAGCTAGGTTGTTGACCAGCTCACCCCTCTGGGTCTGCATAGCCTTATCAAGCCCCATAAGCTCTCTGAGTGGTAGTTCGTTGTCTGTTTGTGTACCTAGGTCTTCTATGGCGTTATGAACGCCCTCTATGAAGCTTGTTTCTTCCACACCACCTTGCTCTGTCATGGCTTCGGGGCTGCTCATTTCTAACTTTGGAAGTGCAGCTTCTGCTTTAGCAGCAGCTTGGTCAACGCCTTGTAGGGCTTTTGCTGCCATTGTGGATAGTTCAGGGGTCACTCCAAGAACCCGAGCAAGCTGTGTACCACCGTAATCTAGGATACTCTTAGGAGAGAGGAATTTGTTGGGATTGTTCTTCTATATCAGAAGCTTCCATTCTCGGCCCCACTTAACCCAAAGGTCACCTTGTTTAGACGATCTAAACTCCAGAGTGGCCTGCAGCCCATGCTTAGACACTGCCTTTTCCCACCTCGTAACTAAGACTTCAGTTTCTTCTTTGGAACCCCCCTGATCTTCTTTTAACCCCGCAGGCATTTCAGTAATAGCCCAAGGTGGAATAATCGTACTCGACGTATCTAAAGTTTCGTCAATCAGGTTAGTCTCCTCATCATCATTCCTCTCCCATCCCATAGCCCCCTCCTCATCTGCTTCGTCAAATCCTGGGTTATCAAACTCCATGTCTGTGTGTTAAAGATGTAAGTGTTATTAAGCATTCAACATGACGAGTACTTACGGACGCAAACTAAACCCACACCACCGGATACGCGAACCCCTTGGGGTAAAGGGCGTGCGACTGTCTGTAGTCGTTACAAACAATCCAAGCACTATTGTTCAGAACCAACAACTGCTGGTTTGCTTCCCCAATCTAGGCGCAGACGACGTCATTGTCCCAGGGACAGCACGGCTGGCCTTTACAATCACGCTGACCTTGACTGATGTTAACCGCAGCGTTGTGCAAAACCTGGGCTGCGCCGTGGTTAAGAAAATGACAATCAAGATTTCTGGCAATGAGGTCTATTGATGACAGCGATGTGTACCACTGTTATCACGACTTGTGGCGGACTGCACAGGAGAGACAGGGCCTCCTGTATCAGGGCATTGACACATCAGATGACAGAAACGCAACTAAGATACGAATGGGGGCAGGAGACAAGGTTGAGACCGAGGAAGAGGACAAGGCGGCAGCCGATGTTTATAGTAACAGGTCCTACGTTCCGCTTGATTTCGAACTCCTCGAGAGCCACGTGCCATTCTACCAGAGTGCGCTTAGTGACAGACTGGAATACGAGCTCACATTCAACGACTACAACCGCGTGATTCACGCAACAGGCGACACCGCTGCAAGCTACAAAATTGATGGCATCTCGCTGGAGTATGATATGGTTACCCAAACAGAGTTGGCCCGCATGATACGCACCCAGTACACAGGTCGACTCTCGATTCTGTATGACCTTGTGCTTCGTCACAGGAAGCTTGTATACAATAAAAGAGATACACTGTGGAACATCAACCTGAACGTGCCGGCTCGCAGCATGAAGGGCATCCTACTGCTCTTTGAAGACCCAACCAACGCCTCATTCGCTAAGAAAACAGAGACGTTCTACAACCCAAAGATTACATAAGTTGAGGTGACTATTGAGGGCATCCCCAACCAACTCTGTGCCCAAGGCATGCGTGGCTACCAGCAGAGGGATGAGGTGAAGAAGGCCTTTGCAGCAACGAGTAAACAAGACTCCAGTGTAGCAATAGCTGCAAAAGACTTGGCATTGTCAGACGTGTCCGTAGGAGAGTACCTAACCAGTAAGTATGCTCTGTGGCTCGACTTAAGGACGAGTGATGACGACCAGCTGCACGGTAGTGGCAGGGCTGTGGAGAATGCGTCTGAGGGCATCACCATACAGATCACAAAAAAGGCAGAGGCGGCGGGCACATTGAACGTTTATATGTATATTGTAATGGATGCACAGCTTAACATTAAAGATGGCAGGTTCGTCAGTGCAGTCTACTAAGTTTACATTTCCAGATGGTCCCTGTTCGGCAATTATTTGTGGGCAGACAGGATGTGGGAAAACCGCATTCATCCTCGACCTACTTGAAGGGCCCTTCTTCAGTGCCTTCGAGCATATTGTAATCCTCTGCCCTACCATACGTTTCAACGAGGCCTATCAGACGCGGTCATGTGTGTGGGATGATTCAGAGGTGTACGTGGTTGATCCAGGGGAGCGGCTCCATGACCACCTGAGGGCTTTCTACCATTGTTTTAAGGGCGAGCCAACCCTGTACATTATTGATGACTGTTCCGCAACAAAGGCCCTAACCAAGAAGAAAGACATGTTATCCGAACTGGCCTTTAGCGGCCGCCATGCACAGCAAAGTGTCTGGGTCCTCACCCAAAAGTACAACTCTGTGCTGAAGGACTTACGTGAGCAGACTCGCTGGATGGACCGTGACTCGTTTGAAGACACCTTACGTGAAAATGATGTAATTCCAACAAAGGAGGAACGTGCCACAGTACGCCAACTACTAGCAAAGACCAAGCACGCAAAACTGCTGCTAAAGACTGATCAGCCTACTGCATATGCCGTCTATTGAAGTGATATTGGCCTTGATAGCAGCCGCTGCCTCAGTAATCAATTTAGGTTTCTTCATCTGGGTAGCGGTGCAGTATTTTGAAGCTCGAAGGTGTATACGTATATTCATGGATCCTGATACCATTATTGATAAACTCCTTGAACAGGACTCGCCTAGCTTAGTGGAGACAAAGTCTGGGGGAGCGGAACCTAGTTGCACCCCTGGTGTAGATATGTCTTCTAAGAGGGATAGGCTTGCTTCCGTCATAGCCGGCGGTCAGGCCCGTCAGTACCTTGGTTTGGAGCGCATTACAATTGACCAGGTCGAATCAATGTCTGATGAAGAGATCATAAAGCTGTATGTGAGATACGAGGCTCGGCTAGGCGCTAGCATGACGCGCACTCTAGGTCAATCATTGCTACAGCTATACTAAGGTATTGCTTGTATGTTTCTACCAATCCAATCAGAACACCAGCCAAGGCTAATTACAGACCTCGAGACGGACCCGTTTGTTGGACACGCGCTAAGCACTGCCACTTGTGAGCTATATCATCACTATGGTATGTTTTTAGTTCCCTTAACTGCGGCTTTAACAACAGTTAAGCACTGTCAATTTGGAAAAACAAGCACCGGAACAACAGGGGCCGGTGGAAGGAAGACACCACGTCCTTGCTGTAGTATGTGTTTAACTCCGCTATAGCATGTGCTTAACTCCGCTATAGCATGTGCTTAGCTACGCTATAACAGGTTCTTACTAAGAGCAGTCAATTGGACAAATAAATTTAGTAAGTAAACATGGAAGAAACAAACACGAATCAAGGGGAGACAACACCGGTGGAGATAACGTCAGTGACAAAAAACGCTAAAAGGGTTGCGGCAGGACGAAAGGGTGCTGCAGCTTGAAAAGCCAATCAAATTAAGCTTCTGAGAGAGCTCCGAGAAGCTAAGGCAGCGCTTACAGATGGTAGAGACGAAGCTGTCGAGCCAATATCAACGAGCAAACCTCCGGAAAGGTAGGCATGGCCAACATGGGCTGCACCTTTGGTTGTCAGCGGTGTTGGCGTGTTTGGACTAGCATTGTATTGCTACAGGCGCCAGATGGTAGCCTCACACCCTAAACAGGGTGTGGTACAAAAGCCTCCGGACGCTCATTTAATGGATCCGTTTTATATGGAATAAGATGACAACACCAATTACTGATGGAAAAATGCTCATCAACGCTCTGTACCATGGTGTAGTTGTTTCCGGTATTTCAATAGGTTATGCCAAGCTTGCTAATATGGCTCTGGGTGGTGGGGTGCCACGTCTTGATTTCACCCCACGGGACCTGGCTATGGTTGTTGCCGATGTATCACTAGCTATGGCCACAAAGGATATGCTAATTAAACAAGGAATCTTACCAGTTGATATACTGAAGTAATGGCCACACTCGCGCTACTTGTTGGGGGTGCTCTTGTTAACGCCCTTGCATTCTCTGGGAGCAACTTTTTATTCTCTAAATTACGAGGCAGCCAAGTGGACACGGAACGTAAACGTCATGATATGGCAATCGAGCAGCTTCAATCTGCTCAGGCAGCATGGGCCAAGAAGATAACTGAGCATTTAGACTTCATCAATGAGCAACTGCGTCGCCAGGGACATGCCGAGCATACTTTTAGGGATGCGGACGAGGCTATGCGTGAGTACTCCCTGATTACGATTATAAAACCGTCGACCCGTTGGGCTCTGAGCCGCAGCTTTCAGACTTCTACGAGCCCTCAGATGAACAGAGGGGGCGTGAGGTGGCGTTCATTATACTGGGTATGGCTGCGACTGGGATGGTTGCATACAGGCTTGCTAAGTAGGTCATTTGGAGACTCGAGCGTTTACTGTATATGGATCGTCGCATGCAAAAGATCTACTATAGGGCTACTGGAAAGGCATAACAGCTTTCAAGAAGCTTGCAACAGAAGCGAGGGTTTCCGAGGAAGTTGCAAGGGGATGGCTTAACAAAGCAACTATATGGCAAATCTACCTGCCAGTGACAAAACACATTCCCAGACCAAAGTTTGATGTCCCTGTCCCTAATGAGGTGCACCAAGCCGATCTCTTATTTCTTCCTCATGACATTGTGAAGCGCCGGACTTACAAGTATGCCCCAACATTGGTTGATGTGGCCTCGCGCTACAAAGCGGCTGAGCCATTGACTACAAAAGAGGCTAAGGAGGTCACAGGTGCACTGGAGAGGATATACAAGCGAGGACCGCTGGGGTGGCCTAAACTACTTCAGGTGGACCCCGGACAGGAGTTTATGGGTGCAGCGAATCAGCTGTTAGTAAAACATGGAGTATCAGTCAGACGTGGCCGTGTGAATATCCATCGAGATCAGGGTATAGTGGAACGCTTTAACAGAACCCTGGCTGAGCGACTCTTTGGTCACCAGTATGCCGTAGAGTTAAGGGATACTGGAAAACAATCGACGGAGTGGGTTTCTCGACTGCAGGCTGTAGTCTCTGGGATAAATAATGAGGTGACCCGCTTGACTGGAAAAAAACCTAAAGATGCTATAAAGGCAAAACGAGTTGCACAAAAGCCATCTGCAGTCGTACCAGGGCTCCCTCTGGGGGTCAAAGAGCAAAAGCTTCCCTCTGATGTTGGCGTTCGCTACCTCTACCAGCCTGGTGAGGCAGAGCAAGACCAGCGTCGGCGGGCCACTGACCCTGTGTGGTCACTCAATGTTTACCGGATTGGAAGCTCTGTCACTAAATCTGGTGAACCTGTACTATACTATTTGTTGGATGGACCTCTCCGTGGCTTTGTAAAGGAGGAGTTGCTTGTGGTGCCGTCCGATACCCAGTAGCCGCCAGACGGTATTATCAATTAGACTAATAGATATCTATATATATAACAATGGTAGGATTTGACAATAAGTGCCCATGGATATTACTCGGGAAGAAAGACCCCTGTAACAGGCCCTGTACGCAAGAGAAAGAGTTTTGTAATTTACACAGATATAAGATAAAACATGGTGTCATTAATCGTCTTTGTACGGGTTGTCAGAAGGCTATAAAAAATAATAAGGTAGGATTGTGTATGGATTGTGGGTTCGATAAAGTCAACCACAGTCGTCTTCATCAAAAGAAAAAAATTGCTTCACAACGGCCTATAGCTGGGGACACTGACTCGCCAGTCGACGCCACTGAACGGGGATTCCCCACTGTATAAAAATAGAAATCTTGTGGCGCTGTCAACAACATGGTTTGGCGGTCAGGCCTATGTGCGACGAAGCGTGGCACCTTGTCAGAGACGGGTGTTTACTGCGTAGGTCAAAGTCCGCTCGCTGTATTGTCATTGCCTTTTGTGTATCAACTATTTCTCTTTTAGACTAATGGAACGGTATAGTAAACATGACTCATAATCAGCGGGCACGTGAAGCCCAAAACAATTATGTTTCAATTCACGGTTTTAAGCCTCCTTATCCACGCTCTAAGGTTGCACTCAAAGCACTCCAAGTGTGTAATGAATATGACCGTACATACAAGGAGATGTTGGCTAGATTAAAGGCTGGGGTGGCACGCACCCCTGTCCCCACTGCTGCCCCACGCAGACCAGTCCCTGCCCCATGCAGACCTGTCCCTGCCCCACGCATCCCCGCAACCCAGTCCCCAGTCCCCACAGCGCGTCTTGCCTTCAAGAAGACTAAGTTAAAAACTTTTTGCGTGGATGGGTGATGAACGTTCCTGAGTCTCACCCCCTTAGCTCGGACCTTATGATGTTCTTTAAGGGCATGCGTCGGAAGATGCATAAAGTTTTGACTGGTGAGCTAGAAGAGCTAGGTGGAATCAAGTGTCAGTTTGCCCTTAAGGTAAGACTCTCCAAGCACGCCGATGATGACAGCACTGAGTATTTTGAGCCTGTGTTGCGTAATAAGCAGCAGGTGGTTCTCTCCTCAGAAGACATGGATGTTGCGTTGGACCAGAGTGTTGTTAATATCCAAAAGCGGTTAGAGAAGTAGACCAACCAAGGTTCTGGCTGGGAGTTTGAGGCGGTCACAACTCTGTGGATTGATATTGCCAACTACCAACCGTTAAGGGTGGCTCCTACCTGCGACTTCCGGCTGCGCTGGCGGCTAAGCAGGCCATCATAAATGTAAAGAACTGGGACGACTTCTGCATTCTATGGGCTGTTGTAGCCGCTCTGCACCCGGTAGCCAAGAACCCACAGCGACCATCAAAATATAACATTCAGTGGCTCTTAGATCTGCTGGAGGGTGCAGGTGTAGAATATCCTACACCGGTGTCGCATGTTGAGAAGATAGTAAAGCATGCTAACCTAGCCTTGAACGGTTTTGGCTGGGATGTGAAGACCACTATCGTACACCGCATCAGTAAGCACTCTGGTACCCGTATAAACCTCATGCTGATTGAGAAGGACGGCATGTTTCATTACACGCAAATCAAAGACCTGAATCGCTTGCTGTATGACCAGACGAAACATAAAGAGCGCAAGTTCTTCTGTGATCTATGTCTGCATGGATATACCTCAGAGGGTCTGCTCTTGGTGCATAAGCCTGAGTGTATGGGGATAGGGCAAACTGCTGTGCGAGTGGAAATGCCTGAGGAAGAGAAGAACATATTATCCTTCAAGAACTGGCAGAAACAGCTTGCTGCACCCTACGTCATCTATGCTGACTTTGAAGCGCTCACAGTGAAGCTTCTTGGTCCTGCGCTTTATCCTGGTAAGAGCAACACGCAGAGAACGCAGGAACACCAAGGATGCGGCTACGGCTATGTGGTTGTTCATTGTGACAGTAAGACCGAACCCCCTGTTGTTTACAGAGGAAGCGATACTGTGGAGAAGTTCTTACAGGCTCTGCAGCAGGAGGAGCAAAAGATCAAAGCAGTTCTGTCCAAGTCTGTCCCTATGCGGATGACTCGGGAGGATAGAAGGGCACATAAGGCTGCAACTCACTGTCATGTGTGCAAGAAAAAACTGGGCTGTGACTCTGTTCGCGATCACTGCCATATAACAGGCTTGTACAGAGGGGCAGCCCATAACGTGTGTAACCTGAAACTTCGGCTGAGTCCCAAGACAACACCCATCCCTGTGGTGTTCCATAACCTGCGGGGCTACGATTCCCATCTCTTGATGCAGGGTATAAGCAAAGTGGATGGGAACATCAACTGTATCCCCAACAACATGGAGAAATATATCTCCCTGTCGCTTGGACAGTTGCGCTTCATTGACTGTGCACAGTTTCTCCTGGCCTCGCTTGATAAGCTGGTGTCTGCTAACAACCCAGATGCCTTTGCTGTGACCACGGAATATGAGCCAGACCAGATGAAGCGGCGGTTGCTGTTGCGTAAGGGAGTCTATGAGTTCATGGACAGCTGGTATAAGTTTGATTCCCCTCTGCCGCCAATCCAGGAGTTCTACAGCAAGTTCTCTGAGGAGGGTATATCTACTGTAGACTATGCCCATGCACAAAAGGTCTGGAGCGTGTTCGGGTGTAAGAACATGGGTGACTACCATGACCTGTACCTGCGGACAGATGTACTGCTCCTGGCAGATGTGTTTGAGGTGTTCCGCAAGACCTGTCTTAAGCAGTAGGGGTTGGATCCAGCCCACTACTATACCAGCCCCTGTTTGTCATGGGATGCTTTGCTTAAGAGCACAGGCGTGGAACTCGAGCTACTCACCGACTATGACAAGCACCTGTTCTTTGAGAAAGGTTTACGCGGCGGTATAAGCATGGTGTCGCGCCGCCACGCTAAGGCCAATAACCCGCTCGTGGATGACTTTGACCAGGATAAACCAACGAGCTACATCCAGTACCTTGATGCTAACAATTTGCATGGGTTGGCTATGAGTCAGCCTTTGCCAACTGCGGGTATTGAGTGGCTGGCTCGGCCGGAGGATCTACAGATACAGGACCACCCAGATGATGCCGAGACTGGATACATACTTGAGGTTGACTTGGAGTACCCTGCTGCACTTCATGACGAGCACAACGACTACCCGCTGGCTCCGGAGCGGCTTCTTGTAGAGAACGACTGGTTGTCTATCTATCAGAAGAACCTCCTGGGCGAGTTGGGTGGCACCCTGGGCGAGGTTGAAAAGCTGGTGCCAAACCTGCGGAATAAGGAGAAGTATGTGGTGTTTGACCAGACATTATGTCGCTCATTGTTGTGCTGTAGGTAGGCTGAGTGTTTGACTAGACATTATGTCGGTCATTGTTGTGCTGTAGGTAGGCTGGGTGTTTGACAAGACATTATGTCGCTCATTGCCCTGCTGTATGTAGGCTGGGTGTTTGACTAGACATTATGTCGCTAATTGTTGCTCTGCATGTAGGCTGGGTGTTTGACTAGACATTATGTCGCTCATTGTTAAGCTGTATGTAGGCTGGGTGTTTGACTAGACATTTTGTCGCTCATTGATGTGCTGTATGTAGGCTGGGTGTTTGACTAGACATTATGTCGGTCATTGTTGTGCTGTATGTAGGCTGGGTGTTTGACTAGACATTATGTCGCTCATTATTGCTCTGTAGGTAGGCTGGGTGTTTGACTAGACATTATGTCGCTCATTGTTGCTCTCTATGTAGGCTGGGTGTTTGACTGGACATTATGTCGCTCATTGTTGTGCTGTAGGTATGCTGGGTGTTTGACTAGACATTATGTCGCTCATTGTTGCTATGTATGTAGGCTGGGTGTTTGACTAGACAATATGTCGCTCATTGTTGTGCTGTATGTAGGCTGGGTGTTTGACTAGACTTTATGTCGCTCATTATTGTGCTGTATGTAGGCTAGATGTTTGACTAGACATTATGTCGCTCATTGTCCTGCTGTATGTAGGCTGGGTGTTTGACTAGACATTATTGTTTGACTAGACATTATATTGCTCTTTGTCCTACTGTATGTAAGCTGGGAGTTTGACTAGGCATAATATTGCTCTTTGTCCTGCTCTATGTATGATGGATGTTTGACTAGGCATTATATTGCTCATTGTCATGCTGAACGATATTAAATGTAGTCGAATTTCCGCTCAAAAGTCACCGTCATATGCTGCAGTTGTTTGATTTACACACATTATCTTTCATATGATTACGCTATTATCTGCACAATTTCCTCTGTCTTCTTTACAACCATGCACTTGCGCCATTAATTGTTTTCCGCACAGGGTTTGTCGGTTATTGCAATGGATTCGATTATCATGTTGATCCACGGAACTCATCAATAGGGCTCTCTTACATCACATCTTTACACAATGCGGAAACTGTAGCGTCCATCTAATGAATCCCGCTTAGCTTATACCAAATTGCCCCTTTTGTTCTTTGGCGGATGACTGTTATCTGGTTATATATCATGGACAACACTACCTCAATGGGTATTGTTCACAAACGTTGATTATCACATGTGTTTGAACGCATTAATTAAGTGTCATTCTAAACAAGTGATGTTTGTGCATAGAATCTCTGTATAACATTAAGTTGGTCTCAGAACTTCATTGCTACTTAAATCGCTATTGTTGTCAGTTTTCTCACGCTGGATGTATCGCATTTGTCGTCTTTCAGAGATCATGCCTAGTAACACATTAATAAGCAATTAACGTGCCTTTTCAATGGAAGGGGTGTGCAATATGGGACATAGGGATTTGCGTTAACCAGAAAAAACAAGGTAATTGCCTAAACACTTGGCCACTTCAAACCATACTACAGCTTATCAGTGTTATAGGAGATTATATCGGGGATCACGTTTGTTTATACTGAGTATATGTTTCTGGGCAAGACCGGGTGGAGTTTACTGTGAAGGCCGATAAAGCAGCCTTCACTATGCTCCTAACTTCGTTATACAATAGAGTCCAGGCCCCGGAAAACTGAATAATGACCCTACTCTCTGAACCCTATTCCATGAACCCTTCTCCGTGGAATCTACTCCCTGGACACTGCCCCTACTCACTGCTCCCTAGACCCTGGTCGCTGGGTATCTCCAGTACCTCTGTGTCCGGTAGATGGTCCTTACTTGGGATGCCGCAGATCTTTCGTAGGCATCGAAGGTTTAACTAGTCTGACCTAGTCACACTCTGCCGTTACGACTCGCATTTGTAGACATTCTATGTTGGCACTGGCTTTAAGGATGTGTGATGTTATTTCGTCGTCAATCCTGGCGAGATCAGGTCTTTCTAGTAGCAGAACTTGTCCACAACCTTGAATCGCTCGTCTCCAATCGTGATAATAGGGGTTCCAGGGGGAGGGGGTGTTCCTAATCGTGGCTGTAATAGCACCTCCGATTGTTTTATATTGGTAAAAATCCCATAGCAGGTAGCCGCTCCAAAGACGGTGTCAACAGCGCTTTGCAGGCCATTCTTGTTGTAGGCCATAAGTGTACAGTTATCAGCAAAAAGAAGCTCGAGCAGAAGCAGGAATTACACCTTTGTTCTCGACGTCAACTGATAGAAGTTGAAAGTACCGCCGTCACTTCTGAACCGGATCATGACGCCCTTGTGGCAGTTCTTAAGGGCTTCTTGGACCACTGCAGTGAAGACAATGATAAACAAGAACGGAGCCATAACACAACCCTGTTTGGTACCGCTCGACTCTGGAGAGGGTTCTGAGGTGTTTCTGGGTCCTGAACGCGCGCCATCATGCCGTCGTGGAAGCATCGGATGATGCTGGGCAGCTAGCCTTGGACCGAAGCCTCCACGGTCCTTCCCGCCTGACAGAATCAAAAGTCTTTGGAGAAATCTATAAACACCATGTAGAGGTCTCGAATCTGCTCCCTGCACTTTCCTTGAACTTATCTGGCAGTGAACATTATGTCGGTGACTCCTCTGTTGACTCTGTATTTACGGTGCGAGGTGGTCCATGTGCATAGTTAGGCGGATGATGATCACCCATACGAGGATCTTGCCTGCGATACACAGCAGGGATATGCTGTCACATCTCCCTAGTTCTTGTGGATGTGGATGAATGAGGCGTCCTTGAGGTCTTGGGGTACTGCATCCTCTTCCCAGATGATCCCGAGGAGCCTCATCAGATTCGCAACCAGATGTTTTCGCTGGCTGGATCCGGTCTTCTCTTGGTGCTTTTTCACTTGACATTTGCTTGATTGCTTTTGTTGTTTCAGCAACTGTTGGGCCGATGTTGAGGCCGTCGATTACTGGACGCCGTGGAACATCAGATACGGAGTCGTCTGAGATGGTCGACGAACTGTGCCCATCTTGTAGTGATCAGCTGTGGCTTAAATTTGGTGAATCGGTCATAACTATGTTAAGAGTGTTCAGCGTGCTAATAAGCGAGTGTCTTAAGTTCGTTCTATTATAATTAAAATTAGGTTGTTATGGACTTTAACACTACTTTCTTGGACAAATAAGACACAGTGACGTTTTGATATACCAATACTGTGCTTATCTTGTATTCATACGTTATAGGCGGGAATGCATAGGCCTTCCTTTCTTAAACAGTGCATTTATGCAGCGCATCCATGCTCACTCAGTCTGAACAATCATATTCAATCTATAGCAAAAACGATGCATTGGAAAATGCGATTAATAACACTTATGACCGGACGCGCACGCTATTGAAAAGCATCCAAAGCTAGGAGAAAAATGGAACCATTTGATAGAAAGCGCGTCATCTGTTATACCCGATGTAAAACATGACCGCTTATACAGTGACATATGGGAGGATGTGTGAACTACATCCGTGCGACACACGGTGGTCGGACAAATTTTTATCGAATTACTGATAGAGCACTTTGAATAATTTAACTGCCAAATTAAGGCCAATGTGAATGATTGCTCGTGCCTTGCATGCTGTCATGAACTACACATATTGGAATTGCACTGCAGTCGAACTGGGCCTCATTAGGTAAATATTTCGGTAAATAGTATCACATAACAACCCAAGCAGTAAATGCAATCCGCGTTAACAGATATAGATGCTACATTTTCGACGCATTAACGAACTTCTCTGGGCGGCTGATACGACAGGTTCATCTAGGATTGCGACTCCGTTGTTACCAAGCTGATAATTTCATGATTGATTACAATAACCAGTCTGCACACTATTCGATTCGATAGCAAAAGGACTGTGTCAAATAATTCGAGTTAATTGATAAGTTGCTGTCTTTGTCTTAGCTGGAGGCTCAAACCTGTATGGCTGTTATTGAAATTATATTTGATTTATTGCACAATCAAAATATCGAGTAAAATCATTAAATCAAATAACAGCACGAACAAATATATTCTCCGTAACAGGACAGGAAAATGGTGAATCAATCATTGATAACCATGAAACGAGCCTGAGGCTGAAATCGGGGTGCCGCCCTGAGTTCCAGCACTGCCTGTAATATCGGTCGATCCCCTTTGGTTGATGTTTTTACACTACATAATAGAAGTTTGTCACAATTTAATATATTCTAGGCGAACAAGTACTCCAAGCTACATGAAATAATGTGATTCGTTGCTGTATATGATGTAAACGGTATAAAATACGATTATGTTCACACCTACCACAGTTCCAATGTAAACAAACGAGGAAATAACCACGTTATCCGGCTGGACCGCGAAATATGACCTAACAAACTGGCGGTCGTTTTTTGCGCATATGCCAAAACGGTCCGAAATATTTAAGGAAATATTGGAAAAAACCCCCACTAATGACATCAATGGACGAAAATATTTCCGAAAGGTCTTTTACAGGCTGATATACATAAAAATTTGATTATGGAGTCGAAAAAAGACGGTACTTGCACTTTAAGGGGTTGTTGTCCAAGCATCACAATCATCCTCAACCATCACCGTCGCGATATCACCTCGTTGTTGTAAGTGGACAATATTACCATATTACTAAATAATGGTCCAACAGATTCCATCACAGCTGGGATATGTATCTGGTCGACAGCAGTCGGCTTTGTGCCAGGCTCTGAGCATTGGTGATCAGGGGTAAGCTTTTGTAACGGTTCACTCCAATTTTGTGATATGTTGTTTTCTAGATAGAAAATCCAGCGGTGCATTCAAAATTTACCCACTATCGGAGTAATAAACGACCCATGACGTTATAATGATATAATAGGTCCACGCAGAACTAGATAATGACTGTAAAATTGACAGTTGTAGGGTGAAAGTTGTCATGTTTTATAATATGGAAAGGACAAGTTCAGCAAATTATGGATCGTTGTTTGCGTATGTAAAGCGGATATTTTTCTATGGTCGTAAAAGCTACCAACGTTCGACTGATAAGCATTGAGTAGACAACCGATTGTAGCCGGAGATGTGTATCAAATTGGTCTCATTATGTACTTGTCGACGATCGCTGTGCAAAGTATCGCTGCTAGTTGATATAAACGCCGAGGGCAGAGTATATATAAAGGCCTTTTGTGGCTGCGACAGATACTGGCACCAGGGGTCATACGACAGACAGCTCTACGATGACGGCAAGACTCATACTCGGTCTTCTCCTTCTTACTGTGGCGGCATCGAGCGCTAAGAAAGGTGAGTACCTGCTTGACTCTATTAGAGTTAGACTTCCGGCTGGGGTTCTCTACCCGGCGTGGACTGCGGGTTTGTCGACATCCAAGATGTACAGTTGCTCATTGTCGACATCCGAAATGTACAGTCGCTCATCGTCGAACCCTCTCTAATTTGACAGTTTCATTTCATTTGCTTGTAGTGATTGTGATTATTTAATAACATCTCCACGTTAAGTACGTTGATTTGCTGCCCACGAGACCTGAGTATAAGTTGTGGTAATGTGTGATAATAGATGGCACCAAGTTATCCAGATCTCTCTTGAAAGGATTGCTGGGTCTCCAAGAAGCCCGTATGGAGAGAAGCAATCCTGAACTGAGCGACAGGGAGAGATGTGACATACTGCTGGAGGCTTATGGATCGGTAACAGAATTCACCAACCAAGTTATACAGTTGTTCACTGAGTTGCAGAATGATGGTTATAGCTGTTCGCATTCTTTTTGTTCATAATTTCTCTCATTTATCTGTTGGTGCAGATTTCCACGGAGGAGTATGTGTGCAGTTTAGCAAGTACGCATCTTGTGTTTGTTAAACCATTATGGATATCTCGTACGCGCACTAATAGATGTTATGTTTTCAATTTGACCATAAATTGATTGCGGCGCAGGGAATTAAGTGGTATAGATACCCGTCGTCAATGAAAAAATTGTTTTTATTTGTCATGTTTAGAAACTATAGAACAAACTTTTATTAATTTATTTTATTGTAAAAATGTTATTGAATTGTTGCGATTTAGCGTAGGTTTTGGTGGTAGTCTATAAACTGCAGAATAATTTTCAGGGGTTCGAACATTGGAAGACCTAGCTGCTCTGGTCAATAAATCCCTGGATGAAATTCAAGAGTTTTACGCCGCGGAAATTAGTGCCATGCGAGCGGCTGAAGCCCGACTACGTGAAGCACTGCTGTTTCCCATGCCGAATGATAAGAGGCAGAATTTAGAATCCGAATTGAGAATATTGGAAGCTTTGGAGGAGATCGGACTTTTGAATTTGGTGGCGACAACTTAAAATGAACATGGAATTACCATGTATTATTGGTCAATTTGTTGGAATAGATTACTTTAGAAAAAATCAAATAAAATGGAAGAATAGTATGATTTAGTCAGCAATATGAATCTCGTTTTTCATTTAAATGATGCTAATCATTCACCTGGCCTAATGCTAAACGGTAAATGAATCACAGGTGTTTGTCGCCTCTACTCGATTATATTAGTCGTTTTATTGTTTTAGCATACATACATACATACGTGCATATAACATACATACATATATACATACATACATACATACATACATACATACATACATACATACATACATACACATACATACATACATACATACATACATACATACATACATACATACATACATACATACATACATACATACATACATACGTACATATAACATACATACATACATACATACATACATACATACATACATACATACATACATACATACATACATACATACATACATACATACATACATACATACGTGCATATAATACATACATACATACATACATACATACATACATACATACATACATACATACATACATACATACATACATACATACATACATACATACATACATACATACATACATACATACATACATACATACATACATACATACATACATACATACATACATACATACATGCATGCATGCATGTATACATAAATGCATACGTGTCCTGCAAAATGTATGATCAATGCAATTAATTTTCTGAATCTGAACTAGGTCATTACTATTGTAGTTAAATCGAGCATCAGAAGGGTTGCATGTGGTTAGTTAGTGCGAAACGCCAATATACTCAGCTGGCATTAAACGATTGAAACCACGTTTATTCCTTTACGTAGCACACGCGGAAACGGGGTTTATTGGACCTCATTGTCCGGTGTTCTAAGAGACAAACATTAGTTGATTAGTTAGCCAGGTCAAACAAGCTCAGCTGTACAAGCTGTTCATGAACTCTCAAGTTGGTCTTGAGCTCTACACGTTTTTCGTCAGACAATGGACCTGTCACCTATTTCCGTGGTACATTAGTCGTGCTTGTTCAATGGGAGCATTGACAAACTCCACCAGTTGTTGTAATGTGGAGAACACTGGAACTGTAGCTTGTTTGGCAAGGAATGTGGCGAAGCAGCAACATAATGGCATAATGGTTGACATGGAACATGGAGAACCCTGAAACCGTATTTGCCGGATTATTAGCTGGTTGTACGGAGCTCAATAAAGTGACTGACAGTGTTTAGAGTGATGCATACACGTTATGTCACAGAATGTGTCTTCTTCTTGCGACATCGTTTAGGACTCACTGCTCTGAATAGATCCGACTCATATGAGGTAACAACCGAATCACCATCCGTCGGATATAATATTCAGCGAGTAAAAAAATATATATTACATGTCAACCAAACATTAAATGCCCTAAACTGAACATAAAGTAACACCTGAATCACCATCCATCTGCCATGTTATATTCAGCGCGTAAAACAAACAATATTCCATTTTAACCAAGCATCAAAACCTTTATTCTATTTAACATAGCACCAGAAGAAGGAAGCAATCAACAGAAACGTCTCCAATGCAGACAACACTCTGCTCACAGAAGGCAACCAAGGCTTAGATTTGACCCTCTCTCTACACCAGGCATACAGATTGTTAAAGTGTAATCGGTTAAGATGGTGCGGTGATTGACCAGTCTTGATTAGAAAACAGTCAAGACCTATGCTTACGACAAACCTTACCTTAATCACAAACGTTATGAATTCTACAACCCGTTGTTGAATATTCAACGGAAACAAGAAAACATAAACAAATATGTTGGGGACATCCCTGCAGATGCACGTCAGAAGATCCGACAGACAAAAAGAAGCATGAATGTTATGTGACACCGCAAAAAGCGTTCATAGTTATTGTGCCGTCAAGCATTCTCATTGGATTTGCAAGAGCACGAACATATGAAATCACCTTAGGCTGTCAAATATATCTCAGTTATGTGTGACGCAAGCCGCCTTACATATAGGTTAGCGTCCATAACCGCGTACATTGTGTACGTTAAAGGTAATCCTGAGCCCAATTTTAAAATAAATTGAAAACAGTGCGCGATTAGACAAGGTGTCTTCTGCCAGAAAGCCATATTCGCATGGTGCTGTGGTAGGTTTTACAAAGCAAGTGCTTTATTGGGTATGCAGACAAAAGACGTCGGATTGTCCATGTGCGTCATATAATCGTCCAATGACATATGTCTGTATTTGAATTGCACATTGACGGAAGACATTCTATAGAGACTATCAAATATTGCAAACCACACCTCAATAATGTTATTACCTCATTTCTACCTCTAGTAAAAATGACATACACATTTCACTTACATACTTCTTTCTCTGGGTCTCATGGATCCTTGTTCGAATTGTCGCTGATGCAGGGTTGCGTTCCACTGGAAGGAATGATTGCTTTTTGCATCAGATGTGCAGGGAGTCTATGTGAACTCTATGTGTTACACCGCTGCTCTTGTGTTTCATATTACATTAACCCTTGCCTATTTATCTTTAGGAAGTTTCCAGAGCTGTTGCAACAATATTGGGGACACTGTCAGACGAGTTTCATTGTTCAGAGGAGGAATATTCGAGAAAGATTTTCCGTTTCTATTTCAGGGAAAATAGTGGGCGATATTTGCACGTGGATTATGTATTGAGCACGGAGGGTATGGTTGATCATTCCAATTAAGCGGCTAGTTCATCATAGTATCCTGTTATTCCTCGATATTTACCTTGTGAGAGTAGAGTGTCAATTGTTGTTTCGCCTTGTAACGCGAACACGGCCTATGTGACAAACGAATGTGAAATGAGCAGCTAATGTGATGTATTTCGAGTTTATGTACATCCATTGACGCTGTTCAAGTGCAGACAATAAATTAATTTAATCGTAAAACAATAAATATGATAATTTGATAATACAGACCGATGTATGAGGCTTTTTAGAAACAAATTTCCGTAATGACGATGATTAATTGATGAGGAGACATCGTGCGTAGACTCCATGGATGATATGTGTTCCCATTGATTCAACCCTCTCGATGCTACCAAGCACATCTACTGCAATACGGCGCTGTCGATGTAAGACAGAAGTGATCATTTCAAAGAAACTAACTCTGTGCGAAACAACCCTAGCTGTGATTAGTGGAGGGAAAGAAGAATGTGGTGGAAGACTCTACTGCTCGGGCATCTGATACTCGGGATGGGGCGTTTGGGTGAGTACGAGTACCATGTGATATCTTTACTTGGTATTAGTGGAGAGGAAAGCACAGCATTCTTACTATTACAGACAGTATATGCAAATAATATGCATATCTGCTGAGAGCATTTATGATAAGATGATTCACCATTGCTGGAAATAATGCGTTGCTTCGGAAGGTCTATAAGCTATTGAATAAATTTGTAACGTACCTACATTAGTCCACATTGTGATGGAGGAAACCCGCGAACTCGCTTCATATAACACCACGACTGCTGGCCACTTAAACCGCCAACACGTGAATTTATTTGTATCCACAAGCATACTGTGTGTATATTGAATTCCGACCTCGATCACGGTACACGGTTTTAAGGATCAGCATCATTACCATCGATATCACCATGACCACCAGCTGCAATGTCGTTATCATCAACATCGTCATTATCACCATCACGATTTATAGTCATCGTTATCATCGTCATCGGTACGCAGTGTTAATGATAAGCATCATTACCATAAGAACCACCAGCGGCAATATCGTCATCAGAGACATCATCGTCATCATCATCATCATCATCATCATCATCATCATCATCATCATCATCATCATCATCATCATCATCATCATCATCATCCTCATCCTCATCCTCCTCATCATCATCACCATCATCGTTGTTCTCATTGCACAGTCTGCATCTCCATATACAAGCTCGATGTCTCTGCAATAGATGGCTTGAGTCAATGAGAAAGTATGAAAGCCATTATCAATTATTCATTCAGTTCATGACGTTAACCGCTCATTTCAAGCTTGAGAAGTCAAGCAGAATGCTTCCCAGCTGATCAATTATATGTTGTCACAAATTGCTTCCAACGCTCCTGGGTGAAAACGATTTGTTAACACGATGCGACTCATAGCTTAGTCTTGTTCAAATAACTCACAAAAAAATGGACACGCAGACATCGGATAAAATGAACTAAACAAAGGAACAGAAATGTTCCATGTAAGGTAACCCAGTATATTGCCCTGATGCAAGCAAAATATATTACAGATTCTGAGCAGTATGATGTATTATTAATAAAATTCAATTAAATCAGTTGAATTATTAAAATAACGAAGGGTTTCATTTCATTATCCATTTTTATGAAGTGTTATGCCCTCGAATTATTCCTCACCTTTGTAGGCACCATCTAGCACAGTCGTGTTGGTATATCAATAAACCTACACTTACCTGGATCATTCCTAACTTAAGGCCATAGGTATTCGTCTTTGCGTTATGTTTATAAACAGGAACAATGGAAAGAGGAAGGTTGTGGTTGTCTAATCGACTAGCCTTATCATCCCGTTGTTCAGAACAATAGAAACCGGAAGGTTGTGGTTGTCTAATCGACAAGCCTCATCATCACGTCGTTCAGAACAATGGAAACAGGACGGTTGTGGTTGTCTAATCGACAAGCCTCATCATCACGTCGTTCAGAACAATGGAAACAGGACGGTTGTGGTTGTCTAATCCACTAGTCTTATCATCCCATCGTTTAGCTTTTAATTCACCCACAGCCCAGTCAAACAAATGTTGTGAGGCAGCATGGAGTTGTTTGTGGTAATTGAGTCACCCACACAACTTCAATATGCGTGTTGTACGCCGAAGCTTGCATATCTTATGCACCCCTCACCTGTTCTAGGTGGTCATCAGGTGTGTCAAAAGAGCTAAAGTTGATGGAACAGTCACCTGTGTAATTTCCCTATCCAATCCACAATCGTTAAGACCCAGAATATTCAGCACGGTGAGGCATGTATTTACTCCATTAAGGATCATGAAGGCGATGCAACTATTTACAGCAAATAACTTCCTGCTGCATACTGTCAAAACTCCCTAGGCTGGGATTTAACCTGAGAGTATCCGCCTATTACGAGTTAGGTTCAAACAGTTTCCGATTTTCCATTTCGACCACTCTTCTGTACGGCCCCCGCATGGAATATAATACAACATACATAAGGCATTACAAGCGGGCGACTGAGTCGAGTTTTTCCTAGGGTAGAATATATTCCTTACGGGCTTGTAGATTGTACGATTCCGCCGGCATTGGTTATTGTTCAGACATTGTAAATTTGACATTGATGAGATGTTGCAATTCCATCGCTTGTCGAATTTTCTAAATTGAGGGAAGTGTTTTGCATTATTTGTAAATGTGTGTGAATGTACGGAGATGAGGCGAAAGTGAATGATGACGAATATCATCAGGAGATGCCGCCCGGTTGGATGGCAGTATCTTAAAGTGATATGTTATGTCTTTAGGTCATATAATGATTTTCAATATTAGTTATTGAATAGCTGAAAACTTACGGCTGATCTTCTGGTGGCAGCATTGCATAACGGACATACTGCAGTAAAATGAATGAGAGACCGCGTTGCAACTTAGCCCAAGAGGTGGCAGCACTTAGCAATGCGGGCCCAAGCTCAACCGGAGGTCATCGCCTAAACGCACTTACTTCACGGTAAACGCATAAAAACAAAATATTCTTTTCCATTTTGTACCACTTCGACAAATGATTCTCGCAGTCGGCACTATGTCACACCGTCAAGTGATATTGATAGTAAAGAATTGTGTAGGAAAAAGCTGGCACTGTCAATGTGTGCGCGTATCGGCCGAAAAACGTTCATAGTCTTAGTGGAACCAATGAACCACTGTAAGGTCCCGATTTCCTCAGACATAATCTTTGTCTGTTATATGCTGATAATTTCAGCAGTACATTGTCCCTACAACTTCCTAACGTGATATGTAGTGTTTGTACAATGTGAATGTGAATGGGAAGATATAAAATGTATCTATGAATGTCCCATTAAGGATGCAATATTATATGAATCTCATTGAAAGGTCTTATCCCGGGGTGCCATTTTATACCATGAACTGATCTATTTAATTTATAAGTTGTGAAGATATAATTGTTTTGTAACCTAGTCATGTTTGTCTCCTTTATCAAAGATATTAATAATGGGACAGGATTCAAAATTGAGTTCATGTTTTATAATTTAAAAGAACCCAGAAATATATTTGATACGTTTGACTTCAAAGTCTCAGAGTTATTCATACATTCCACCACAGACAATATGCAACAAAGGGGCAGGTAAATAATTATTTAAGGAGATGGAAGGTCTGGGGCTTCTCTGTGCAGCTATCCTCAAGTTTAAGGCTACCAGACACTTTAAAATCTACAAGTGCACAGAGCACACGTGCTTACAGTGTGCCTCTTGGCCCCATGCCCGCACGGCAATCACACTAGCACTCCTTGATGACCCCATTGATGTCAAGAATCACTTCAACCTCATACTCCATAGACTTCTCCATCTGCGCACTCCACCGACCCCTGATGAAGACTAGGACAGAAGCCAGGTCAGGAGTAGCTCACAGGGAACGGAAGAATATTTAAGGCTATAGTCCTTTTGCATATTTGGTAAGTTCTTTGTTGAAGTAGCAGGAATATGCAGTCACCTGGGCTATGTCAAAGCAGGGTAGCAGGGTGTCCGTGTTGGTATCCCTATACCTGATAATACACAAACACAGTAAATTTAGAACACACAAGCAACAGAGTTAATGTGATAACATTCCTACTGATTATCATTCATAACTGATAATTTATCAGTAATAAAAATACATTGGTGTGAACAAGTAAGCCAACAAAGCTTCGCTTTTCGCTTCTTCTGTTCTGTTTTCAGTTTCTACGATATAACTCAAAACGTCTCGATAAAAAATACGAAGGACTTGATGATGCTCAATGTAACCCGTGCGTATTCGACCATCGGAAGCGGGGGCGAGGGATTAAATTGCTCCGTGCTGCCGCGAAGCGGATTAAAACTCTCATTGTTTTTGCATCCAAAATTATGCAAATCAGGCTTTAGGATACATTACTCTTCGCCATTACAGTGTGGCGTGAATTACAAAAGCACAACACATATAATAATCATATTATACAATGCTTGTCGATTGCAATACCTTGTCATCCATTGAATTCAACCGTCGATCAAAGGAACAAAACCAGAGAGTCGACAACAACATTTGCTGAACATCAATGCATTAATGTCTTCTCAAAACACAGGCACTGACTCATGTATATTAGTTCCTGAATCAGGACCGCTTTTCCATAAAGAAATGACCACAAGCGATGTTAATATTACCTGAAACATGTGATGAAAAAGAATATAAAGGGGAACAAAGGGTGCATTCCACTTTGTAAATAAACAGTTAAACGCACCAATAACAGGCTTTGTCACATGACAGGAATGTGATCGTTCATATATCGAGTCAACTCTGTATCAACTCCATATCACCATGGAAACATTAAGGGTATGCATGCCTGAGCATTAATTATGAAACAGTTAATATGAAAAGTGGCACCGAAACTGTTCATCATCATCTCTATACCTTGCCATCGTGTTGATTTCCTCGGTAGACATAATTTAATTAAAGTTCGTTGATTATTTCAGAACAATTTGAACAAAGCTAGCAACGACACCAAGCCTCCTCAGGCCAACGTCGCGTGTCTAATAAAAGGGCGATGAGTATGGCTGGATGTGGTCTCCAATTGATCTATCAATCCCTGGTACCAAGCACCTCAACTGCAATTGTCACTCGGCGTAAAATGCCGAGCACACTGTAGATGTTATCTAGGAGACTTCATATCAAAGACATATGACAGGGTGTAGAATTTTCCCGGCATCTGTGTGTTGAGTGGGGTCGTAGTATGGAGTTCACAGGTGTGTGTGTGTGGGGGGGGGGGGGAGGCGGGTCTGTCTTCAAGTTGTATAAAAGTACAAACGTCGTCAGAGTCTTGCAGCATCATTACTTCATCTGGTGATGGAGGAAGATGCAGATGCATCAATGATCGTAGCAGTATGGCATATAGTTTCATTTACAACAAATAGATAGGTTCAGATATATACTCAATCTTGTTCCTTGTTTGAGTCAGATATAACCGTGTTCTGTTACAGCTGGTCATTGCCCAATACTACCATGGCTAGTTAATGCCTCCATCTGCACCCGCGACACACATATCGGAGCTGAGGTCATTTTCATATGTCTCGATGGTTTGACTTTCGAAAATGGTTTGGATAAGAAACTCATTGTTTGCACATAAGACAAGAAATGGAGTGACGTTCCTACCGAATGCAAAGGTAGACTCATAAGCAATTAACAAAGGTACATCAAGGTAAATCAATTTCGTGGTCACAAGGTCAGCAAATACTGCATACGAAAATGATATAATGACTATCAGAAGCATATCAATATGTGGTTTTGCCCGTTACATTCAGCGAGGTGCCCTGCAGTCCCCTTAAACCGTGACGGCGTCCTGACTGACGTCATCAACGCACCGGGTTCGTTGGCTGACTTTCATTGCAAAAACGGCTTCCTCTTTGATGACGGACGCAGAACGAATTCCTTGACGTGTGAAGACGACCTTAAGTGGACTGCTGTACAGCATTGCTTCTGTAGGTGTTTAATGGGTGTAAACTTGTCACAGAGGACACTTGAGTATAACGGGCAGGGATAAAATTTCCAGCTTCATTGGCTGAAAAAATGCCACGTGTTCTGACAAGCACCTCTCTATAACTAGCAATCGGATCACACATATCGTACTGTTAGCTATATGTGCCAGTGTTTGATTTGCCAGTGGAAGCATTATAGCCTGTTTATGCTTCAGCCCGAGTTTGCCAGGCGCTGCCTACATTGTCGCGCGTTACTTTGAATACGACAACAGCAATCATGAACACGATCGTGTTAGCGTCGTGTGCACCAGGGTACCAGACAGCCGACAACAACACTTATACCGTGTTGAAATGCGAAGCTAATGGTACAATAGCTGACACATCGTGCAGTTCACGTGATATGCGCTGTGATTGGGGCTCGGTCTGGAATGATTCGCTCCTCCCCTGTGACACTAGTAGGTCATATTGATTGCAAACGTTAATGTTGTGTCGTATAATATCTTGAATAATGTATTTCCGAGGTTTTCATTTGTAAACAATGGCTGTTCAATTTGTCATCAATCACGTTGAGTTCCGTCTTTTTTCTCACAATAACAATGTCACAGAAATAGTTCTATGTGAATCTAAACTGTAGAGATTTGCTGTAAAAAGCCTTCGCCAGTAAGCAACTCTGATCAATTCGGCACCGCTAGCTGCGTGTCTAACAACATTACCTATGCATGTTTACCGACCACCGCCATTCCGACGGATATTGTGAGAAAACAATAGCATGTCAGGACATTGGCCGATGGAGCGAGACAAACCTAACTTGTGAATGTAAGTTGATTATTTATATCGTTCACATAGCATATATAACATATAGATTAATCAACAACACGTCTAACCCGCTTTGCTCATGTGATCGGTAAGTTTGGTGTTTCAGTACATCGATGTCGTCCATTAGCGAACCTGGGCAATGCCGAGCCTGATACCCTGCTTGCTCACGCCGGAAGTAGCGTTACGTTTACCTTGATTTTGGACTGACGATTTGACTATCAATAATTAGTTATTTAATAATGCTATGATTGCAGCAATACAATGTCCAAAACTCTTCGCTTTCAATGGCCGTACTTGCAACGTCACAACCAGTTTTCCTGATGGAAAAGCTTAGTGCCGTTGCGCGAACGTCACTCATTTCCCGTCAAATCAAATCGAGATATCAGCAAGGTGTCAACTTCATGGCAAGTGGGATCCGGAAGACCCAGACTGCTTAGGTACGGAATTCGAAAACCCAGTATGCCATATATAGGTTTTAGCTCACACCAGTCCTTAAAAACCCATATTTGTAAATGAATAAATTTTGAATATACATATAATCATAAAATATATATATATATATATATATATATATATATATATATATATATATATATTTATACAAATGGGATACATATATATATATATATGTATATATATATATATATATATATGTATATATGTATATATATATATATACAAATGTATACATATATATATATGTATATATATGTATATATATAAACCTATATATGTATATATGTATATAGTATATATATATTTATGTTTATATGTATATATATATATATATTCATATATATATATATTTATATGTATATATATATATTCATATATATATTTACATGCATGTAAATGAATAAATTGAGTGTACATATGTTCATAAATATATATATATATATATATATATACAAATGTATACATATATATGTATATATATGTATATGTAGCAATATATATAAATATATTTATATATATATTAATAAATATATATATATAGATTTATATATACATATATATTTATTATATATATTCATATATATATATATATAATATGTATAAATATATATATAAATATATATATATATATATATACGTATTTATTAAGTATTTTATCAGCGATTCCTTAATGTTACAGCTGATGGTAATCCACTTCCGATCCCACCAATAGAAGCTGACAAGGGTTTTCTCGTTGCCATGGTATCAGGTATCTGTGTAGGAGCCGTGGTCGTGGTGATCTTCATTCTCGATTTGCCAATTCTTATTAATCACATTAAAATGTTGAAGGAAAATGTGACAAGCCGGCTACTTCATGAATAGTATTACTTCGAATTTTTGTTGCTAATCCCTATATTTGGTCTCCACCGACTGATGACATAAAGTTAATGTATCTGATTTGATAGTTACGTTGGATTTGCAATGGGTTGTTCTCCCCACATTCTATCGCAATGAGTGTGAAGTTTATTTTGTATTCGTTCATACAGTAGCTTCCCAATTGTTTGTTATTTATATTTCTTGTTGGTATATATATGCAGAGACATAATATGCTCTGTGACGTCACTTGTTAGTTAATTCCTGCGATGCTTAACAAAATATTTAAAAGAAGACATTTTTTAACATATCATAAAATGAATGCTCCTATTAAAATAATGTTTTAAGAATGGAAGGGGTGTGTTTTCTGGTATGTTTAATTCATACGCAGAGTACCAAGCTATATCCATCGGATATATAACGTGAGTGATAAATTCGATTTTAAATAACTCCCAGCTATTGTGTAATGTGTTGAATTAATTAACATTTTGATTTAACTGACGAAGGACACGAGAACCAGTAACATTGAATGTGTAAAATATGTAAACAATATTCATGCCTACCTGTTATTTTATTTATGTCAATTGACCCTGCAAATATAAACATATAGATATATATATGTATATTTATATATATATATATATATATATATGTATATATATATATATGTACATATATATGTATATGCTTTAATAACATTGGGAACATAACATATATGAGAATTGATAAGCACCATGTTTGTTATTTTGAGATACACAGAATGAAGAGTAATTCAATGCATGAACAAT
Organism: Urechis unicinctus; assembly: GCA_034190875.2. Taxonomy (NCBI): domain Eukaryota; kingdom Metazoa; phylum Annelida; class Polychaeta; order Xenopneusta; family Urechidae; genus Urechis; species Urechis unicinctus. The sequence continues at coordinate 68,970,924 of CM067351.1, forward strand.
TGATGTGAAATTCACTAAATAAATCACAAAGAGTCACTTCTTACACAAAGCTTACATTGTTGCTTCTCCTCAACCCAAGTGACCACAGAGAATCACGTGATTCACAGCAGATATGTGACATATGTGACATAACTTTTCCATAATTTTTTAACTTTGAAAATTCATCAAGCGATGCCGTTACCACGCCCGTCTCACCTCGACTTGCATTGTGCAATTTTAGACATATTGGAAGCAACTAAGATCTTCACTACAATATAATCTGGTATCATTTTGTGCTTGGCTGCCACGTGTTTGTCATCGCGCTTTTTCGCAACTGTTACTGGTTGGTAGAAATCTTTCAAATGATTACGTTCAAGAAATAATGAATAACATACTCTTTATCTAAACTAGACGATTACAAACCAAGCAATTTCTGACGACTCGAATGCAATTGAGTGAGAAAAAAATAAATAGAACGTTGCATTCAGTAATCATTATTGTGCCTTTTACCTCACATATCAGCGCAGTTTGATGTCTTATGGTATTCCAAATAGTTGCTTTCGGAACCCTCGTCAGAATCAACAGAAGGTAACATATGGTAACAATAAACAGCCAACAAGGTTCCTCAGATCTAAGATCGTAGCTGTTGTCTACGACGTTAAACCCTCAAAGCATTCTGTTCGACATAAGCTATGTTTAAGAAAATAATTACTCTATTTAACTGTTTACAACTTCATTCTATTTGATGCAATACCCGTAATGGCATCCGTATTTGTCTGCGAATGTATGAGAATATCTCCATCCCCTAGTGTAAACACACAATTTGTGATGACGTAACACGCTGAAATATTGATGATGCCGAAACTGACTCTCCTTAGCGAGTGAGTTCCCGATCGTGTCGACCTGAGACTGGTAACAGACCCCACCCCCCAACCTGACATGATAGTTTGCTAATGCATTTACTGGGTCTGCGGTATGTAGACTGGTGGCGACCCTTGCTGAAACGATTCTTGGATTTAACTTTGTCTGACAGAATGTGTTCATGTCTTTGTTATATTATCCACCTTTTTGTGCATACAAATACCATAATTACTTGATATTACATCACGAACAATTGTATAAGCTCTTCTTTCCAGCATAGCTTATCATATATTTTTGCAATGGTATCTGTCCGATTGTCAACTTTTGTGTCACATTTTATCATTAATGAGGGTAACAACTCCTTGTCATGCGTCAACACTACTTAAGTCAATGCCTCTTTGCAATCTAAACATCGGCTCTGCTTGACCTTCTACTTCTGAGTTATTAATATAAATTATATCATTCTGACATATTGATAGTTTTAAAAAATTGTAAGCGTGTGCCTAAGATAATATTAAGGCAGTAAATAACATAATCTGACATTATTGAATTGAAATGAATTATGGAAAGGAAATTAATAGTTCATATCAAGCCCAGCCCCTTCAAATGGGCTAACTGTCAATAACCTAAGAGAACATAAATAGAATCAGCAATTCAAAAAGTCTTCCAGACCATGGCTATGAAATATTGCATGTTCACATTTATTACAAAGTGAAACGATCCAGCATTTTAAGGATATCGTTTTTGCGACCATATTTCCACATATGCTGCCTGGAGCACATGGGATAAGCAGTATCGATGTCTATATTGAAACAGGTTGTACTAAATAATGTAACTGAGGGACGTAAATAATGAAACTGGTTCTCATGTCCATCGCCCTTAAAACCACATGGATGAAATAATAATCAACAGAAAGGAGTTAAACTTCCTAGTAAAATATATTATTGATGTTGCTCTGTACAGTGCATTTGAATTTAACTCACGAGCATAACAAACAACATCACTACGCTTCTTGCACACACGATTTATTGAACACGACAACATTTATTGAAGTTAAAAAAGGTCTAAATTATTTCTAACAACATTCTTTGTTTTTAGGCGGGTAGCAGCAGCATGATTATTCCTTTGTGGGAAAGAAAAGAGATTCAAAAATGCAAATTATCTATACCAATTCCAATGTCACATTCAAATTCCTCCTTGTTTGGGCAAATATATCAATTTTATGTTATATTTCGGCAGAGACGAAAATCAGGGATAAGCGACCAACGTTAGTCTGAATAATATTCATGACTTAGTCGGCTTTTCATACATTCATACAACATTTTCAAGTGCTGATACCCGCTACCATGGAAACGACACCCCCTTGCCAGATTCCACTGGCGGATAGCAATGACGTGACAGGTTGACACATGCATAGTGTGAAATTGACATGAATAAAGAAGGAGGTAGGCATAAATACTGTTCTATGTAACTGGTTCTCATGTGCTACGCCAGTGGAACCAAATTGATAATGCAGTTATCAACATGACAATATTATTGTGACTGATTCAAAAAAAAAATTCTGCACTGACATAATATATAGGATAGATAAAGCCATATACACTGCATATGAATTAAACTCACTAGAAAACACACCCCTACAATTTGTAGTTTGAATAGAAGCATTTTATTTTATTATTAGTTTTTAGATAACTTCTGTCCAATAATTTGTAAATCATTACAGGGACTAACAAACAAGCGACATCCTAGACCACAATCTGTGCTTGTATAGACGAAAATACAAAAAATCACTTCTCGGATAAATATATACAATCCCAAACAATTGGGTAGCTGTTAGATAAATTGAAGAATAAAATCAACATCCATTGCGAAAAAATTGAGGCTCAAAAGTTATAACACGACGCCGATGGATAAACAAAAACCCCAACGTCACAATCAAATTAATGCCTTTCTTTATGCTATATATCGGAGGAGACAAAACGTAGGGATTAGTAATAACAATTCGTCTGAAAACTATTCATGACGTAGCCGGCTTGTCACATTTTCTTTCAACATTTTCAAGTGCTTAATAAGGATTGGTATATCGAGGATCAAGATCATCACGACCACAACTCCTACGCAGATACCTGGTACCATGGCAACGACACCCGCGTAGCCAGCTTCCCTGGGTGGGATCGTAGGCGGTTTACCATCAGCTGGAATAGAAAATAAAAATTATTATTATTATTATTATTATTACACACACACGCACACACATATATATATATATATATATATATATATATATATATATATATATATATATATATATATATATATATATATATATATATATATATATGTGTGTGTGTGTGTAATATATATATATCTATATACATAAAAACATATTTATTAAAACATTTGTATATATATATATATATATACATATTTATATCTATAGATATACATATATACATGCATAAATATTTATATGGAAATATATATAAAAGCATATTTATATATATGTATATATATATAGATATAGAAAAATATATATATATATATATATTTATATATATGTATATATATATATGTATCTATACATATGTATATATATATGTATATATATACATACATACATAAATATGTATTTTAATATATAAAACCTATATATTTATATATATATACATATAGAGATATCTCTCCTCTATCTTTATATATATCTTTCTATGTATGTATATAGATCTGATATATATCTTGTTAAATATATATCTATATATGTATATATCTTGTTAAATATACATATATCTCCCTCTCATATATATATCTCTCTCTCTATATCTCTATATATATATATATCTCTATCTTCTCTCTCTCTATCTCTCTATATATATATCTATATATCTATATATATATATATATATATATATTGATATATATATTCATTTTTAGGTGTGAATAATTATCGACCGGTGAGAGTGACAACCAATTAGTGCCATACGGGAACCTCGAATTACATACCAACGCAATCTGGGACATCCGGATCCCATTTGCCATGAAGTTGACATCTTGCTGATATCTCGATTTGATTTGACGGGAAATGTGTGACGTTCGAGCAACGGCACTTAGCCTTTCCATCAGGAAAACTGGATGTGACGTTGCAAGTACGACCTTTGAACGTGAAGAGCTTTGGACATTGTATTGCTGCAATCATAGCATGATTAAATAACTAATTATTGATAGTCAAATCTTCACTCCAAGATCAAGCACGTTTGAAAGGTTGATGTTAACGACCACAAGAAACGTATGGTGGTTGCTTTTAAGTAGATAATCTACCAGTAATGTGTGATTCAATATATGAATATCATAATATTTTACTACATGAGTCAATACAGCTATAATGCCTTGGCGCAGTGGAAGACAACGTCAGAATAAGACCCTTCGGTCCGTGTTTAGATGATAGCACAGCAATCATGCATATATTTCATTGAGCCATCCATTGATGGAATCAGAAAATTTACACCAATGTTCCATTGTAACTGATGGTGCCTTAATAAAGCTGCATTGGTAGCAGGCTTCGACTCACTAGACACGTTCAATAGTTAGCGCGATAATGCCTCACAGATAAACATGGACAACCATAAATAATGGACGCTTTAACTGCTAAGTTTTGGGTTCATCATCTCTTCATGATACTTCCATTAACAGTCGTTTTCACCTAACAGAAACTTGCGCCAATTATTGTTTGTCTACGAAGAAAGCTTTTGCATGGGAGGAATGGTGCGCGCACCTTTCTATGCTTAGCTACCTAGAACACCAAATCCTGTTCTGTCCCGTGCGTCTTGATACGACCTCCATGGAAACTTCTGTTGATCAGCTAGAAGTCTATCACTACACTTACAGACACCAATTTACTGGCGCATTAGCGCTAGGTAGTTACGCCATGCTTCATTATAAACACGGGCTCTTGATATGACCCCTAGAGAAAAGCATCCCACTGATAAACTAGAATTCGATCACTGCGCTTACAGACACAACTCAACTGGCGTATCTGTGCTAAAGTTACACTACTTGGCCCACACCTGCGCATGATAGGTTTCGGGTTTCCCATTCACCATCGCCTTGGCATCGCAGCTCTGCTAAAAAGCGGTCGCGTCCAAACCAGTGTCCATCGGCACACATATACTTCGCCACAGCGTTGTAGTGCGTGTCCGAAAACCAAGGTCCTGTCACTCCGTTATTGGGCGTAAAAAGAGTAAGCGGCTGGCCACAATCCACACCTGAAGGAAGGTAATTAGGTGATTATTTAAAATGACTACAACATTCGATTGACATATTATATGTTATTCCGAAATAAAATGAACGCATTGCGTGAAATATCACAGACACGCAGCACGCGGAGTCAAAATGCTCAGCACTGTTTCTTGAGGGGTCAACTGGTGTAATGTTAAGTGTGTGAATGACTGTGAACTTAGTAAAGGATACATACACTGTAAATTGTAGCGATATTTATCCATGAATGAAAGCAAGTCATCATAAGTGAAAAGAAATGTCAGTAATGAGTCTAATACAAATGGACCTACGTGAACATTCCGCTGGATGGGGTGACCACGTCTTGTCTTCAAGACATGTGAGGGTTGCACGCGTTTCGTTACCCATGACGAAGCCAAAGTCACAAGACACGGTGACAGCTGTTCCATACTCCGTT
>CM067351.1:68978950-68981184 GCA_034190875.2 Urechis unicinctus
CGTTGATGACGTCAGTTAAGACGCCGTTACGGTTTACCGGGACTGCAGGGCACCTCGCTGAATGTAATGGGCAAAACCACATATTGATATGCTTTTGATAGTCATTACATCATTTTCGTATGCAGTATTTGCTGACTGTAACTGTTCCTTGTGACCACAAGATTAATTTACCTTGTTATACCTGTGTTAATTGCATGTGAGTCTACCTTTGCATTCGGTAGGAACGTCACTCCATGTCTTGCCTAATGTGCATAGAATGACTTTCTTATCCAAACCATTTTCGAATGTCAAACCATCGTGACATTTGAAAATGACCTCAGCTCCGATGTGTGTGTCGCGGGTGCTAATGGAGGCATTAACCAGCCGTGGTAGTGTTGGACACTGGTCAGCTGTAAAAGAACACGGTAATATCTGACTTAAACAAGAAACAAGATTGAGTTCATATCTGAACCTATCTGTCTGATGTAAATGAAACAATATGCCATACTGCTACGATGGCTTAAATATCCTAGCACGCATTGCCATGCTGATCATTGATATCATGGATGAATTTGCATCTTCCATCAGCACAAGATGAAGTAATGACGCTGCAAGACTCTGAAGACGTTTGTATTTTTATACAAAATTGAAGAGAGCACCCCCCCTCTCCACACCTCCATGTGAACTCCATTGACTCCACTTATTTCCCACCTGAATCCGGTTGCTTTTTATGAACTCACCTACACACCCAGGCGGTGGCTTGTTGATCCAGCGTCCGTTTTGGCACACAATGCTCCTCGATGTACCGCCTTCCCTGAATTGATATCCCGGTTCGCACTGGTACACAACCACCGACGCCTCGCCAATCACCTCAACCATTGTCACCGCTCCAGGAATATCGGGTGGGTCCGCACAAATAACCGCTCCAACAAACACATCGATGGTTTTATAAAGCAATACCTTCATTTGTTTATTTGACTCAAAAAAATTATATAATCGCCTAGATATTTCAACTTAAGAAACGAATTTGCCATCAATAGAGGAGTATTATCGTCCTGTAATAGAGAGCGTGACATAATACGAAATTGTAATAATAAGGCTGTTACCTGATTTTAGGTTTGACGTAGTTGTTATTTCTGGATCAACTGAGCTAGTAATAGGCTCCGTAACGTAAGGTGACCTTGTTGTGCCATCTGTTGAAAGTGTCACATCTGTAGTTGATTCTTCATTAGTAGTAATAAGCCAACAAATGAACTAATAACTCATGAAATCAAGAAATCAAATGAGTTATACTCGAATGTAACAATAAAACAGCCGATCACATCTAAATAACCTGTGGAGGTATTGGTCATCTTCTCAGATGCTGATGTGCCGGTGTCAATGGTTACCCTGGATGTGATCGATGATGTACTTGTGACAACAGTCGTCCCTTCTACTGCTACTGCTTCAAAATATCAATCATTCAATATATAAGTCATTTATCAGGCATTCAATAAACATTCTATCGATACCCTAATTATTCAAGTACTGAGTGGATAAATCTTAATCTTGTTGATGCGTGGTGAGCCAAACAAATATTACTTATTGCATTTTACAAAGAGTCCTATAATAACCGCTCAGTTCAGGTCATAGGGAACTATTACACTATTCTTTATGAATAACATCTTATTCAAATGATTGTCTATGCGGAGTGAATTCGAGACAAAATAAAAAATACACCAGTGTAAAATGGACGCATTATCAACCGATCAGTATACTACAAAACGACTGGGAGCTACCATTCATAAGCAAACATTTTCACAAATAGGATAATTGCCTAGAGCGAACAATTTCCTAAAGTGAATAAATGAGTACAGTATTTTGTCACAGGCCCGAACGTATAGCAAACAAATACCTATAGCAGACACCTGCCTAAATATGACATAAGCGATTAGTCTTCATGTGGAATTGTAGAGCCCGTAAGAAGCATAGAGCTGTAAGAAGCAGGTTGTTCTTGCGTACATTAATTGTATACTCATGCCTAACAGTCCGGTGTCATATTTCCTGAACGGGGCAGGGAGGGGGGGGGGGGGGGGGGGGGGGGGTGGTTGTGTATCAACACGAACTGTAAACCATATTCTTCTGCAATCAACTGCATTCTATTACAATAATATACCAATCGGGTACAAGTACCAAATTCCAAAACGGTTTTCGTCATGTTTACTAATATGATAAGTTTAATCAAATTATCTAATCTGTCGTCCACAAAGGCGACA
>CM067351.1:68985684-69063184 GCA_034190875.2 Urechis unicinctus
CGAACGGTAATAGACTATAATTATATATATAGACGTCTATATCTACTCAGACGTCTTGTAGGGCTATAAAACCGGTTGCTTATGAATATGTCACTCACCTTTATTCAATCAGACTGTACAATATTACAGGATATAATATACTATATTTTATCCCAAAATAACCCTTGTCGTTGGTGTGCTTTGGAGGCACTTTCAACATCTACTATGTTATCATGAAGTGGATCCATAGACTTGTAGGCTCGGTGCCTGCTTTCCTAATATTCAATAATACTAAATGTGAATCTTGGCGCCGTTGTTCGTATTGTGAAGTTAAAGAGAATTCCCTGTAACATGACAAATCGTGTATAATTGCGTTATTGATATAGAAACTCCCACCCACTATGATCATCCCACAAACCATTCCTAATTCAAATCCACTGCAAGCCAACTCGCTCTTTTGTAGACTATCAACACCCTGTCCAAAGCGTTTGGGAAGAATTCCCCGCTTTGTTTTTAAGAAAACAGCTTGCGGCGTGGATAATTCAAATATCCCGATATTGGTGTGTCATAAGTAACGAACGACTGATTCTATTTTGGTTCATTTCAGGAACATACATGTTGGACCGCCATTTTTAAGTTTCAGCTAGCGAACTTAAGGCAGCTACCTGAGTTTAGCACGCTAGGAGACTTAAGATTCTTTATGGATACGGTTAAGACGGCCAGCTCAGGTTGCCGTCTCAAAAACCTGTTTTTGCAGACTCAAATTTCTTTATGGATACGGCCACATATGCTTTGATTCCGTAAATTAATAAGGTTTATTATTTTCTCATTCCAACGCAAACATTCGCTCACACGCACGTAGGGGAAACGATTGTTGCCGCCAAGATACTCGCTTAGCGTCGTACAACTACAAATGTCACACAATCGTTCCACTGCTTCCTGTTCCTATCGTGATCTCAGCTCAGCAACAGAGAATTCAGAATGCTTGTAATCACTGATGTCACATCAACAGCAATACATCTAGAGCACATGGAGCTGATAAAGTCACTTACTCGGCCATTGACCCAATTCTGAAGATGACGTCATTCTTAGCTGGATCACGTGGCTCTGCTACCGGGCAGTCGAAATCTGTATACGCATTGTGAGCCGATTGGTTGACATAATAACACATAGCGTCGTACCAGACTCCCTGCGAGCATTGGGGTGTCACTTCGACATGAAACAAACAGAAAACATCAAATCAAATTCAAGCAACAGAGTGACGTGGCGAATTTATTGCATGTCATCTCTCAGACCGGCGGTCGATTGGCTGTTGGAAGGACGTGTTGTGTGATAGACGCGTTGTAATATACGTTTAAACCCCACATTGGTAAAACTCCCGCATCGCACAAGACATATTGCATTTGTATAAAATAAAGTCTCAAATAAACGATAATCGTATATGGATTTTTTTACAGTACTAGTCAGAAACCTCCAGTATGTAGGAAGCCACCTACATCGCTGATACAAGCCATCATTATCAAACGATATTAGTTGATGGTACTTCTTAAAGTAAATTTTCTGTAGCTTTATTCTGTTCTGATTTGTATCTAGCTGCTAATAGGTCTCGATTTAATGGAACAAGAAAGAACAAATCATCAATATCAATTTCGAACTGGAACCGCCATTAAAGCTTACAAACTTATGTACGAAAATATATAGGAAAGTAGCGACCAGGTTGAATAAATATGCGAGCACAGCTCAATCAACGTAAGTTTTTGTTTTATCGCTCAAGCTATGCACATTTTGCAGAATGGGTTTCTTGGCATGTCTACAATCTGCCAAATATGGTGAATAGATCACTTCGTGTCATATGCATTTATCCAGGGTTCCCGATTGAATTAGTTTTAACGGATACCAATGTCGAAAGAAATGGGTCGGGAAGTTTCACAGAGGCGTTTCAGATATTTTTGATGAAACGCACCTTCTGCGTGTTGCTTCGTTTATAAGCAGAGGTCTGGTTCGGGGCCAACAAGGGCCATGAGCGACCCATTATCTCGTCGATCTGTCGTATTTCTGTTTTATGCCCTTACTCAGTCAACGATGATATCTGTCCATACTATATTTTTGCTGAAATGGTCGATAACACCAAGCTGTTTAACGTCCTCTTTCAGTGATTGTATTCAGGGAGCTTGCCGCACCTCAGCTCATCCAAGAGTCCTCAATCTCCCGGCTGACCAACAACCTCCCCCACATTACCGCACCTCAGCTCATCCAAGAGTCCTCATTCTCCCGGCTGACCAACAACCTCCCCCACATTACCGCACCTCAGGTCATCAGAGAGTCACCATTCTCCTGGCTGTCCAACAACCTCCCCCGCCTTACAGTACCTCAGTCCATCCAGGAGTACTCATTCTCCTGGCTGTCTAACAACCTCCCCAAACTTACAGCACCTCAGCTCATCCATGAGACCTCATTCTCCCGGCTGTCCAACCAACTCCTCCACCCGATCGTTTGATGTATTGATATCTTTTTTGAGCACCCCTTTTTTGAGCGGCCTTTGTCTTTTCACCCCTTCGACTCTTTAAGTTGACCGGTGACTGGAGCCCGCTATATATAAGCACGCTCTGATTTATGTACCACTGTCATTGGCTACGCAATCCAGCCCTGTGTACTTCCTTGGTATTTCCATCCATATTCAACCCTATATATATCACCATCACAATCGTCTCTGTCACATCAGAATCCTTGCGCTGTTTAGTCTGAGTTTTTCTGTCATATTACGGTCCTTTTATTATATTTCCGCATCTCACTGGTCGTTGCCTTCCAACCGGTCGTATTATTTCTCGCCAGCCACATTGACTAGAGTCGGGGACAATGGACACCTCTTAAATAACCCTCACACCAAAGCAGATGTTCTTCAAACATCCTAATGCCCTAACAACTCTCTCGTATAGCACCCCAAAGCGCCCCTCAGGCCCCCGCAGGCTCCCACAGCTTGATGCTTTTCCATTCGGGGTTTTGACATTAAAGATTAAAACAACATTATCAGATCAGCATGCGTGCCCAGTTTCGAGTTGAGAGCATTACTCACCTTACGTCTACAGTGCTGAAATATGGTTTGATCCCAATCAATATAATCAGATGAAAAAGGGAGGCTGGATTTGTAAAGGTATGTAAAGCTGCTGCAATTGATGAGAAGCACAGCTCCCTTATCCAGCAAGAAACTACCTAGAAGCGGGAGGTTTAAGGACTTCAGAAATTTTTGCTTGGTAAAAAGGCAGGGTACATTGACTTTATGCTAAAACATGATATGGTCAGCCAGCGTAATTGCCTGGTTGACATATACGGTATCAAAATTTAGCCTGAACTGTTGAGGTTAGTCACTCTGCATAGCACAAAGTTTAAATGAGAGGAAACACTTGGAATAATCTGATGGGATCTTTTCTACTAAAGGTCTAAATGGGTGAATACCAAAATTTACACGTGAACGTTGGGTGGCATAATCAGACACCGCGTTAATCAGAGTACAAAGCTTGGTGATTCGGATTGGACTATGTTTAGGGTACAAAGGGTTTCCAAAGGTGCAACCGTGGGCTAATTCTATTATCACTTGGCCAAAACCGCTTATGCTAACAAGGACTTAAAGCTTAAAACATCGTAACCGTAAAAGTAAATACATGCTTTCCAATAGAACACAATCTAGCAATGTATAAATCCGCCCTTTGATAAGCGATAGCCGCAACATCATGGCAGATGATTTTTGGATATTGTATTAGGAGTATCTGTGTAGTAGGAAGATTGCTGCGTTTTCCCCACAACTTTTACATGTAAAGATGCCAGACCAGTACAACCGCCAATGACATACTACGACCTCACTCAATTTATAGCAAGTAAAGATGCCAGATCAGTACAACCGTCAATGACATACTACGACCTCAATCAAATAAGAGCAAGTAAAGATGTCAGATCAATACGAACGCCAATGGCATACTATGACCTCACTCAACCTGTAGCAAATTAAAGATGCCAGCTCAGTACAACCGTCAATGACATACTGCGACCTCATTCAACTAAGAGCAAGTTAAGATGCCACAAAAGTACAACCACCAATGACATACTACGACCTCACTCAACTACGAGCAAGTAAAGATGCCAGATCAGTACAACCTCCAATGAAATAGTACGACATCACTCAACTAAGAGAAAGTAAAGATGCCAGATCAGTTCAACCACCAATGACGTAGTACGACCTCACGCTACTAATAGCAAGTAAAAACGCCAGATCAGTACAACCGCCAATGACATACTACGACCTCACTGAACTAAGAACAAGTATAGATGCCAGATTAGTACAGACGCCAATGAGTAGTATAGGTAATAGCGGTTCGAGCACACCCCCCAAATAGAGACCCCACCCACCGACGATAAGGAATCCCCCACTTCAGAGCATAATTAACCCACTTCAACTATTCCCCCCGGGGTCTAAGGTCTCAAGAGCTGACAAGAGCTGGCCAAGGATTAAAGCTGTTACCTCTCAGCAGGCTGCTTCCAGCCCCTATGGTATAGGCCCACACCAGTAGTTAGTCACAGTAGAGGTCATTGAGTGATAAATATCTGCGACCATCGCTGTAAGTTCCATTTTTCACGCGGTTGAGGTCCTGTATAAACTGGGCAACCTTAGCATCGTTCTTCTCGATAAAGTCGGGATCAGGACGAGAGGTTATCAATCTCATCGTAAAGAGCTTCCAACAGTAGAAAGCCCCCGTCGGCCTCTGTGTGGTCCCACTCGGTCTTCCCAACCAAGGACCGTGATGCTCCTGTTCCAAGCCCAGGCAACCATTAAAGCTCCCGTTTGCAGTATAGTCGCCGTCTTCAAGCCCCTCCACCCCCGCCCACCCCCAAGCCACCGTCTCCTTATACTTCTTCTGATCCTTGTGATACACCTAGTTATACGTCTCAGCTCTCCCCAGGTCCTCAAAGGAGCACAACCTGAAAACGCAGTCGACAAACACCCCGATGGTCGCCACCGGACTGTGGTGCAACCCCAACAGAACCTGAGGCTTATACATATTCGGAATCACTCTCCCAGGACTCCGAGTGTAGGGGCACTTTATCTCGAGCAACACAACCTCCTCAGGATGCCCCAGACAGACAGCATCCACTCCAGCCTGCCGGATTGGGAGCACACAAAAGCCATCCGGAGAGTAGGCCGTCGCGCCGCCATCAATATAGATATTATTTCCGTAGACCTTGGTGTCGTACACCTTCTCCAATACCGCAATTGCAACCTCCTCAAAAGTCGTACCCCAGAGGCAGGGTGTGCTAAAGCGAACACCCCCGTTGCTAGTTTTTTCTGTCAGCTTCTTGCTATAGCTGCTGAAGTAGTTTTGCCCTATGATAGAGGAGTAGTCACTTCCTTCAACGCAGCCCTTCCTCGTGGTCTCCCACTGGTCCGTATTTTGTTTGACTCCAGTATGATCGTTGCAGAAAGATTTTATCGCCGCCTCCATTATATCTAGCAACCCCCACTCTTCAAATGGACTGTCAGGGTCATACCTTAGCAGGTCTAGGGGGCGATTCTGCCGCTTTCAAACATTTTGCTTTAATGTCATTTTTCATTTGACTATATTTCATGATCTCGACCGAAACGAGCTTAAACTCATCATCTGAGATATACCCATCTTCAAGCGCCGCCGATACAATGTCAGCAATGGTATTCAATTTGCTCTGAGCGAGAATGCGGATCTTATCATGCTTTTTTAACTTAATGGTCAGCCGCCTACTGATGAATTTTCCAGCAATTACAAGTAGCCCACAAGCGGCTCCAGTAGCACCCAACACTGTGGCAATAGGAATGGCAACTACTGTAGACATTACACCTACACCACTTGCGCCAAGACACATACCCACAGCAACTAAAGCAGTGTCTACAGCGTCCACTGAGTTTACTGCACACCTATATTTTTATACATAGCACCATATTTTTCAATTTCTTTCTCAAGGTATTGCTTCTTAAGACTGATATCATTCAGCCGATAGGAGTGCCCCAGATCACATGGAGGAGGCTCCGGATTTAACGGTGCAGTCGTTGGTTGTTGTTTCATACTGTCTTTGTATACATAAGTCTATATATCAAGTTCAATTAGGAATGAAGCTACAGACCAAGTCGCCCCTCTGTTTTGTGCGGTTGTATAAAAGTTAATAACGTTGCCTTCTTCCAGCTGTAAAGGCGGTTCTAAATATACTACAACAGCCCGTTGGTCAGCAGGCTTACTTATTCCTACCGCTTGATTCGTTCTATTAATAACAGGAACGACTGTTATAGCAGCAGTATCAGCACCAACACCAGAAGACAACCCCATACGAATGATCTTACCACCACATGTCATGGTATATCCACAGCTTGAGTCTTGTGAGTCTCGACCCCTAGCCCCATGGCCAAACGACCACTCACATCCTCTGCGAAGGGGGCCACTTGCTTCTGCCCAAATAGTAATGAGATGTTTCGTTTGGGAGCTTATGTGTTCTCTCAGGTCCCTGCGATGCTGTCTATGTCTGTCATCAACATACTTTCTATTAGCAGCATCCGTTGGCGATATTGGGTCACCCAACTGAACAATTTTACTATCTCCCATTTCAAGGTCTCCAGTCATAGTACCGCCACTTTTATCCATTTTTTGTGAGTCGCCAATAGATACATAGGTCTTTGTAGCATATTCCGAGAGGTCGGCGCCCAGAACAGTGTCTGTCGGTTTTTGCCTAGGTCCATAAATACTCGTTTTTATTGACATCTTGTAAATTCAAGAACAACGCTAACAGGTAAGTCGTGGTTATCTAATAGCCTTCCTTTATTATCGCGTAACTGAACCTTTAACTCATGCACTGTTCCACTAGTGACACGCTTACATACAGGATTAGCGATGTTCGTGGTTATAATATCACCGAAAGAGCCACCCTCTAAGCCAACAACTTCAAGAAGCGTAGTGGGCGCACCATCTAGCATGTTGTGTGTGGTACTGACATTATCGAGGTGAACATAAATTGTGTTAAAGATGCTAAAGTTGATGGGCTGGTCACCTATGTAAGTACCTGAAGGAATTAATTGCCTACCCTGACCGTCATCAAGACCCAACATTTTTAACACACCGTCTGATATGCGTGCAGCCCCATTATCAGGAATTGTGAGGGTTATAATCCCATTTGCAGCATTAACCTCTAAACCAAGACCTATTGATGTAATCTGCTGCTGAAGAAGGCTGAAACTCCAGAGACCAGGTTTTAATTGGACAGATCCTCCCTCTCCTGAAGTTCTTGACTGCCATTGAATGGTCTCGTTTGTTTCGAGATTGTACCAGCCCACAGTATACGTGATTGATCTTAGGCCAACACATAGATCACCCTCAGTGTTGTCAATAGGTTTTTGCAGGGACACAGCGCCGCCGCTTTGAACATTTGACAGAGTGTGATACATAGCACTATGAATAAACAAGCCTTTAGTTTCAATAGAAAAGCTACCCCATATGGTGCGGGCGGGGTGTATCCAGCCACATATGGTGTGGGAGATAAACTAACCCGACAAACAATTCAAGTTGTTCACAATGGTGGTACATTCACAGCAAAGTTTCCTGATCTATTCAGTAACTATAAGGTGCCGCCGGTAACAGCGGACAAAGTAGTAAAAGACTGGTTGACAAATCCAATGCAGTTTTGGCAGAACCAGGTAAACTTTGCAGTGTGGTGTGCATCAGCCGGCTGCGGCGTGTCCTCCCAGGACCACCTCGAGGCTGGGATTCCACTCGTGAAAGCTCTCTACACCTTTCACCTTTATTACACAGTGCGTCGCCTATTAGCAGAACTGCAAGCGCCTCTACCTCAGGATCATGCCTATGACCCCTATAACAATACATATGACAAGAGAGCATATGACAGACTCTGCACTAACTTTGGTGTTCAACAAAACACAGACTGGCGTCAGAAGGCAACCGTAGCTAATAGTGGCCTTGGTATCTTATATGCACATGATGCGTATGGTTACGGGAGTGTCGTCAAGGTTGCTGGACGAAACGTTCGTTATGACCCTACACGGATGGCCTTTGAGGCGGAAAAGGATACAAAGCCAGGTTTTGCTCACGCGAGTAACCTGCTATCCTTTCAGGAGAAAATGGGTGCTGTTCTAGCACAGGGACCTGAAGCAGACGAGGCCTGGAGTACCTTCATACTGGACACGTCTGAGGGCTTTACACAGACCGGCGTTGAGCGAATTAACGACAGCATTCGGACCTATGTCTGGGCTATTCTTAGTGCTCAGGCTCAAACCCGCTCAGAGATACTAGGTGTTGGAACGTCTTTTGATGCCCAAAAACAATTTCAGGCTAACGTTGAGGATGCCATCAACTCCCCAGTGGATATTCCATCATCCATCCGACGGTATCAGAACGTCCTCCAGAATGCCTCCTCAAAGGTTGATTATGTGTTTGGAACGGGCCTGTACATGGCTCCGTCTGATATGAGCCTCGCCATTGGAAACTTTGCTGGGTACAACAATCTGATTACTATCGCAACTGAGGAGCAGCAGATCGGCAGCAATACTGATGTCAACGCGGTTCCGGTTGTTCCAGATAGAGGAAGCTTTGACCCTCCGCCAGATACAGATACAGATATGGAACTCTCCTCTCCAGGGCCCGGCCCTTTGGCCGAGACCGGTCTGCGTGGGGCGCACGAGGATGAGAAAACCGCTCTTATTGTAGGCGGAATCGCTATAAGCTTAGCTGTGCTTTGGTTTGCTACGTAGCAAGTCACGGAGTATCAGGAGGATAACTCCCCCCACCGCCACAACTGCGGCCCATACATGTTCTGCCATCCAACCAGCCACCTTTGCAGCTGACGTAAGCAGCCATGATACGATGGAGCCAATTATTCCTGGAAGGGCAGCTGCTGCCTTACCGGCTAGGCCCTTCAGGACGTTTGCCAAGGAGTTCAGCTGTTTTTTAATCCATTGCTTTAAACCAGGCTTATCAGCTGGTATCGGCGTTGGTGCCGGGGTTGGACTAGTGCTCCCTCCGCCCGTCAAAGCAACTACAAGGGTCGAGATTGCCAATCCAATCGCAGTGAGTTTGGAGGCGATTGTTATACCCTGCTCCAGGAACAGGTCGCGTACACGCTCAGCTAGTGTTGTGTCCTCGTTAAGAAGTCTGTTGATCGTTTCCCTGATGCGGTTAATTTGGGTCCTTAGACGTTCACGGTTTGCAGAGGCAGCCTCAATACGGGCACTCCGCAGGTCCTGCAGCTCTGCAAGCTCATTTGCTTGGAATCTCCATGCTCGACTATCACCCCTCCCTTCCTCCTCCAGGCTTGCCATTTAAGCTTCCCGATGTTTTATATCCCTTTCTAACTCAGTTATCTTAGCTAGATTGTTGACCAGCTCACACCTCTGGGTCTGCATAGCCTTGTCAAGCCCCATAAGTTCTCTGAGTGTAGTTCGTTGTCTGTTTGTGTACCTAGGTCTTGGATGGTGTTATGAACGTCCTCTATGAAGCTTGTTTCTTCCACAACACCTTGCTCTGTCACGGCTTCAGGGCCCCTCATTTCTAAATTCTCTGCGGCTTTAGCAGCTGCTTGGTCAACGCCTTGGAGGGCTGTTGCTTCCTTTTGTGACACCACTTGTGAGGACCACTCAGTGAACCCCAAACCATCACGGACAACCTTAGCCCTCCCCCTCTACTTTTAACTATGGTTCCAAGTGAAAGTGAGGCTATAGTACGATAATTTATAATACTTAAGTCAGGGTAGTCCTTCAAACGTAACTGTCCTCTAACAAGTTCAAAATATAATCGCGGCCGAGGGCGGGTGTGTGGCCTTTTTCAGCTAATGCATCGTAATAATCATTGACAGCGCCTATAACGAGTCGGCCTTCCGGTGGTATAGACCGATCCATCCCAATGTCCCCTTCTGTAACAGGTGGGAGAGTGGCCTCTGGGAGAGTCTCCTCATCATCAAAGTTAGTGTCATTCCTCTCCCATCCCCCCTCCTCCTCTGGGTCGTCAAATGCTGGGTTATCAAACTCCATGTCTGTGTGTTAAAGATATAAGTGTAATTAAACATTCAATATGACGAGTACTTACGGACGCACACTAAACCCACACCGCCAGATACGCGAACCCCTTGGGGTAAAGGGCGTGCGACAATCTGTAGTCGTTACAAACAATCCAAGCACTATTGATCAGAACCAACAACTGCTGGTTCGCTTCCCCAATCTAGGTGCAGAAGACGTCATTGTTCCAGGGACAGCACGGCTGGCCTTTACAATCACGCTGACCTCGACTGATGTTAACCGCAGCATTGTGCAAAACTTGGGTCGCGCCGTGGTTAAGAAACTGACAATCAAGATTTCTGGCAATGAGGTCATGTCTATTGATGACAGCGATATGTACCACTGTTACCACGACTTGTGGAAGACAGCACAGGAGAGACAGGGCCTTCAGTATCAGGGCATTGACACATCAGATGATAGAAACGCAACTAAGATACGACTGGGGGCAGGAGACAAGGTTGATACCGAGGAAGAGGACAAGGCCGTAGCCGATGTGTATGGTAACAGGTTCTACGTTCCGCTTGATTTTGAACTCCTCAAAAGCCACATGACATTCTACCAGAGCGCGCTTAATGACAGACTGGAATACGAGCTCACGTTCAACGACTACAACCGCGTGATTCACGCAACAGGCGACACCGCTGCAAGCTACAAAATTGATGGCATCTCGCTGGAGTATGACATGGTTACCCAGCCAGAGTTGGCCCGTATGATACGCACCCAGTACACAGGTCGACTCTCGATTCTGTATCACCGAGTGCTTCGTCACATGAAGCTTGTATACAATAAAAGAGATACACTGTGGAACATCAACCTGAACGTGCCGGCTCGCAGCATGAAGGGCATCCTACTGCTCTTTGAAGACTCAAGCCAATGTCTCATACGCCAGGAAGACAGAGTCGTTCTACAGCCCAAAGATTACGAAGGTCGAGGTGGCCATTGAGGGCATCCCCAATCAGCTCTATGCCCTGGGCATGCGTGGCTACCAGCAGTGGGACGAGGTGAATAAGGCCTTTGCAGCAACGAGTAAACGAGACCCCAGTGTAGCAATAGCTGCAAAAGACTTGGCATTGTCAGACGTGTCCCTAGGAGAGTACCTAACCAGTAAGTATGCTCTGTGGCTCGACTTAAAGACGAGTGATGACGACCAGCTGCACGGTAGTGGCAGGGCTGTGGAGAATGCGTCTGAGGGTATCACCATACAGATTACGAAAAAGGCAGAGGCAGCCGGTGCATTGAACGTTTATATGTATATTGTAATGGATGCACAGCTTAACATTAAAGATGGCAGGTTCGTCAGCGCAGTCTACTAAGTTTACATTTCCAGATGGTCCCTGTTCGGCAATTGTTTGTGGGCAGACAGGATGTGGGAAAACCGCATTCATCCTCGACCTACTTGAAGGGCCCTTCTTTGGTGCCTTCGAGCATATTGTAATCCTCTGCCCTACCATACGTTTCAACGAGGCCTATGGGACGCGGTCATGTGCGTGGGATGATTCTGAGGTGTACGTGGTTGATCCAGGGGAGCGGCTCCATGACCACCTGAGGGCTTTCTACCATTGTTTTAAGGGCGAGCCAACCCTGTACATTATTGATGACTGTTCGGTAACAAAGGCCCTAACCAAGAAGAAAGACATGTTATCCGAACTGGCCTTTAGCGGCCGCCATGCGCAACAAAGTGTCTGGGTCCTCACCCAAAAGTACAACTCTGTGCTGACGGACTTACGTGAGCAGACTCGCTGGATGGTGCTCTTTCACACCAAGGACCGTGACTCGTTTGAAGACGCCTTACGTGAAAATGATGTAATTCCAACAAAGGAGGAACGTGCCACAGTACGCCAACTATTAGCAAAAGACCAAGCACGCAAAACTGCTGCTGAAGACTGATCAGCCTACTGCATATGCCGTCGATTGAAGTGATATTGGCCTTGATAGCAGCCGCTGCCTCAGTAATCAATTTAGGTTTCTTCATCTGGGTAGCAGTGCAGTATTTTGAAGCTCGAAGGCGTATACGTATATTCATGGATCCTGATACCATTATTGATAAACTCCTTGAACAGGACTCGACTAGCTTAGTGGAGACAAAGTCTGGGGGAGCGGAACCTAGTTGCACCTCTGGTGTAAATATGTCTTCTAAGAGAGATAGGCTTGCTGCCGTCATAGCCGGAGGTCAGGGCCGTCAGTACCTTGGTTTGAAGGGCCTTACAATTGACCAGGTTGAATCAATGTCTGATGAGATACGAGGCTCGGCTAGGTGCCAGCATGACACGTACTCTAGGTCAGACACTGCTACAGCTGTACTCAGGTATTGCTTGTATGTTTCTACCAATCCCACCAGAACACCAGCCAAGGCTAATTACAGACCTCGAGACCGACCCGTTTGTTGGACATGCGCTAAGCACTGCCACTTGTGAGCTATATCATCGCTATGGTATGTTTTTAGCTCCCTTAACTGCGGCTTTAACAACAGTTAAGCACTGTCAATTTGGAAAAACAAGCACCGAAACAACAGGGGCCGGTGGAGAGGAAGACACCACTTCCTTGCTATAGTATGTGTTTAACTCTGATATAGCATGTGCTTAACTCCGCTATAGCATGTGCTTAACTCCGCTATAACAGGTGCTTACTAAGAGCTGTCAATTCGACAAATAAATTTTAGTAAGTAAACATGGAAGAAACGAACACGAATCAAGGGGAGACAACACCGGTGGAGATAACGTCAGTGACAAAAAACGCTAAAAGGGTTGCGGCAGGACGAAAGGGTGCTGCAGCTCGAAAAGCCAATCAAAATAAGCTTCTGAGAGAGCTCCGAGAGGCTAAGGCAGCTCTTACAGATGGTAGAGATGAAGCTGTCGAGCCAATATCAACGAGCAAACCTCCGGAAAGGTGGACGTGGCCAACATGGGCTGTGCCTTTGGTTGTCGGCGGCTTTGGCGTGTTGGCATTGTATTGCTACAGGCACCAGATGGTAGCCTCACACCCTAAACAGGTTGTGGTACAAAAGCCTCCAGACGCTCATTTAAAGGATCCGTTTTATATGGAATAAGATGACAACACCAATTACTGATGGAAAAATGCTCGTCAACGCTCTGTACCACGGTGTAGTTGTTTCCGGTATTTCAATAGGCTATGCCAAGCTTGCTAAGATGGCTCTGGGTGGTGGGGTGCCACGTCTTGATTTCACCCCACGGGACCTGGCTATGGCTGTTGCCGATGTATCACAAGCTATGGCCACAAAGGATATGCTAATTATACAAGGAATCTTACAAGTTGATATACTGAAGTAATGGCCACACTTGCTCTACTTGTTGGGGGTGCTCTTGTTAACGCCCTTGCATTCTCTGGGAGCAACTTTTTATTCTCTAAATTACGAGGCAGCCAAGTGGACGCAGAACGTAAACGCCATGATATGGCAATCGAGCAGCTTCAATCTGCTCAGGCAGCATGGGCCAAGAAGAGAACTGAGCGCTTAGACTTCATCAATGAGCAACTGCGCCGCCTGGGCCACGCTGAGCTTACTTTTAAGGATAACATCTACAGTGTGCTCGGCATTTTACGCCGAGTGACAATTGCAGTTGAGGTGCTTGGTACCAGGGATTGATAGATCAATAGGAGACCACATCAAGCCATACTCATCGCCCTTTTATTAGACACGCGACGTGGGCCTGAGGAGGCTTGGTGTCGTTACTAGCTTTGTTCAAATTGTTCTGAAATAATCAACGAACTTTAATTAAATAATGTCTAACGAGGAAATCAACACGATGGCAAGGTATAGAGATGATGATGAACAGTTTCGGTGCCACTTTTCATATTAGCTGTTTCATAATTAAAGCTCAGATTGCTCCGTTCCCTGTGAGCTACTCCTGACCTGGCTTCTGTCCTGGTCTTCATCAGGGGTCGGTGGAGGGCGCAGATGGAGAAGTCTATGGAGTATGAGGTTGATTCTAGACATCAATGGGGTCATCAAGGAGTGCTAGTGTGATTGCGGTGCGGGCATGGGACCAAGAGGCACACTGTAAGCACGTGTGTTGTGTGCACTTGTAGATTTTAAAGTGTCTGGTAACCTTAAACTTGAGGATAGCTGCACAGAATAACCCCAGACCTTCCATCTCCTTAAATAATTATTTACCTGCCCCTTTGTTGCATATTGTCTGTGGTGGAATGTATGAATAACTCTCAGACTTTGAAGTCAAACGTATTAAATTTATTTCTGGGTTCTTTTAAATTATAAAACATGAACTCAATTTTGAATCCTGTCCCATTATTAACATATTTGATAAAGGAGACAAACATGACTAGGTTACAAAACAATTATATCTTCACAACTTATAAATTAAATAGATCAGTTCATGGTATAAAATGGCACCCCGGGATAAGACCTTTCAATGAGATTCATATAATATTGCATCCTTAATGGGACATTCATAGATACATTATATATCCTCCCAATCACATTCACATTGTACAAACACTACATATCACGTTAGGAAGTTGTAGGGACGATGTACTGCCGAAATTAACAGCATATAACAGACAAAGATTATGTCTGAGGAAATCGGGACCTTACAGTGGTTCATTGGTTCCACTAAGACTATGAACGTTTTTCGGCCGATACGAGCACACATTGACAGTGCCAGCTTTTTCCTACACAATTCGTCACTATCAATATCACTTGACGGCGTGACATAGTGCCGACTGCGAGAATCATTTGTCGAAGTGGTACAAAATGGAAAAGAATATTTTGTTTTTACGCGTTTACCGTGAAGTATGCGCGTTTAGGCGATGACCTCCGGTTGAGCTTGGGACCGCATTGCTAAGTGCTGCCACCTCTCGGGCTAAGTTGCAACGCGGTCTCTCGTTCACTTGACTGCAGTATGTCGTTTATGCAATGCTGCCACCAGGAGATCAGCCGTCAATTTTCATGTACACAATAACTAATATTGAAAATAATTATATGACCTAAAGACATAACATATCACTTTAAGATACTGCCATCCAACCGGGCGGCATCTCCTGATGATATTCGTCATCATTCACTCATCTCCGTACATTCACACACATTTACAAATAAGGCAAAACACTTCCTTAAATCTAGAAAATTTGACAAGTGATGGAATTGCAACATCGCATCAATGTCAAATTAACAATGTCTGAGCAATAACCAATGCCAGCGGAATCGTACAATCTACAATCCCGTAAAGAAATATATTCTACCCTAGGGAAAACTCGACTCAGCCACCCGCTTGTAATGCCTTATGTTTGTTGTATTATATTCCATGCGGGGGCCGTACAGAAGAGTGGTCGAAATGGGAAATCGGAAACTGTTTAAACCTAACTGGTAATAGCGGATACTCTCAGGTTAAATCCCAGCCTAGGGAGTTTCGACAGTATGCAGCAGAAAGTTGTTAGCTGTAAATAGTTGCATCGCCTTCACGATCCCTAATGGAGTAAATACATGCCTAACCGTGCTGAATATTCTGGGTCTTAACGATTGTGGATTGGATAGGGAAATTACACAGGTGACTGTTCCATCAACTTTGGCTCTTTGGACACACCTGATGACCACCTAGAACAGGTAAGGGGTACATAAGATATGCAAGCAATTACCACAAACAACTCCATGCTGCCTCACAACATTTGTTTGATTGGGCTCTGGGTGAATTAAAAGCTGAACGATGGGGTGATAAGGCTTGTCGATTAGACAACCGCAACCGTCCTGTTCCCATTGTTCTGAACGACGAGATGATAAGGTTAGTCGATTAGACAACCACAACTTTCCTGTTTCGATTGTTCTGAACAACGGGATGATAAGGCTAGTCGATTAGACAACCACAACCTTTCTGTTTCCATTGTTCTGAACAACGGGATGATAAGGCTAGTGGATTAGACAACCACAACCTTTCTGTTCCCATTGTTCCTGTTCATAAACATAACACAAAGACGAGTACCTACGGACTTAAGTTATGAATGATCCAGGTAAGTGTAGGCTTCTTGATATACCAACACGACTGTGCTAAATGGTGCCTACAAAGGTGAGGAATAATTCGAGGGCATAACACGTTATAAAAATGGATAATGAAATGGAACCCTTCGTTATTTTAATCATTCAACTGCATTAATTGAATTTTATTAATGGTACATCATACTGCTCAGAATCTGTACATTTTACTTAGTCCAATAAAACCAAGGATAGTACATGGTTAAACCCTTTTCAATGATTGCAAGCGTCTTTGAACACATAAATAGCAATTCCTGATCAGAATACCATCTGCAGATATTGTTTATAGCATAGAACATCACTCACACCCATGTATTAATGTCCTAACCTAACTGTGACACGCAGATCGTGAGCAAGCGTCCCTGTCATGAATGCGATATCCAAGGCGAATTGCAGCATAGCAGCTCTTGCATGAGCATCGTATCTAGGGTATATAGCAACGACAGGCCTGTATGGTCCACATTGGGTGCTGTAGCATACTATATGGCCTGATGCTGTAGGGGAACTTAAGAGCACAATAGGCAGGGGCGTCGCCAGGGTGATTTGGTTGGGGGGGGTAACTAACATTTTGCCGATTGCGGGATAACTATCCATAGGTTGGCGCGGAACTTTCAATTTGCCGACTGGACAGGATTTTGCCAACTGTGACGCGGACTTTCGGTTTGAATTGGGGGTGTCACACCCCCTACACCCCCACCCCTTTGGCGACGCCCCTGACAATAGGATGCTATGGTATGTCATCTTATATGTGCCAGGGGCGCAGTGCAAACCGCGCTCGGCTTCTTGTCTTCCATACTTTATTACTGAAGGGTTCCTAGCTTCGCTAAGAGTGTTCACGCAAGCGCCCGCCCGAGTTATTATGTGAAGACGCCACCTGTTGGCAGCGCGGTGCTTTGTCGTAGCGTCTCTTAAAACCTCGTGGAATTCTCTGATTCATTCCTAGCCGTGGTTGCATCGACCAATCAGATGATTTAACAGAAGCTGAGCCTAGAGACGTTGTATCAACAATTCCAATGTGCTATTGTTGATTTCATGGTATCGTCACCTGTTGACGGGTGTGTATTTCATGTAATTTCATAATCCCCACATAGCTAGGGGGAGTAAACTCACTGATGATCGAGCATAGTAAACGGTGCGGACGCCGTGAGAGGAGAACTAGTTTCGATATGTCTACCCCAGGCGGGCGTTATTTTTAACCAGTTGTGCCACGTGTTTTGGCAGCGGAAAGGCTCTCCCACCCTCATCATTCGCAGTGACATCAACCCAGTATTTCCATGAGATTTTGTTTATCTCACGGTAGCGCCGCCTAGCGATGGCTGTGTGTTATAATAAGGGAAGTAGTCCCCAAAGAGCCACTGGAAGTGAACCCTATTAGCGAAGCTATCAACTCTTCGGCATTACTATACGCCACAAATTTCATGTAATTGCTGTGCTATTGACTAGCAACAAATAGGCTCAAATTTTGAGGCAAACTTGTCAGCTTAACATGTCCGTGCTTGCATCAGGGCAATATACTGGGTTACCTTATATGGAACAATTCTGTGTCTATTTTTTTTGGGTTATTTGTACAAGACTAAGCCATGAGCCGCATCGTGTTAACAAAGCGTGTCACCCAGAAGCTTCTCAAGCTTGAAATGAGCGGTTAAGGTCAATAATGTGAATGAATAATTGATAATGGCTTTCATGTTTTTTCATTGACTCAAGCCATCCATCGCAGAGACATCGAGCTTGTATATGGAGATGCAGACTGTGCAATGAGAACAACGATGATGATGATGAGGAGGATGAGGATGATGACGATGATGACGATGATGACGATGATGATGATGATGACGATGATGTCTCTGATGACGATATTGCCGCTGGTGGTTCTTATGGTAATGATGCTTATCATTAACACTGCGTACCGATGACGATGATAACGATGACGATAAATCGTGATGGTGATAATGACGATGTTGATGATGACGACATTGCAGCTGGTGGTCATGTTGATATCGTTGGTAATGATGCTGATCATTAAAACCGTGTACCGTGATCGAGGTCGGAATTCAATATACACACAGTATGTTTGTGGATACAAATGAAGGTTGTATTTCAAGCCCAAAGATAATAGGTTCATATCCCAGTAGCAGCCGACCACAAACTGATCGCTGCCGAGCGAAAACAACGCGAAAATAAATTCACGTGTTGGCGGTTTAAGTGGCCAGCAGTCGTGGCGTTGTATGATAAGCTGAGTGCTCAGTGATGTAGTAAACGCGGAAGCACCATCAGGGAAACTGGCAGCCAAATAAAGCAGCGCACCATCACTTGACCTTGGCTTCAACAAGTTTTAAACATTACATTACGCTAATTACACCTAATATGAGGCTTCTTGAAGTTCCTCACTAGACGTAGAATAGTCAATTTCAGAAGTATCTGCCTTCAACTTATGTCATAAGCCCCTTCTCGTGGCTTCTTGTCAGGAAACTTACAAAGACTGTCCTCTATTCCTAATTTGCCGCAAAATTTCACTACACAACACCCAACCATGACAAAATATACTTAACAACGAGGTATCTACTGGTAAACAAATGATAAATGTTGCTGCGCTTCTCATCGGCAGCTGTGAGTGTTTCAGTTTAGACATCGCAACATGAAAACAGTGGTGGCGGGCATTTGAAGATGGGGCGCTAATGCAGGTTAAAAGTAGGATGTTCAAATCTAAATAAAGAAATTACAACTATTTAATGGGGGCTAAGCGCGCGGCAAAAGCGAGTTCGTGGGTTTCCTCCATCACAATGTGGACTAATGTAGGTACGTTACAAATTTATTCAATAGCTTATAGACCTTCCGAAGCAACGCATTATTTCCAGCAATGGTGAATCATCTTATCATAAATGCTCTCAGCAGATATGCATATTATTTGCATATACTGTCTGTAATAGTAAGAATGCTGTGCTTTCCTCTCCACTAATACCAAGTAAAGATATCACATGGTACTCGTACTCACCCAAACGCCCCATCCCGAGTATCAGATGCCCGAGCAGTAGAGTCTTCCACCACATTCTTCTTTCCCTCCACTAATGACAGCTAGGGTTGTTTCGCACAGAGTTAGTTTCTTTGAAATGATCACTTCTGTCTTACATCGACAGCGCCGTATTGCAGTAGATGTGCTTGGTAGCATCGAGAGGGTTGGATCAATTGGAACACATATCATCCATAAAGTTTACGCACACTGTCTCCACGTCAATTAATCATCATCATTACGGAAATTGGTTTATAAAAAGCCTCATACATCGATCTGTATTATCACATTATCATATTTATTGTTTTACGATGAAATAACTTTATTGTCTGCACTTGAACAGCGTCAATGGATGTACATAAACTCAAAATACATCACATTAGCTGTTCATTTGGTATTTGTTTGTCACACAGGCTGTGCTCGAGTTACAAGGCGAAATAACAATTGACATCCTGCTCTCACAAGGTAAATGTCGAGGAATAACAGGATACTATGATGAACTAGACGCTTAATAGGAATGATCAATCATACCCTCCGTGCTCAATACATAATTCACTTGCAATAATCGCCCACTATATTCCCTAAAATAGAAACGGAAAAAGGATCTCGCATATTCATCCTCAGAACAATGAACAGTGTCCACAATGTTGTTGCGACAGATCGGTAAATTTTCTTGAGATAAATAGGCAAGGGTTAATATGATATGAAGCATAAGAGCAAAAGTGCAACACATAGAGTTCACATTTTAGACTCCCTGCAGATCTGATGCAAAAAGCAATCATTCCTTTCAGTGGAACGCAACCCCGCATCAGCGACAATTCGAACAAGGATCCACGATACAAGTGAACAGCATGGTTAATTGAGCCTAATTAATTCGGTTGAACTTCTATCCATTATTGAACCCTGCATATATGGACAATGGACATGATAATTGTTTGTGTAGCATAAGTAGAAATGACAAAACCATATAAACATTACCATAGTAGCCATATAAACATTACCATAGTAGCCATATAAACATTACCATAGTAGCCATATAAACATTACCATAGTAGCCATATAAACATTACCATAGTAGCCATATAAACATTACCATAGTAGCCATCGTAATCAATTGAAGCTTGCCGCGCGGTGAACTAGTTTGCAAAACATTAAGGGAAATTCTGGTAAGAGAAGATAGTTTCCAAGCAGCCTAAAGTCCTCTATGTAATGACGCTACAAGCTTGTATTGCTATCCAAACTGGTTATTCAGCCCACCCAAAGAAAGAAGTATGTAAGTTAAATGTGTATGTCATTTTCACTAAGAGGTAATTACAGGTGTTGTTTGTGATATTGTCATATGTCTAAATGAGGTCATCCGTCAATGTGCAGTTCAAATACAGACATATGTCATCGGACGATCATATGACGCACCTGAACAATCCGACGTCTTTGTCTGCGCACCCGATAAAACACTTGCTTTGAAAACTATCAACTAATTTGAAAAACCTACCACAGCACCATAAGTATATGGCTTTCTGCCAGAAGACACCTCGTCTAATCACGCACTGTTTTCAATTTATTTTCAAATTGGGCTCAAGATTACCTTTAACTTACACAATGCATGCGGTTATGGACGCTATCCTTCGGTAAGGCTGCTTGCGTCACACATAATGACGTTACTTATCATGAGATAAGTTTGACCTCCTAAGGTCATGTCATATGTTCGTCCTCTTGCAAATCCATTGAGAACGCTTGACAGATCAAAATCGCAATATCACAAAATTAAATGCGTAGATATATTGTTTAATTGTGAGTGTTTTGTGCATCTAATCTGATGGGCCAAGGAAATACTCTGTGTCATAATTGTTGGTACATGCATATTGTATGTTATTATATGTATACTATATATGGCGTTATGAGCAATGAAAATGATTGCAATTGTTTATGCTACATCAATCCAAAACATGGTAACGAAGAGATCATTTGACTTGATTGCATATGTTGAGCATATGCTTTAATTTTTAGTTCTCAAATCAACCAATCAGGTCTTTGTCGTTAGAGTAACATACACCGGTCATGAACATAGCGATATATAAGTCACATTAATGACTATTAATGCTTTTTGCGGTGTAACTTGACATTCATGCTTCTGGTTCTATTTCTATTATTCAAGCGTGCATCTGTAGGGATGTCTCCAACTTGATTATTTTCTTGTTTCCGTTGAATGTTCAACAAAGGGTTGTAGAATTCATTAAGACCAACTTGAAAGTTCACGAGCAGCTTGTACAACTGGGCTTGTTTGACCTGGCCAACTAATCTACTAATGTTTGTCTCTTAGAACATCGGACAATGTCGTCCAATAAACCCCGTTTCCGTGTGTTCTATGCAAAGGAATAAATACGGTTTCAATCGTGTAATGCCATGCATGCATGCATGTATGTATATATGTATGTATGTATGTATGTATGTATGTATGTATGTATGTATGTATGTATGTATGTATGTATGTATGTATGTATGTATGTATGTATGTATGTATGTATGTATGTATGTATGTATGTATGTATGTATGTATGTATGTATGTATGTATGTATGTATGTATGTATGTATGTATGTATGTATGTATGTATGTATGTATGTATGTATGTATGTATGTATGTATGTATGTATGTATGTATGTATGTATGTATGTATGTAGTGTTTGTATGTATGTATGTATGTATGTATGTATGTATGTATGTATGTATGTATGTCTGTATGTATGTATGTATGTATGTATGTATGTATGTATGTATGTATGTATGTATGTATGTATGTATGTATGTATGTATGTATGTATGTATGTATGTATGTATGTGTGTGTGTGTGTGTGTGTGTGTGTATGTATGTATGTATGTATGTATGTATGTATGTATGAATGTATGTATGTATGTATGTATGTATGTATGTATGTATGTATGTATGTATGTATGTATGTATGTATGTATGTATGTATGTGTATGTATGTATGTATGTATGTATGTATGTATGTATGTATGTGTGCAATGAATATCTTATCGAAATTGCTACAAAAATTGTGTTAGCATTCAAACAATAAAGCGACTTATATCATCGTGTAGAGTCGACAAGCACCTGTGATTCATTTACCGTTTATTATTAGGTCAAGGGAATGATTATCATCTTTTAAATGAAAGACGAGATTCATATTGTTGACTAAATCTTAGTATTCTTCAATTTTATTTCTAAATTAATCTATTCCAACAAATTGACCGATAATGAAGGGTATTTCCTTTTTCATTTTAAGGTGTC
Source organism: Urechis unicinctus (assembly GCA_034190875.2). NCBI lineage: Eukaryota > Metazoa > Annelida > Polychaeta > Xenopneusta > Urechidae > Urechis > Urechis unicinctus. The sequence continues at coordinate 69,008,033 of CM067351.1, forward strand.
GACACCAAATTTAAAAGTCCGATCTTCTCAAAGGCTTCGAATACTCTCAATTCGGATTCTAAGTTCTGCCTCCTATCATGCGGCATGGGAAACAGCAGTGCTTCGCGTAGTCGGGGCTGCAGTCGCTCGCATGGTACTAGTTACCTCTTGAACTTCATCGAGTGGAATATTGAGCAGAGCAGCTAGGTCTTCCAATGTTCGAACACCTGAAAATAATCAAGCAGTGTATAGACTACCACCAAAAACTTAAGCTAAATCGCAACAAATTAACATTAAAATAAAATCATAGAAATTTGTTCCATAGTTTCTAAACGTGACAAATAAAAATGTTTTCATTGACGACGGGTATCTATACTACTTAATTCCCTGCGCCTCAATAAGTTTATGGTCAAATTGGAAAAAAATGCGTTTGTTTGTGCACATACGAGATATCCCTAGGGGTTCACAAAAACGAGATGCATACTTGCTAAACTGCACACAGACTCCTCCATCGAAATCTGCACCAACAGATAAATGAGAGAAATTATGAACAAAAGGAATGCGAACAGCTATAACCAGCATTCTTCAACTCAGTGAACAACAGCATAACTTGGTTGGTGAATTCTGTTACCGATCCATAAGCCTCCAGCAGTATGTCACATCTTTCCCTGTCACTCAGTTCATGATCGCTTCTCTCCATACGGGCTTCTTGGAAACTCAACAATCCTTTGAAAAGAGATCAAGATAACTTCTTGCCATCTATTATCACACATTACCACAACGTATACTCAGGTCACGTGGGCAGCAAATCAACGTACTTTATTGCTGGATATGTTATTAAATAATCATAATCGACGAGGAGCCACTGTACATCTCGGATGTCAGTCTATACTTGCCATAAAGCCCGCAGTCCACTCCGGGTAGAGGACCCCAGCCGGAAGTCCAACGCTGGGGTTATATAATGAATGAACAATCACTTATCATTCCAACACTAATAATCACGCTTGTAAGTCAAGCTGGTACTCACCTTTCTTAGCGCTCGATGCCGTCACAGTAAGAAGGAGAAGACCGAGTATGAGTCTTGCCGTCATCGTAGAGTTGTCTGTCGTATGAACCCTGGTGCCAGTATCTGTCGCAGCCACATAAGGCCTTTATATATACTCTGCCCTCGGCGTTTATATCAACTAGCAGCGATACTTTGCAAAGCGATCGTCGACTAGTACATAATGAGACCAATTTGACACACATCGCCAGCTACAATCGTTGGTCTCCTCAGTGCTAAGCAGTCGAAAGTTGATAGCTATTACGACCATAGAAAAATATCTTTTTTACATCCGCAAACAACGATTCATAATTTGCTGCACTAGTCCTTTCCATATTATAAAACATGGCAACTATCACCGCTAAAGGACAAATTTGCCATATCGGGTTTTGAATGCACCGCTGGATCTACCATCTAGAAAACAACATATCGCAAAATTGGAGTGTACATTTTCAAAAGCTCACCCCCGATCACAAATGCTCAGAGCCTGGCACAAAGCCGACTGTTGTCATCCAGATACCTATCACATCTATGATGGAACCTGTTGGACCATTATTCAGTAGTGGTTATGGTAATATTGTGGTTTAACGTCACTTACAACAACGAGGTGATATCGCGACGGTGATGGATGAGGATGCTTGGGCAGCCTACTTGGCGCAAACCCATTGCTCAGAGCGTCTGATCGCTGCTGTGACGGTGAGCCACCGCGTCAGCAGAATCGCCTTACATAGCCCTGGACAGACGTATTATATCCGATCTTGTCCTCAAAAATCGCTTCTACCGGGTTCCAGACCTTTAAGAATTGTTTGCAAGTCTACGATTCGTAGAAATTGGAGAATTTGGACTGTATTACAAAAATAAAATACTATATGTTTTTCATTTAAATCAATTAAATTAATAATAAAGGGTTTAATTTGTTTTTTAAAGTTTTCGTATTCCGCCCACCGTTGTTGGTGTCACGTGTCGGTGTACCGTTAAACTTTATACTTATCAGACTTCAGGAACAACCCCTGGAACCCCTGTAATCACGATCTGAGACAAGCGATTCAAGGTTGTGGACAAGTTCTGCTACTGGAAAGGCCTGATCTCGCCAGGATCGATGACGAAATAACATCACGCATCCTTAAAGCCAGTGCCAACATAGGACGTCTACAGATGCGAGTCGTGGACTAGTACCATCAGCATGTGAAGAGGTTGGACTAGTTAGACCTTCGATACCTACGAAAGATCTGTGGCATCTCATGGAAGGACCATGTACCGGACACAGAGGAACTGGAGGTGGCGTCACTGGAGACCAGGGACCAGGGAGTAGGGCGTTTAGACCCGATACCCAGATAGCAGGGTCTAGGGAGCAGTGAGTAGGGGGCAGGGTCCAGGGAGTAGATTCCAAGGGAGAAGGGTTCATGGAGTAGGGTTCAGAGAGCAGGGTCATTATTTAGTTTTCCGGGGTCTGGACTCTATTGTATAACGAAGTTAGGAGCATGGTGAAGGCTGCTTTATCGGCCTTCACAGTAAGCTCCATCCAGTCTTGCCCAGAAACATATACTCAGTATAAACAAACGTGATCCCCGATATGATCTCCTATAACACTGATAAGCTGTAGTATGGTTTGAAGTGGCCAAGTGTTCAGGCAATTACCTTGCCACTCTAATATGTTTTTTCTGGTTAACGCAAATCGTCCAATATTGCACCACCCTTCCATTGAAAAGGCACGTTTATAACTTATCAATGTGTTACTAGGCATGATCTCTGAAAGACGACAAATGCGATACATCCAGCGCGAGAAAACTGACAACAGTGGCGATTTAAGTAGCAATGAAGTTCAGAGACCAGCTTAATGTTATACAGAGATTCTATGCACAAACATCACTTGTTTAGAATGACACTTAATAAATGCGTTCAAACACATGTGATAATCAACGTTTGTGAACAATACCCATTGAGGTAGTGATGTCCATGATATATAAACAGATAACAGTCATCCGCCAAAGGACAAAAGGGGCAATTTGGTATAAGCTAAGCGGGATTCATTAGATGGACGCTACAGTTTCCGCATAGTGTAAAGATGTGATGTAAGAGAGCCTTATTGATGAGTTCCGTGGATCAACATGATAATCGAATCCATTGCAATAACCGACAAACCCCTATGCGGAAAACAATTAATGGCGCAAGTGCATGGTTGTAAAGAAGAGAGCGGAAATTGTGCAGATAATAGCGTAATCATATGAAAGATAATGTGTGTAAATCGAACAACTGCAGCATATGACGGTGACTTTTGAGCGGAAATTCGACTACATTTAATATCGTTTAGCATAACAAAGAGCAATATAATGCCTAGTCAAACATCCATCATACATAGAGCAGGACAAAGAGCAATATTATGCCTAGTCAAACTCCCAGCTTACATACAGCAGGACAACGAGCAATATAATGTCTAGTCAAACACCCAGCCTACATACAGCACAACAATGAGCGACATAATGTCTAGTCAAACACCCAGCTTACATACAGCACAACAATGAGCGACATAATGTCTAGTCAAACACCCAGCCTACATACAGCACAACAATGAGCGACATAATGTCTAGTCAAACACCCAGCCTACCTACAGCACAACAATGAGCGACATAATGTCTAGTCACACACCCAGCCTACATAGAGCACAGCGACATAATGTCTAGTCAAACACCCAGCTTACATACAGCAGGACAATGAGCGACATAATGTCTGGTCAAACACTCAGCCTACCTACAGCACAACAATGAGAAATATAATGCCTGTTCATACACACAGCCTACGAACAGCGACATTTCATTGCATGTACTCTAGGTAGCGCAGGGTTGGCGTTAAGCAGCTTTGCGCCAAATGACTGACACGGAATGGTGCTCGTTGGACAATTTACCAAATTACGACAATAGGAGAGGAACTTGGTTCACGGCACATTGTTAAAAAAAATAGTGAAATGTCGTCATAAAAAATTAGAAATGTGTTTATAATGGAATATGAGAAATGAGGCTCATCTCGTCAAGAACTGATTAGAGCGTTCTACTGCTTCAGAGCAATATCCCGGGCAAGATGTATCTACACTGCCGCTGGGTCGTAATGCTCCATTATATTTTTTGGTGGGACACAGTGCCACCTATAGCTTAATCTTTATACTTCTTCATGTGACACAGCGCCTCCCAATGTTCATTCATGATATGTTTTTTTCATGACACTGCGGCATTCATTGCATATTCATTATACGGCATTATGTGACACAGCGGCACACATTGTTCATTCATTATACATCTTTATGCGACAAACTGGCACCCACTGTTTAATCATTTTACGTCATTATGTGACACAGCGGCACTCATTGTTCAATCAATACACGTCTAAATGTTACATAGCGGCACCCATTGTTCATTCATTATGCGTCTTAATGTGACACAGTGGCTCCCATTGTTCATTCATTATGTGTATTCATGTGACACAGTGGCACCCAATGTTCATTCATCATACGTTTTTTCTTGACACTGCGGCATCTACTGCATATTCATTGTATGGCATTATGCGACACAGCGGCACACACTGTTTTATTCATTATATGTCTTTATGTGACACAGTGGCATCTATTGCTTATTTATTATGCATCTTAATGAGACAAAGTGGCACCCATTGGTAATCCATTATTCGTCTTAATGTGACACAGCTGCACCCATTGCTCATTCATATACGAAATCTACGTTTTCCCGCAGGGGCCATTATACGTCTTTTTTCGTTTGTGTAAAAAGACATACTCCTGCTACAATACTGTATTGCATATATTAAGTCTTTGATGTGCTTTGAATCACTGTATGGCAGATACATACGTTCTAACCTATGGAACGAAGAAGGGTAACGTCGACTCCTTGGTAGGATATGATAGGTTATATCCAGCCATCAGAGCAGTGCGCAATACAACCAATGCTTAGAATTAGCAGAACGCGTGTCGATAAATAACAATAATATTGTTAAAACTACATGGGACTTAAGTTTTCAATATTTTGTGGCATTTAGTCTTACCACATCGCGATGGTTTCATACGGTACAAACATTAATTACACCACTAATTTAAACCTTTTATAATAAGTAATTAGACAATCATTTATTGTTTATATTGCTGTTAATAGAGCGCCTGGATGAATGGATATTACCCCTAGCACTTGTCTTTTTAATAAATCGATTTCTACTAAAATAGGCTGTATAATTTTGCATGCAGTTACTTGGCATTCGCGATAATATTTTCTGTGAAATGTAATTTGTTATCGCAAGGGAATAAGCAACAGAACTCCATATTCTCCATTTGGTTTCAAGTAGTAGGATGGATATTTGCGGCATTAGATGGAAATTAACACCATATTATGTAAAGTCGTATGCACAAATTGAATGTTTATTAAACCATACCCATATTATTACACTTTTACTAAAGGCATGAAGAAGATTACAATATATTGTTATCCCAACATACACTCAGTGTAATGCAAATGCTACACTTAAACATTAGAGCATGATTACCTTTGGTAAAAATATATGTGTAATTGCAGATATAAATCCTTGAATATTTTATCATGTTAATTCCAAATAAACTCTTGTATGTTAGGTCAATTTGTGAACCGCAAGTATTTGGGTACTAAATGACACTAAATATATGTAGACAATAAATGTACATAAAAGTGCCAATATATCTGCACGCAATCAAAACTCAGATATACAAATATGTGCCGAAGAACCTACATAGAAACGAAATCGCTAGAGAACTGTGTTAGTCATTTACGTGTTAGCAAAGAACTCCAGAAGATGCTGTCAAAAACCGGTTTAGCTTAAATAACACTATATTAGTACCGTGTGCATTATAATACGATGGACCCACTTATGCGCACTTTCCTTTCCGTATGATGATGTTGTCGATGGCAATATCCCCAGTGCGAGATACCGAGTTCGCTATGAATGTCACCTAGACATGTACACAAACGATATGCATTAGTCTCGGTTAACAAAATACAGTGAATAATGTCTTACAGATACGGATATTATACAAGGTCAATGCTAAACTGCTGCATAAACATAAAACATTATATAAATGCATTTAATCTTTTATGATTTAATGCATGCATGCATGCATGCATATAGCTATGCATGTATGTATGCATGTATGTATGTATGAATGAATGTGGGTGTATATATGTAGGTATGCATGTATGTATGTATGAATGAATGTGGGTATATATGTAGGTATGCATGTATGTATGTATGAATGAATGTGGGTGTATATATGTAGGTATGCATGTATGTATGTATGTGTGCATACACATATATGCATACATGGTCGTATGTGTGTAATCCTACATGTCTGACGTGTGTATGTATGTTACTATGTATGTTTATATGTATGTATGAATAGTTGTACGTATAACTGCATGTATGTATGTATGCATGTATGTATGTGTATATGTATGTATGTACGTACATAGATATATGTAGGTATGTATGCATGTATGTGTGAATGTATTCATGTATGCATGCATGAACGAATGTTTGTTTGTATGTTTGTATTCATGTATCCATGTTTGTATGCCTATATGCATCTGTGACTGGATGTATATATCCATGCATGTATGCATATAAGTAGTATGTATATATATATGTATATATATATATATATATATATATATATATATATATATATATATATATATATATATATATATATATATATATATGTATATATGCGTATATGTATGTATGTATGTATGTATGCTTGTAAGTATGCATGCATATATGCATGTCTGTGTATGTATGCATGTATGTATTTATGTATGGATGTATAAATGCATATATATGTATGTGTATGTATGTATGTATGTATGTATGTATGTATGTATGTATGTATGTATGTATGTATGTATGTATGTATGTATGTATGTATGTATGTATGTATGTATGTATGTATGTATGTATGTATGTATGTATGTATGTATGTATGTATGTGTATGTATGTATGTATGTATGTATGTATGTATGTATGTATGTATGTATGTCATGTATGTATGTATGTATGTATGTATGTATGTATGTATGTATGTATGTATGTATGTATGTATGTATGTATGTATGTATATGTATGTATGTATGTATGTATGTATGTATGTATGTATGTATGTATGTATGTATGTATGTATGTATGTATGTATGTATGTGTATGTATGTATTATGCATATATGTTGGTATGCATGTAAATGTATATGTATATGTATATGTTATGTATATAAATATATACATATATTTTATATATATATATGTAAAATATATATATATATATACATGTATGTACCTATGTATGTATGTATGTATTTATGTATGTATGTATGTAGTATGTATGTATGTGTATGTGTATGTATGTATGTATGTATGGTATGTATGTATATATGTATGTATGTATGTATGTATGTATGTATGTATGTATGTATGTATGTATGTGCATGTGCGTATGTATGTATGTATGTTGCCGGTATGTTTGCTTGACTTTCGAAAGCAGCACATAATGGTTTGATAATGTAATTAGGAGCACTGACCCATGTATGCCTCTTGACAGATCTGACAAAGGTGCTTCTGCATCGCCATTGATTGCCTTGATTTCCCTCTACCGTCATAACAGGCTTACCGCCAACTGTCACAGTTAACTTGCCAACAGCTGATCCAAACATGTGATAGCACAGGGACAAGCATAAACTGTCACCTCTGGCGGTGCACAAGGTCGGTGTGAGAAGCCTGCCAAAAATCACCCGACAATATTGATTTTATGCATATATACATATATGTATAGACACACATATATGTATATACACACATATATATATTTATATATATATATATATATATATATATGTATATGTGCTGTGTGTGTGTGTGTGTGTGTGTGTGTGTGTGTGTGTGTGTGTGTGTGTGTGTGTGTGTGTGTGTGTGTGGTGTGTGTGTGTGTGTGTGTATGGGCACATTATATATACATTATATTCTAATGCATTACACAAACCTGCTCTTGTTGGCGCTCGACGATTCGTGATAAGCATAATGGCGACTGTTATTGAATCCACGCGTTGGCCCCGTATTTGAGGTAGGAGTACGACCTGACCCTCGTCGCCAGCCAACGGTTGTCAGGGTGTCGTTCATGAAGTTGCAAAAATCGTCTTCAAAGTCACATTCTGCTACTGCATGAAAAAAGAAAGTGGGCTTTTACAGGCCTCTGGGATTGAAGCATAAGGGAGTTCATTTCGATGATATTACACTGTGTTGAATGGCTTTTAGTATGCTGCAAATGACTTACAAGTAGTAGTCTTGGCGCATGTGTCTAACAGAATATACACAGAACACACATAGACTCCTCATCAGACCCCATACGTATATTATGCCACCTCATAAGTGAATTATGCCATCTCATTTGTAAATTAGGCCAACTCATGAATGAATTATGCTCTCTCATCATAAGTAAATTATGCCACCACATAAATAAATTATGCTACCTCTTTCATATTTAAATCTTTTTGATCAACGAGGAATACTCTCGATGCATAAAATACATACCACTAGCTGGTATGAGGGCCCTTATGAAGCCTGTAAAAGTGGTCACTCGCGTGAACACGTCAGGAAGCGTGCCCTCAATACAAGAGGGATTGCCGGGGCCAAAGCTTGTAATACCATGAATCTCATACATTCCGCTGCGCTTGCACGCAAGAGGCCCTCCAGAGTCTCCCTATAATATTCACGTCATATACACTATGACATTGCAATGCAATACAAATATGTGTATCTATTTTGGATAGTGTATCTTTTCCAATTGACGTCAAAATCGATTAATTTCTTCATTTTACTCATGCATTGATATTCAGCTAGGTAAAGTAAGCAAATCAATTATACATGACAGACTCCTCGCCGTCTTGTTGCAGTGACACAAATGTGGGATCGAGTGATATTGACACGGCCTCGCCAAACGGCCCTGCAGTCAATCTGGTTAACAACGGACAACTCCACTTCCTGCAATACTCTGCTGTCTCCCGTTCCTGTTCAAATCGTGAAACGTGGCACGTATTTGTGATACATAACGCTAACACATCTAAACACAGCTACAAAGCATCAAATTTGAATATTTATTGCTTTTACCTTCTGTTTCCCCCCATCCGGTCGCTGTACAAGTCATCCTGTCCGCAACGTCAGAAGTTGGAAGACAGACTGTCCCAATTTTGTCTGACAATGGTAGACACCGGCTTAGTTCTATGAGCGCAATGTCATTAGCTCTGACTCCAGCTTTATAGTCGGGATGACGAACAAATCGTAGAACGCCTACTGTGTCCTCAAAAGGCACTGTGCTTGTTCGGTCGTGAATGCCAGCTCTCACTCTCATTGCAGCCACGTTCCCAACTCTGCCACCATGAATGTATTCATTAAAAATATCGTAAAATAATTCCACTAGTACCACCTACAAAATGCTATAATTATATATAAGCCGAATAAGTTACTTTTTCAGACAATTTCAAATATAATAACGTACATGCAGTGTGCAGCAGTCAACACCCAGCAAGGAGTGATCAAACTGCCTCCACATACATGAGTCCAATATCCATCAGAGGTGTACTGCAATATGGAAACTTGCCAAGGCCACGAGTTGGGAATAGCTTCTCTTCCACTGATAATAAATGGACTATATTGCCTGGGCGTAACAGCAGCGATACCACAGGGCGCAGGTCCTGAATGAGATCCAAATATACATACATATTCACTCACAAACATGAACTAAAATATATATATGGATATATGTATACATGTATAGATGTATATACATACGCATATATATGTAAATATATGTTTTTATATGTATTTATATAGATAAAATATAAATATATACATACACATATATTTATATATATATGTACATGTACATATATATATATACATATATATATATATAAATGCACACATATATATATACATTTATATATATATATGTATATATATATATATATATATATATATATATATATATATATATATATATATATATATATATATATATATATATATATATATATACAGATTTAAATTGATAAACATATATAATGATATACTTCAACTATGTCGACCCACTGAGCCCGAAAATAAATCGCGCGCTTGATCAGCTTCAATACAAATTAACATTTAAATGAAGACATATATTGTGAGACAGAATACACATGGCATATCCGACTTGCATGATTTTCACTATTTAATTTTAAGAAACCTGAAACGTACCTGATGTTAGATTGGCTGCATCGGTATGGAAGCAAGAACAGCATTTTATCAGATGTCAAAATTACAACCCGGGGTAAATTGATCCTCAGTGGCATAAATGATACACAGGGAATGTGAATATCTTGTATACTATGTATTTATCATTACAGTATGGGTTGCTTCGTATGAAATCCATTTACTTACAACAATCCAGCGACAAATCGTCGAGGCATTCCATGTTGTATTGGCATATTTCCCTCGGCGAATAACAGTAGCCACTGCATCGAAACTCACCTGCCGGACACGCTGTTAAGAACAGGAGCATTCTGTTGACTTCAATTGAATATGAAGTAAAATTATCATTTCATGACAAACTATTTTACGATAATGATCCAAGCAATGCCGTCACCACAAGATAATTCATCGCTGGTATCTGAACAGTCGATCGATCCATCACATCTTCTGAAGACTGGCAAACATCTGCTGTCACAGCGGAAGTACCCAACGGAACAGGAAGCTGTACAAGCAATTAAATTTGTACACATTATATATATATATGACATAGACATATAACGTGACGTAAATAAGTGAAATGTTATCATATGTTATCTTTTAAAAAGTATATGCGAATAAAATATTAGTCACCATATTTTGAAATTATAGCAAAGTGCTTATTGGTGCGATAAGAGGGCTAACTCAGACTAGCTATACGATGAGCATTTCAAGCTCGCCAATTGTCAGGTGGAGTTTCCTTAAAACTAAAAAAAGCATGTGGGACTTTTAATTCATATTCTCGTCGATTAAGCATTGCAGCGTACGTTGATGAAACATAACCAGCTATTTCCATGTTGTTATGAAAAGAGGCATGTTGACTATAAGTGGAGTGTTCATGGGATTTTTCGGGAGTGAACCCTCTTAGTGTAGCTTACAGCTCTTTGATCGTAACAGGCAAAGAAATTACAGCAGTTATAATTTTCATCCGAATTGTCTCTGCAGTCATCGACTCCGTCACACACCACTTCCCAAGACACACATCGACCATTGCCGCACCGGAACTTGGATGCGTCTCCATTTCCTGGGCAGGCTAACAGTAAGGAAACAGTTGTTTGATTTGTATACAAGTTCATTTGTTTTTGCTGACTTAATTGTTGCATTATCTCTGTTATCATGAGTTACTATCCATAGTTATGTGACAAGAGGTGACAGCGAATCACAAAATGCATCACAAACTACATACGGCAATACTCCTCATCGGAACCATCATCGCAGTCAGTGACTCCATCGCACTTGTAACGCAGATCAAAACACTGGCGTTTATTATCACAGAGGACTTGTGAATTCGAACACACGGGCGGCAGTGAACCACATGCCCCACACCGAACAGATATCTCATCCAGACCAATATCACTCCGATCGCCAGACCCTTTAACTCCTAACCATGCAACCTACGCCAAATAAAACACATAAAAGAAATATGCATTATGCCACAATATGAGGAATGGTTCTTGCTGCTAAATACAGAGTCTATGTACTACCAATGATTGAGCTGTGCGCATCATCGCTGTAACATTTGTAATTCTCCAAGCATTGCCCTGGTTTCCTGTTCTGCTCCAAAGCGCCGGTTCCAAACCAAACGCCGGATCATAAACATGGAGACGCAGACTGCCCATTTGGCTTCCATACATATGATAGGCAAATCCTACGCACACGGGGCCAATGTAGCCAGGGGCGGGGGGTGATCAGCCTGCATGTATAGAACACTTGTATTAACAAATGGTCATTACACAGCATCACTGATTATTATGTAAATATACATGGTATTTTATTCTACTTTGGTGTTTGATGTAGAAAATGTTAATTAATCTATTGATAATCTATTTCAAAACCAATACATAAGCAGTATCTGGAACAGCGAAATGATTGCTAACCATTACAGGAGTTTGTTTGTCTTCATATTCTAATTCAAGTGACATGAAATAGTACAAAGGAGAGGACAGAGTAATCTTACCACGTGGTACCCGGATTATTTGGTGTCCCGGATGTTTCCATGTAATTGTAATAGCCTGAACCTCCAAATCCTGAACTTGGCCCGGTAGAGGGCGTCGGAGTTCCTCTCGTGTGACGGCGCCATTGAATAGCTGCATTGGAACCCGTGTATTGCACCGCGGTGGCACAGGAGCGTTCAAAGTCACAAAAGAATGACTGACAAACGCCATCGCATGGTCCACATTCCACCCGAATATCATCAAGAGCTATATCGCTCAAATAACCCGATCCTTTTATTCCATTCCATGCAATCTAATTCAAACATATCATATGAAATGAAAATGAATCGAGCTCATACAATTATTAACAGCTGTTCTTGTGAAATACACAGTGTGTGTGTGTGCGTGTGCGTGCGTGTGTGTTTGTGTGTGTGTGTGTGTATGTGTGTGTGTGTGTGTGTGTGTGTGTGTGTGTGTGTGTGTGTGTGTGTGTGTGTGTGTGTGTGTGTGTGTGTGTGTGTGTGTGTGTGTGTGTGTGTGTGTGTGTGTGTGTGTGTGTGTGTGTGTGTGTGTGACCTCTCACCCTAGATTGCACTGTAGGCATCAACACTGTCAATTTGGTGATCCTCCAAGCATTACCCTGATTTCCTGTCCTGTTCCAAAGCGTCGATCCTAAACCACTTGCAGCATCAAATGTATAGAGAAGCAAGCTGCCCATTTGACTTCCATACATATGATAGGCAAATCCTACGCACACGGGGCCAGTGTCGCCAGAGGCTGGGATGAACAGCCTAGAGAATCACATCACATGGCGTTAACATATAGAAATGACAAGACACAACCCGCACCATGAGCGGCATCTGGAACAGCGAGTCAACACCTTATCATAACAGGAGTTTGAATTTCTTCATGTTATAGTTAGAGATGAATATGCAGGTAGGAGGTAGAGGGGGTGGGTAACAAAACCAAATGATGCAAAAAATCAATCGAACCATGTATCTCCTTGTGCCCCCGAGGTCTCCATATATATGTAATTCCCTTGACCTCCAAATCCTGCACTAGGTCCCGTGGAGGACGAAGGCGTACTGCCATTATGACGGCGCCATTTGATTGCTGAGTTGCTACTATTGTATCCCACCTGAGTTGCACAGGTGGTCTCAAAATCACAAGAGTATGAATTGCATGCATCGTCAACAGTGACGTCAATTGATGTTGTGGTGGTTGTAACAGTAGGACTGATCGTGAAGTGAGTACTCATTGTTGTAGATGGCGTTGTGGTAGTTTCAACGGTAGGACTGGTTGTGAAGTGAGTACTCATTGTGGTAGATGATGTTGTGGTGGAGCCATCACATGCCCCACACCGAACAGATATCTCATCCAGACCAATATCACTCCGATCGCCGGACCCTTTAAGACCTAACCATGCAACCTACGTCAAATACATCACATATAAGAAATATGAGTTATGCCACAACATGAGGAGCGGTTCTTGCTGCTAAATACAGAGTCTATGTAACACCATACCCATGTTTGAGCTGTGCGCATCATCGCTGTAACATTTGTAATTCTCCAAACATTGCCCTGGTTTCCTGTTCTGCTCCAAAGCGCCGGTTCCAAACCAAACGCCGGATCATAAACATGGAGACGCAGACTGCCCATTTGGCTTCCATACATATGATAGGCAAATCCTACGCACACGGGGCCAATGTAGCCAGGGGCGGGGGTGATCAGCCTGCATGTATAGAACACTTGTATTAACAAATGGTCATTACACAGCATCACTGATTATTATGTAAATATACATGGTATTTTATTCTACTTTAGAGTTTGATGTAGAAAATGTTACTTAATCTATTGATAATCTGTTTTAAAACCAATACATAAGCAGTATCTGGAACAGCGAAATGATTGCTAACCATTACAGGAGTGTGTTTGTCTTCATATTCTAATTCAAGTAACATGAAATAGTACAAAGGAGAGGACAGAGTAATCTTACCACGTGGTACCCGGAACATTGGGTGTCCCGGATGTTTCCATGTAATTGTAGTAGCCTGAACCTCCAAATCCTGAACTTGGCCCGGTAGAGGGCGTCGGAGTTCCTCTCGTGTGACGGCGCCATTGAATAGCTGCATTGGAACCCGTGTATTGCACCGCGGTGGCACAGGAGCGTTCAAAGTCACAAAAGAATGACTGACAAACGCCATCGCATGGTCCACATTCCACCCGAATATCATCAAGAGCTATATCGCTCAAATAACCCGATCCTTTTATTCCAATCCATGTAATCTAAGTCAAACATATCATATGAAACGAAAATGAATCGAGCTCGTACAATTATTGACAGTTGTTCTTGTGAAATACACAGTGTGTTTGTGTATGTGTGTGTATGTGTGTGTGTGTGTGTGTGCATGTGTGTGTGTGTGTGTGTGTGTGCGTGTGTGTATGTGTGTGTGTGTGTGTGTGTGTGTGTGTGTGTGTGTGTGTGTGTGTGTGTGTGTGTGTGTGTGTGTGTGTGTGTGTGTGTGTGTGTGTGTGTGTGTGTGTGTGTGTGTGTGTGTGTGTGTGTGTGTGTGTGTGTGTGTGTGTGTGTGTGTGTGTGTTACCTCTCACCCTTGATTGCGCTGTAGGCATCAACACTGTCAACTGGGTAGTCCTCCAAGCATTACCCTGATTTCCTGTCCTGTTCCAAAGCGTCGATCCTAAACCACTTGTAGCATCAAATGTATAGAGAAGCAAGCTGCCCATTTGGCTTCCATACATATGATAGGCAAATCCTACGCACACGGGGCCTGTGTCGCCAGAGGCTGGGATGAACAGCCTAGAGAATCACATCACATGGCGCTAACGAATATAAATGACAAGACACAACCCGTACTGAGCGGTGTCCACACCTTATCATAACAGGAGTTTGAATTTCTTCATGTTATAGTTGGAGATGAATATGGCGGTGGGGGGGGGGGGGGGGTTGTTAACAAAACCAAATGATGCAAAAAATCAATCGAACCATGTATATCCTGGTACATTAGGTGTCCCCGATGTCTCCATGTATATGTAATTTCCTTGGCCTCCAAATCCTGCACTAGGTCCCGTGGAGGACGAAGGCGTACTGCCATTATGACGGTGCCATTCGATCGCTGAATTGCTACTATTGTATCCCACCTGCGTTGCACAGGTGGTCTCAAAATCACAAGAGTATGAATTGCATGCATCGTCATCACATGATCCACACGTAACCCGTATCTCATCCAGACCAATATCACTTCTAAATCCCGATCCTCTGATGCCTAGCCAAGTTAGCTGGATCAACACACATCAGAAGATGAGATTATAACAAACGAATTCAATCAGCATCCCATCAGTTGGTTTTACCCGAGAACGAGGCTTAAATAAACATCAATCTAGTTGACATCATCATGGTCATTATGGTACTGTGACCTGCTGAGTGGGTTCATTCCTTACCCGTGACTGAGCTGTGGGCATCAGTACTGTCTCTTTGGCCAATCTCCAAGAATTACTCTGATTACCTCTCCTCTGCCAAAGAACCGGCCCGGAACCAATCACGGGGTCGGATACATAGAGTTGCAAGCTACCCATTTGCTCTCCATACATGTGATAGGCGAACTGTACGCACACGTGACCACTGGATCCTGACGGTGGGATGGAGAACCTGAAGTAACCCAATGATTGTGTTATTGAGTGGTGACTATATGTCTTCATTTAAGGGATCACAGTTATGTGAAGGTTTGTATTGTGCGTTACTATGAACATAACCAATTAAACATAGGGAACGTTGCTTTAATGTAACCAAGTGGACGTTGTATGACTAATAAAGAGTATTCATAATTGACTCATTGGATTTCTACTCTCATGCGTCAATGTAATTCACAGCTTCAAGGAACATTCATTTAGTGTTTTAACTACTGATGTTGCTAGACCCAATTTCTAAAGTTTGCTTGAAAGAGCATAAATTATAACCAGGTTGATCCTGCTCCTGATCCGGATGTTTCCATGTAAATATATCTCCCGCTTCCCCCGTATCCTGCGCTAGGCCCTGTACGAGTTGACGGGGTGCCTCCACTGTTGAGGCGCCACCGGATGGCAGAATTACCTCCTGAGTATTGACTCTGATTGGCGCAGATGCTCTCAAAGTCACAAGCAAAGTCAGTACATCCGGTTGCTGTGGGGACCAAAATATAACATCGATTTCATAAAAACAATATATTTGAGCTTACATGAACGATTTAAAGACACAAAGAAAATAACAGGCAGGTAAAAAGTATTCAAAGCGGCATACTGTAGAGCATCTGTTACGATTGCAATGCCTTGGTTATCAATATACACTTTTAAATTGATAGAGTAATACCTGAAGTAGGAGATTTAGTAGTCGTGGCTGGTGTGATTGCGGTGGCTACAACCATACCCAACAACCAATGTGCTTAAGTTAAATAGATGAAGACAATTCACATGTTTCGTGGGTAGCTTATATACAATGTCGTAATATAAACGATGTCGGGTAAAGCAAGTATAATGTTTAATGGCCAACGATTTTAACATAAATATCATTCGAATAATTCCTTCTTTATTAAATTGGCTTTAAAGACACCATGGCAAGAGATACATCGTGTTGCTCTATAAAACTGCCCCACCAAATATCTTTTGCAGATGATGCGTCAAACGAAGCGTCAGTACAATGTGCTTATATCAACAACAAAGTGAAACGTTAGGTGTTATAATCGAGTATTTCTGAGACAAGACATACTATGGGGCGCAGTTGTAGATACACGCGCTTCATCACATCTACCGCATGTCACGTCTATGCTATCCAGTGCAATGTCGCTCTGATACCCTGAACCTTTGGTACCGCGAAATGTTACCTAGACACAGCATATTACTATAATCACATCTCGTATTAGCGAGTATATCAATATATCAATATAAAAAGTATTGTTATAATCGCTTGAAAAGGTAAATAGGAATGGATATGTATAACAGAATAGATATGCAGACCATGTGTATATATATATATATATACATACATATATACATATACATATATATATATATATATATATATATATATATATATATATGTATATATATATATATATAATTATAAATATTGAATACAAATATGAATATATATATAAAATATATATATATAAATATATATATATTTATAAATATATGCATATATATAAATATATATATGCATATTAATATATATAAATATATATATGAATATATTTGTAGATATATGACAATTATATATGTACTTATATAAATATTATTATGATATATATATATATTAATGATATATGTATAAAATAAAGATAAATATATGAATATACATATATTGGTATATATATATGTATATATAGAGATATATATATGTATATATATATTATTATCTTTACATTCATCTATATATATACACATAAATATATACATATATAATGATATATATATAAATGTATATATATGTAGAATATATAATATATATATATATATATAGAAATATATATTTATACATATACCTATATATAGACCCATATATATATATATATATGCATATATATATATATATAAATATATATATGTATTTATATATATATGTGTATATACATATACATGTATATATATA
Source organism: Urechis unicinctus (assembly GCA_034190875.2). Lineage (NCBI taxonomy): Eukaryota > Metazoa > Annelida > Polychaeta > Xenopneusta > Urechidae > Urechis > Urechis unicinctus. Next base: position 69,025,962 of record CM067351.1, read on the forward strand.
TATATATATATGTATATATTATATAATATATATATATATATATATATATATATATATATATATGTATATATATATATAAATATATGTATACAAATATAAATATATATATGAATATATTTATGAATTTAGAAATATATGTATATACGTATACACAATTTTTGAGCAGATATATAAATATATATCAATATATGCATATATAACACAATATCTGTACATATGTGACATATATATATATATATGTACATATATCTATATATTTTGAAATATATATATATATATTTATCATATATATATATTATATACATATACATATATATATATAAAATAATATAAATATATAATTTTTATATATATACACACATATATATATATAGATATTTAAATTTATATTTATACATATATATATATGCATATATATATGCATCAGTAAATATATATATATGCATGTGCATATATGCATAAATACATATATATATATGTTTAGATATTTTAAGTTATATAAGTACTGATAACTTATATGCATATATATATATATATATATATATATATATATATATATATATATATATATATATATATGTATATATTATTTATATATTCATGTATATATATGTACATACATATATACATATACATATATATATAGATATATATATATGTATATATATATGTATATGATTATAAATATTTAAATATACATATATGCATATATAAATATATAGATATATATATATAAAAATATATATATATTTATATATATATATGTATATATATATAAATATATGTATACATAAATATATATATATATATAAATCTATATAAGAATATATTTATGAATTTAGCAATATATTTATATGCGCATCTATACATATGTACAAATTCATGAGCAGATATATATGTATACATATGCATATATGACAAAATATCTGTGTCATATATGACAAATATATATGTGCTTATAAATATATGGTTATAAATACATATTTATGATATATGTATAGATATATATATATATACATAGATGAATATACATATATTGGTATATATATATATGTATATATATAGATTTATATACGTATATATATATTTATCATATATACATATACATATATATATATATATAGATACACATATATATGCATATATATATAAATATATATATGTATTTATATATTTATGTGTATATACATATACATATATGTATATATATGTGTGTATATGCATATATATATATATATATATATATATATATATATATTTATATGTGTATGTATATAAATATAAATATATGTATGCATATATAAATATATTTAAGAATATATTTATGAATTCGGAAGTATATGTATATACGTATACACCTTTTTTTTGAGCATATATATATATATATATATATATATATATATATATATATATATATATATATATATATATATATAAATTTATGCATATATGGAAACATATCTGTACATGTGTGACATACATATATATGTACATTTATCTGTATATTTTGAAATATATATATTTATATTATATATATATATTATATAAGTACATTTATATATATATATATATATTAGATATATATATAACTTTTTATATATATATACAAATATATATATATATATATATATATTTTTATTATATATATATATATATATATATATATATATACATATATATATATATATATGTATCAGTAAATATATATATATGCCTCAGCATATATGCATATATGCTTATGCATATATATATATATTTACTGATACATATATATATAGGTATATATATATATAAATATATATATATATATGAAAAAAATATATATATATATCTATATATATGTATATATATATATAAAATTATATATATATAATATATATATATATATATATAAAAAATATATATATATAAATATATATATATTTATATATATGTGTATATATAAATATATATATGTGCATATAAATATATATAAATATTTATAAGAATATATTAGTGAATTTGGCAATATATGTTCATAAGTACATATACATATATACAAAATCATGAGCAGATATATATATAAATATATGCATATATGACAAAATATATGTGAATATATGACAATTATATATGTACTTATATAGATATGATTTTATATATATATATTAATGATATATGTATAAATATATAGATACATATATGAATATACATATATTGGTATATATATATATATATATATATATAGATATATATACGTATATATATATTTATTATCTTTACATTCATCTATAAATATATATATATACACATAAATATATACATATATATTGATTTATATATATAAATGTATATATATAGAATATATGAAATATATATATATATAGAAATATATATTTATACATATACATATATATAGCAACATATATATATATATGCATATATATGTATAAATATATATATGTAATTATATATATGTGTATATACATATACATATGAATATATATATGTGTATATATGTAATAATATGTATATATATATTTATATATATGTCTGTATATATATATATATATGTATACATATATAAATATATATATGAATATATTTACGAATCTAGAAATATATGTATATACGTGTACTCAAATTTTTGAGCAGATATATAAATATATATCAATATATGCATATATAACACAATATCTGTACATATGTGACATATATATATATGTACATGTATCTATATATTTTGAAATATATTTATATTTATCATATATATATATTATATACATATACATATATATATACATAAATTTATATAAATATATAATTTTATATATATACACATATATATATATAGATATATAAATTTATATTTAAATATATATATATATGTACATATATATATGCATCAGTAAATATATATATATATATGCATGTGCATATATGCATAAATACCTATATATATATGTTTAGATATTTTCTGTTATATATATATTGATAAATTATATGCATATATATATATATACATATAGATATATATGTATATATATATATATATTCATGTATATATATGTACATACATATATACATATACATATATATAGATATATATATGTATATATATATGTTTATGATTATAAATATTTATATATACATATATGCATATATACATATATATATATATATATATGTTTAAATATATTTATTTATATATATTCTGATTAAATATATTTTTATGTACACATTTATATTCATATATAAACATATATATATATATATATTTGCAACATATAATCATATATACATATATATTTGCATATTTGCATAAATGTTTTTTTTTTGTATGTTTATATATTTTTATATATATGTACATCTACTTCTCTTAAAGATGATATAAAGATCAATTTCTTCGTAGTTGTCAAAGAGGTCGGTTTGGGTTGACTGCGGAAGAACCTGGTGTTTTGGTTGCTTTAATTGGGTTTGATTGCGTTTCATACTTCTTTTATGCGCACTCAAGAGCCCAATGTTTTGGGAATGCACGATAAATTTACTTTTAGCTTTATCTATCTTACCTGCGAGTTGGATGTCGGCAGAATAACTGTGACGTTTGCCCAGATCCAATCTTGCCCTTGGCTGCCTTGCATGCTCCACGCCACTGGGCTCTGGCCAACGCTTCTGTCATTGGAATATAGCTCTAAACGTCCCATGTGTTGACCGAGCATATGATAGACGAATTCCACGCATACCGCTCCACTGGAGCCAGCAGCTGGCAGTGACAACCTGTTATTAAGTGCTTGAGATTAGAAACATTTCACAACAGTTTTATAATGTCTTGGAATAAAATCAGCATTCTTGGCAATTGAGACCAGCATCATTTTAGTAGTATAAAGAGTGGAGGTTCTGGCGCAACGCCCATTATCGACGCTACACCATTAATTACAGCTTGTACAGGAGATTTTTGCTCCCTAAGTTAGAAAGCAGAGCTTCCATGTGACCCTAACATTTGATTGACATTGCCACTACCTGCCACTACCGATTGCACTGGCGGCTACAAAAGCGATCAGAAACGTGAAAAACAAGAACCACTACTGTGTTCTTTGGTCTATCAAATTCCAGAGGTGGAGAAGCTGGTACCCAAACTGCGCAACAAAGAGAAGTAATTGGTTCCCTATAGGAATCTCAAGCTCTACCTATTGCTGGGAATGAGGCTTAACAAGATACACCTTACGCTCATTTTCAATCAGAGCCCCTGGATGGACCCCTACATTCGCATGAATACCCAGCTGCGTAAGGTTGCCACCAGTGACTTTGAGAAGGACCTGTACTTGCTGAGGAACAATACTGTGTGTGGTAAGACAATGGAAAATATCCGAAGGCGAGTTGACATTAAAATTGTGCGCCCGGCAGAAAAGGAAAATATACGCAGGCTTGTTGTCAGTCCATATGATGACTACCTGGCTGCCCTGCATATGCACAAGACCCGCCGACTGCTAAACCGCCCTGTGTATGTAATCATGTGCATACTCGACCTCTCCAAGCACCTGATGTAAGACTTCTATTACACCAACAATGAAGTCCGGATATGGTAACAACCTATGCCTTCTATACACAGACATGTACTCGCTGCATGTAGAGATAAGCGCACCTGACGTGTACGCAGACATAGTGACCTCTTTGATACAAGCAACTATGATCCTTCCCATCCCTTGTTCATTAACGTTAACAATAAGGTGCTAGGGAAGATGATGGATGAGTGTGCCGGTGTTGTTATCAAGGAGTATGTAGGCCTTTGCCCCGAGATGTACTCTATCCAAATGTGAGATTATAATGCAAAGGAAGTGAAGAAGGTTGAAGCATGTACGCCATGCGCGGTACCTGGAGTCACGGTTCACAAAGAAGCAGTTCCGTTATGGTATGAACATAATAAAACGTCAACAATGTGTCCCCCTCCCTGTTTGACTCAAAGAGGTGGATAGCGCGAATGGCATTGACACCTTGTCATATGGTCAGGTAAGTTTACCGGCAAACTAACATGGCGGAGTCGGGCCCGCTGGAGATTGCTCCTGACCCGCCACCCTGCTTATGAACCTTGCAGCCCTGTTGGGGGTCATCTGGAAGCTCTGCGTCCAAACATAGGAAGCAAAAATCTCCTGTACAAACTGTAATTAGTGTTGTAGTGTAATTTAGGAGTGGTGCGCCAGAACCCCCACTCTGTATACTACTATTTTCTTTCAGAGAATATATTTAACTTCGAACTGGCAAAGCATTATTTGTTAGAAGGACACCTGCGATTGTTAGCATGACAGGTATCCGTTGGGACTACGATAGTTCTTTGGTAATCATTTGTAATCAGAAAAAATTACCTGGATATGTACACGGAAAATAACTGAATGCTGTATAACTCAAAATCAAAGGAAATTTTCTATGATTAAATGTTATGTATGCTGCGAAAGAGTATTGTTTTACCATGTGGTATCGCCTTGTTTGACTGGGTCCGATGCTTCCATGTAAGTGTATCTGCCGGATCCCCCGTAGCCAGAAGTTGGTCCGGTCCCAGACGACGGCGTCCCTCCCTGATTCACGCGCCATCTCACATCTTGGTGACCATTGTAACGAATTGCAAATTGACATGGCCGTTCGAAATTACAGTTGTAAGTAAAACATGCCTGGCCAGATGGAACACCTTGTATGAAACCTATCAAGACGAAACAAACAGTTTCATAGAGCAATCCATATAACTTACCATCTAAATATAAGGGACTATATAGATGCCATCCATCGGCCATAGCAGCGGACGACAGATCACATATGTGTCCAAGACACATATGTCATTTTGAACGAATGTAGATATACATGAGCTATTAGAAAATTACCTTTACGTATCCCTCGATGTTTATCATATTCAATGAAGCCACATACATCAGTACAGGTTATAACGACATTCCAATGAAAACACCCAATCTTACCGACTGCTAAACAGAAAAGCCTGAAGAATCTCTCGTCCATGACAGCGGTCACTACTCGTGATTCTAGAAGCTGTATCACATGACAGCCCTACTGGGTGTGCAGCAGTAATGAAGTTCGTCGTGCTCCTCCGGCAGTATTCATTACCTCGACCCACGCGTCATTCAAACATGACTTGGGAAGTCCTAATTTGCATGTTTAGAATATGAATACTCCCTTGATGGATCGCTATCACATGATGATCGCGCCTAGGCAGTTAAAGATTGCAAATATACGAACATGCAAGAAAACATATAAGAAAAACGAGCGACATGGTTACCATTTCCAAGAATTGGTGCAATTTAATGCGACACGAATCAGGGGCGTAGCCAGCGATATGCACTTAAGCACGTGCGTAATATCAATTTGAAGTGACAAAATAAATATGGCCAAAAAATGACATCAACGTCAAAAGCTAAGGGGGTTAGTCTTTACTGTCTGGAAGTGTACATTTCTCCCCGATCTGCGCGTAACATTTCTTCAAGTTTGGCTACGCCCCTAAGAATGAACCTTTCTCAGACCGACCTGAAAGCCAACGTGAGAAAAACTAAACTGTCTCGGCCGCAATAGAAAACACATGGTAGTCGTTTCACCCACGTATGTACGTATGTTTGTATGTTTGTATGTGTGTATGTGTGTATGTGTGTATGTGTGTATGTATGTATGTATGTATGTATGTATGTATGTATGTATGTATGTATGTATGTATGTATGTATGTATGTATGTATGTATGTATGTATGTATGTATGTATGTGTATGTATGTATGTATGTATGTATGTATGTATGTATGTATGTATGTATGTATGTATGTATGTATGTATGTATGTATGTATGTATGTATGTATGTATGTATGTATGTATGTATGTATGTATGTATGTATGTATGTATGTATGTATGTATGTATGTATGTATGTATGTATGTATGTATGTATGTATGTATGTATGTATGTATGTATGTATGTATGTATGTATGTATGTATGTATGTATGTATGTATGTATGTATATGTATGTATGTATGTATGTATGTATGTATGTATGTATGTATGTATGTATGTATGTATGTATGTATGTATGTATGTATGTATGTATGTATGTATGTATGTATGTATGTATGTATGTATGTATGTATGTATGTATGTATGTATGTATGTATGTATGTATGTATGTATGTATGTATGTATGTATTTATGTATGTATGTCTGTCTGTATGTATGTATGTATGTATGTATGTATGTATGTGTATGTATGTATGTATGTATGTATGTATGTCTGTATGTATGTATGTATGTATGTATGTATGTATGTATGTATGTATGTATGTCTGTATGTATGTATGTATGTATGTGTATGTATGTATGTATGTATGTATATATGTATGTTATATGCATATATGTATGTATGAATGTTAAAACAATAAAGCGATTAATATCATCGTGTAGAGGCGACAAACACATGTGATTCATTTACCGTTTAGTATTAGGCCAGGTGAATGAATAGCATCATTTGAATGAAAGACGAGATTCATATTGCTGACAAAATCATACTATTCTTCCATTTTATTTGATTATTTCTGAAGTAATCTATTCCAACAAATTGACCAATAATAAATGGTAATTCCATGTTCATTTTAAGCTGTCGACACCAAATTTAAAAGTCCGATCTCCTCAAAAGCTTCCAATACTCTCAATTCGGATTCTAAATTCTGCCTCTTATCATCCCGGCATGGGAAACAGCAGTGCTTCACGTAGTCGGGCTTCCGCCGCTCGCATGGTACTAATTTCCGCGGTGTAAAACTCTTGAATTTCGTCCAGGGATACATCGACCAGAGCAGCTAGATCTTCCAATGTTCGAACCCCTGAAAATTATTCTGCAGTTTATAGACTACCACCAAAACCTACGCTAAATCGCAACAATTCAATAACATTTTTACAATAAAATAAATTAATAAAAGTTTGTTCTATAGTTTCTAAACATGACAAATAAAAACAATTTTTTCATTGACGACGGGTATCTATACCACTTAATTCCCTGCGCCGCAATCAGTTTATGGTCAAATTGAAAACATAACATCTATTAGTGCGCGTACGAGATATCCATAATGGTTTAACAAACACAAGATGCGTACTTGCTAAACTGCACACATACTCCTCCGTGGAAATCTGCACCAACAGATAAATGAGAGAAATTATGAACAAAAAGAATGCGAACAGCTATGACCATCATTCTGCAACTCAGTGAACAACTGTATAACTTGGTTGGTGAATTCTGTTACCGATCCATAAGCCTCTAGCAGTATGTCACATCTCTCCCTGTCGCTCAGTTCAAGATTGCTTCTCTCCATACGGGCTTCTTGGAGACCCAGCAATCCTTTCAAGAGAGATCTGGATAACTTGGTGCCATCTATTATCACACATTACCACAACTTATACTCAGGTCTCGTGGGCAGCAAATCAACGTACTTAACGTGGAGATGTTATTAAATAATCACAATCACTACAAGCAAATGAAATGAAACTGTCAAATTAGAGAGGGTTCGACGATGAGCGACTGTACATTTCGGATGTCGACAATGAGCAACTGTACATCTCGGATGTCGACAAACCCGCAGTCCACGCCGGGTAGAGAACCCCAGCCGGAAGTCTAACTCTAATAGAGTCAAGCAGGTACTCACCTTTCTTAGCGCTCGATGCCGCCACAGTAAGAAGGAGAAGACCGAGTATGAGTCTTGCCGTCATCGTAGAGCTGTCTCTCGTATGACCCCTGGTGCCAGTATCTGTCGCAGCCACATAAGGCCTTTATATATACTCTGCCCTCGGCGTTTATATCAACTAGCAGCAATACTTTGCACAGCGATCGTCGACAAGTACATAATGAGACCAATTTGATACACATCTCCGGCTACAATCGGTTGTCTACTCAATGCTTATCAGTCGAACGTTGGTAGCTTTTACGACTATAGAAAAATATCCGCTTTACATCCGCAAACAACGATCCATAATTTGCTGAACTTGTCCTTTCCATATTATAAAACATGACAACTTTCACCCTACAACTGTCAATTTTACAGTCATTATCTAGTTCTGCGTGGACCTATCATATCATTATAACGTCATGGGTCGTTTATTACCCCGATAGTGGGAAATTTTGAATGCACCGCTGGATTTTCTATCTAGAAAACAACATATCACAAAATTGGAGTGAACATTACAAAAGCTTACCCCCAATCACCAATGCTCAGAGCCTGACACAAAGCCGACTGTTGTCGACCAGATACATATCCCAGCTTTCATGGAATCTGTTCGACCATCATTCAGTAATATGGTAATATTGTCCACTTACAACAACGAGGTGATATCGCGACGGTGATGGTTGAGGATGATTGTGATGCTTGGACAACAACCCCTTAAAGTGCAAGTACCGTCTTTTTTCGACTCCATAATCAAAGTTTTATGTATATCAGCCTGTAAAAGACTTTTCGGAAATATTTTCGTCCATTGATGTCATTTAGTGGGGGTTTTTTCCAATATTTCCTTAAATATTTCGGACCGTTTTGGCATATGCGCAAAAAACGTCCGCCAGTTTGTTACGTCATATTTCGCGGTCCAGCCGGATAACGTGGTTAATTCCTCGTTTGTAAACATGGGAACTGTGGTAGGTGTGAGCATAATCGTATTTTATACCGTCATCATGAACATCATATACCGCAACGAATCACATTATTTCATGTAGCTTGGAGTACTTGTTCGCCTAGAATATATTAAATTGTGATAAACTTCTATTATGCAGTGTAAAAACATCAACCAAAGGGGATCGACTGATAATACAGGCAGTGCTGGAACTCAGGGCGGCACCCCGATTTCAACCTCGGGCCCGTTTCATGGTTATCAATGATTGATTCACCATTTTCCTGTCCTGTTACGGAGAATATATTTGTTCGTGCTGTTATTTGATTTAATGATTTTACTCGATATTTTGATTGTGCAGTAAATCAAATATAATTTCAATAACAGCCATACAGGTTTGAGCCTCCAGCTAAGACAAAGACAGCAAATTATCAATTAACTCGAATTATTTGACACAGTCCTTTTGCTATCGAATCGTATAGTGTGCAGACTGGTTATTGTAATCAATCATGAAATTATCAGCTTGGTAACAACGGAGTCGCAATCCTAGATGAACCTGTCGTATCAGCCGCCCAGAGAAGTTCGTTAATGCGTCGAAAATGTAGCATCAATATCTGTTAACGCGGATTGCATTTACTGCTTGGGTTGTTATGTGATACTATTTACCGAAATATTTACCTAATGAGGCCCAGTTCGACTGCAGTGCAATTCCAATATGTGTAGTTCATGAGAGCATGCAAGGCACGAGCAATCATTCACATTGGCCTTAATTTGGCAGTTAAATTATTCAAAGTGCTCTATCAGTAATTCGATAAAAATTTGTCTGACCACCGTATGTCGCACGGATGTAGTTCACACATCCTGCCATATGTTACTGTAGAAGCGGTCATGTTTTACATCGGGTATAACAGATGACACGCTTTCCATCAAATGGTTCCATTTTTCTCCTAGCTTTGCCTGCTTTTCAATAGCGTGCGCGTCCGGTCATAAGTGTTATTAATCGCATTTTCCAATGCATCGTTTTTGCTATAGATTGAATATGATTGTTCAGACTCAGTGAGCATGGATGCGCTGCATAAATGCACTGTTTAAGAAAGGAAGGCCTATGCATTCCCGCCTATAACGTATGAATACAAGATAAGCACAGTATTGGCATATCCAAACGTCACTGTGTCTTATTTGTCCAATAAAGTAGTGTTAAAGTCCATAACAACCTAATTTTAATTATAATAGAACGAACTTAAGACACTCGCTTAATAGCACGCTGAACACTCTTAACATAGTTATGACCGATTCACCAAATTTAAGCCACAGCTGATCACTACAAGATGGGCACAGTTCGTCGACCATCTCAGACGACGCCGTCGCTGATGTTCCACGGCGTCCAGTAATCGACGGCCTCAACATCGACCCAACAAATGCTGAAACAACAAAAGCAATCAAGCAAATGTCAAGTGAAAAAGCACCAAGAGAAGACCGGATCCAGCCAGCGAAAACATCTGGTTGCGAATCTGACGAGGCTCCTCGGGATCATCTGGGAAGAGGATGCAGTTCCCCAAGACCTCAAGGACGCCTCATTCATCCACATTCACAAGAACTAGGGAGATGTGACAACCACGTCAGCATATCCCTGCTGTCCATAGCAGGCAAGATCCTCGTATGGGTGATCATCATCCGCCTAACTATGCGCATGGACCACCTCGCACCGTAAAGACAGAGTCAACAGAGGAGTCACCGACATAATGTTCACTGCCAGATAAGTTCAAGGAAAGTGCAGGGAGCAGATTCGAGACCTCTACATGGTGTTCATAGATTTCACCAAGACTTTTGATTCTGTCAGCCGGGAAGGACCGTGGAGGCTTTGGTCCAAGGCTAGCTGCCCAGCAAAGATAGTCAACATCATCCGATGCTTCCACGACGGCATGATGGCGCGCGTTCAGTACCCAGAAACACCTCAGAACCCTCTCCAGAGTCGAGCGGTACCAAACCGGGTTGTGTTATGGCTCCGTTCTTGTTTATTATTGTCTTCACTGCAGTGGTCCAAGAAGCCCTTAAGAACTGCAACAAGGGCGTCATGATCCGGTTCAGAAGTGACGGCGGTACTTTCAACTTCTATCGGTTGACAACGAGAACAAAGGTGTAATTCCTGCTTCTGCTCGAGCTTCTCTTTGCTGATAACTGTACACTTATGGCCTACAACAAGAATGGCCTGCAAAGCGCTGTTGACAACGTCTTTGGAGAGGCTACCTGCTATGGGATTTTTTACCATATATAAACAATCGGAGGTGCTATTACAGCCACGATTAGGAACACCCCCTCCCCCTGGAACCCCTATTATCACGATTGGAGACGAGCGATTCAAGGTTGTGGACAAGTTCTGCTACCGGAAAGACCTGATCTCGCCGGGATTGACGACGAAATAACATCACACATCCTTAAAGCCAGTGCCAACATAGAATGTCTACAGATGCGAGTCGTAACGGCAGAGTGTGACGAGGTCAGACTAGTTAAACCTTCGATGCCTACTAAAGATCTGTGGCATCTCGAGGAAGGACCATCTACCGGACACAGAGGTACTGGAGATACCCAGCGACCAGGGTCTAGGGAGCAGTGAGTAGGGGCAGGGTCCAGGGAGTAGATTCCACGGAGAAGGGTTCATGGAATAGGGTTCAGAGAGTAGGGTCATTATTCAGTTTTCCGGGGCCTGGACTATTGTATAACGAAGTTAGGAGCATAGTGAAGGCTGCTTTATCGGCCTTCACAGTAAGCTCCATCCGGTCTTGCTCAGAAACGTATACTCAGTATAAACAAACGTGATCCCCGATATGATCTCATATAACACTGATAAGCTGTAGTATGGTTTGAAGTGGCCAAGTGTTTAGGCAATTACCTTGTTTTTTCTGGTTAACGCAAATCCCTATGTCCCATATTGCACCTCCCTTCCATTGAAAAGGCACGTTAATTACTTATTAATGTGTTACTAGGCATGATCTCTGAAAGACGACAAATGCGATACATCCAGCGCGAGAAAACTGACAACTGGGGGTTCTCAATATTTATGCATGCCGCACATTCCGCGGCCAGAACGAGGCCATGGGTGGGCAGCCCCGTTGACCTCCGACCTCGTTAGCCGGACCGCAGCGAGTTGTAAACATGTCATCGTCTGCCGCTGTGTCTCGACCAAATAGCCATCGTTATTTTTGCGTTCCGTTTTGTAAGAGTGATGGAACAGTTAACCCAGATATTTCATTTCACCGACTTCCAAAAGATTCTACAAAAAGAAAAGCCTGGCTTCACACAATATGGCGAAAACAAGGTCCAGAACACGGGTTCATGGTGTGTTGTTTACAACTACGATCTAGAACATGTGACTGCGAGCGATTATAAGAAGGCTTGAGCTATTTGAATAGTTTCATGTGTTTTAAGGAAGTAAAGCACATAAGAAGGAATACGTTGATACTTTTCATATTTATTATCTTGTTTTCATAATGTATATGCACTCCAGGTATCAGACAGCACGTCTGTGTGTTCTCTCCATTTCACCAAGGACGATTTCAGATGGACGACCAGCCCCTGCCTGTCAGTACTGATCTTGACATCCAGATGATTGTGGAAGAGAGTGACAGCAAAGAAGTCAGCTAGAGAAGTTGCTACAGGATATGCAAATCAAGTATGAAGAATCACAAAAACAGAATCAGGCCATGAAAGATCAACTACAGATCGAAAAGTTCGGTATTTGTCGGTTTTCCTATGATCCTGACATGGTACGGTTTTATACTGGGTTCAAATAGTTCAGGAACTATCTTGACTTTGTAGCTTTTTTTGAATACCTACAGCCGGTGGCTAAGAACATGACCAGTATGTACTATGTTCCTAGTACAGATGTTACAATGTGCAGGTAAGCCTAGAGGCATGCAACTCATTGATGAGTTGTTTATGTTTCTGTGTCGTCTAAGGGTTGGGCTTAAAACTACAGACTTAGGAGTCAGATTTAGCCGGTGCTAGGTCTGGGGTAGTGAAGTCTTGGCCAAATCTTCTGGAATGACTTTGAATCCCCTGGACTTGAACTTCGCCATCTGGTAGAGCACACCACCAATATGCCCACACTGACCACTAAGGCCTATAGTACAGCTACAGGAGGCTGTTTAGGACTGCTGTCGGCTCCTCTGTAGATAATGTGATCTGTTAAAAAACCATCATTGGGAATATCAATTGCATTCAATGATTATTTCTAAGATTTCATATTGATTGACTTGTTTTTGAGTTAATTCATAGAGATAGCATGAATTTGCAGATATTTTGAAACATTTCACCTCTTAATTTTATCCATGCACTACCAACCACATGGTGTGGATTTTATTATCACTATCGGGGCGATGCAGTGGATATGTTCTTAACTCTGCAAGAAATGGAAAAGCATGCCAGATTAGTATCTTAATGGTTGTATAATCAGGAAATATTAGTGAGGATTATATAAGTGTGAATCATCATGTCTTCATGCGTACCATTTGTTGTCAAAAACAATTCTACAGCAGGGTCTTTTCTCCTTATCTTCAGTTTTTATCAATAAAAAAAATGTTTAAAAATTTTGACCACTACCATGTAGTCGAGTTTTTTCCTCATGCTAAGAGACAGTAACCACATGCATTTATGGGCCACAATAACCATGCAAGCAAGACATTCAGGTCGAGATGTCATACCTCTATTGAGTGGGCATCTTCATTTTTCTTCTGGGATCTGTGGCATCTTCCCTTGATGACACAGCAGTTTCTGACAAGCTTTTCCACTGGAGAAATAAACATGATCAAATTAGCATCTATGCTGTGTTATCCATCCTGAGTGAAAAGCGATCAACTACTTAAACACACCTCCAAACAACTCTATCAACGCCACCGGCAAGCGCCCAGATGCCAAGCGGTGGTCGACCATGCAGGTATATGTAATGATAAAATTACCTGTTATGCCGTGGACGTATTCCTCATCAAAATATTTCATGGCTTTGGCGATGTTTCTTTCCCGGAAGCATCCGAAGTCTTTAATAAATAGGTTTCGACAAACCCGAACAATAAGAGGGAAACGAGGGACAAATCACGCTTACTCGCCATCTTCACCGTGTTGTTTACATGTGCGGCGACTTGAGGGCTGCTGATAGCCCTTACTAGCCTCGTTCTCGATATCGCTGCATTATTCATGAGGCAATATTAAGAACCCCCATCTAGTCAAACACCCAGCCTACATCAGAGCAACAATGAGCGACATAATGTCTAGTCAAACACCCAGCCTACATACAGCACAACAATGAGCGACATAATGTCTAGTCAAACACCCAGCCTACATACAGCACAACAATTAGCGACATAACGTCTAGTCAAGCACCCAGCCTACATACAGCACAACAATTAGCGACATAATGTCTAGTCAAACACCCAGCCTACATACAGCACAACAATGAGCGACATAATGTCTAGTCAAACACCCAGCCTACATACAGCACAACAATTAGCGACATAATGTCTAGTCAAACACCCAGCCTACATACAGCACAACAATGAGCGACATAATGTCTAGTCAAACACCCAGCCTACATACAGCACAACAATTAGCGACATAATGTCTAGTCAAACACCCAGCCTACATACAGCAGGGCAATGAGCGACATAATGTCTTGTCAAACACCCAGCCTACCTACAGCACAACAATGACCGACATAATTTCTAGTCAAACACTCAGCCTACCTACAGCACAACAATGAGCGACATAATGTCTGGTCAAACACCCAGCCTACATACAGCAGGGCAATGAGCGACATAATGTCTTGTCAAACACCCAGCCTACCTACAGCACAACAAAGACCGACATAATTTCTAGTCAAACACTCAGCCTACCTACAGCACAACAATGAGCGACATAATGTCTGGTCAAACACACAGCCTACGAATAGCGACGTTTCATTGCATGTACTCTAGTCTTGCCGAAGATGGAGTTGTTCATTAGTTTGTAGAGGTCCTTCTTAAAGTCGCTGGTGGCCACCTTACGCAGATCCGTATTCATCCGAATGTAAGGCTCCATCCATCTTGGTCAGCCTCATCCCCAAAGACAGATACAGCTTGAGGTTCCTGTAGTGCACCACATACTTCTCCTTATTCCGCAGGTTTGGCACCAGCTTTTCAACCTCGCCCAGGGTGCCAACCAACTCGCCCAGGAGGTTCTTCTGATAGATAGACAACCAGTCGTTCTCTACAAGAATCCGCTCCGGAGCCAGCGGGTAGTCGTTGTGCTCGTCATGAAGTGCAGTAGGATACTCCAAGTCAACCTCAAGTATGTATCTAGTCTCGGCATCATCTGGGTGGTCCTGTATCTGAAGATCCTCCGGCCGAGCCACCCACTCAATACCCGCAGTTGGCAAAGGCTGACTCATAGCCCACCCATACAAATTGTTAAGCATCAAGGTACTGGATGTAGCTCGTTGGTTTACCCTGGTCAAAGTCATCCACAAGCGGGTTATTGGCCTTAGCGTGGCGGCGCGACACCATGCTTATACCGCAGCGTAGACCTTTCTCAATGAACAAATGCTTGTCATAGTCGGTGAGTTCCACGCCTGTGCTCTTAAGCAAAGCATCCCATGACAAACCGGGGCTGGTATAGTAGTGGGCTGGATCCAACCCCTACTGCTTAAGTAGCGCGAGTGTGGCCATTACTTCAGTATATCAACTGGTAAGATTCCTTGTTTAATTAGCATATCCTTTGTGGCCATAGCTAGTGATACATCGGCAACAACCATAGCCAGGTCCCGTGGGGTGAAATCAAGACGTGGCACCCCACCACCCAGAGCCATCTTAGCAAGCTTGGCATAACCTATTGAAATACCGGAAACAACTACACCGTGGTACAGAGCGTTGATGAGCATTTTTCCATCAGTAATTGGTGTTATCTTATTCCATATAAAACGGATCCTTTAAATGAGCGTCCGGAGGCTTTTGTACCACACCCTGTTTAGGGTGTGAGGCTACCATCTGGTGCCTGTAGCAATACAATGCTAGTCCAAACACGCCAACACCGCCGACAACCAAAGGTGCAGCCCATGTTGGCCATGCCCACCTTTCGGAGGTTTGCTTGTTGATATTGGCTCGACAGCTTCGTCTCTACCATCTGTAAGCGCTGCCTTAGCTTCTCGGAGCTCTCTCAGAAGCTTATTTTGATTGGCTTTTCGAGCTGCAGCACCCTTTCGTCCTGCCGCAACCCTTTTAGCGTTTTTTGTCAATGACGTTATCTCCACCGGTGTTGTCTCCCCTTGATTCGTGTTTGTTTCTTCCATGTTTACTTACTAAATTTATTTGTCCAATTGACAGCTCTTAGTAAGAACCTGTTATAGCGTAGCTAAGCACATGCTATAGCGGAGTTAAGCACATGCTATAGCGGAGTTAAATACATACTACAGCAAGGAAGTGGTGTCTTCCTCTCCACCGGCTCCTGTTGTTTCGGTGCTTGTTTTTCCAAATTGACAGTGCTTAACTGTTGTTAAAGCCGCAGTTAAGGGAACTAAAAACATACCATAGCGATGATATAGCTCACAAGTGGCAGTGCTTAGCGCGTGTCCAACAAACGGGTCCATCTCGAGGTCTGTAATTAGCCTTGGCTGGTGTTCTGATGGGATTGGTAGAAACATACAAGCAATACCTGAGTATAGCTGTAGCAATGATTGACCTAGAGTGCGCGTCATGCTAGCGCCTAGCCGAGCCTCGTATCTCACATACAGCTTTATGATCTCTTCATCAGACATTGATTCAACCTGGTCAATTGAAATGCGCTCCAAACCAAGGTACTGACGTGCCTGACCGCCGGCTATGACGGCAGCAAGCCTATCTCTCTTAGAAAACATATCTACACCAGGGGTGCAACTAGGTTCCGCTCCCCCAGACTTTGTCTCCACTAAGCTAGGCGAGTCCTGTTCAAGGAGTTTATCAATAATGGTATCAGGATCCATGAATATACGTATACACCTTCGAGCTTCAAAATACTGCACCGCTATCCAGATGAAGAACCCTAAATTGATTACTGAGGCAGCGGCTGCTATCAAGGCCAATATCACTTCAATAGACGGCATATGCAGTAGGCTGATCAGTCTTTAGCAGCAGTTTTGCGTGCTTGGTCTTTGCTAGTAGTTGGCGTACTGTGGCACGTTCCTCCTTTGTTGTAATTATATCATTTTCACGTGAGGCGTCTTCAAACGAGTCACGGTCCTTGGTGTGAAAGAGCACCATCCAGCGAGTCTGCTCACGTAAGTCCTTCAGCACAGAGTTGTACTTTTGGGTGAGGACCCAGACACGCTAAAGGCCAGTTCGGATAACATGTCTTTCTTCTTGGTTAGGGCCTTTGTTGCGGAACAGTCATCAATAATGTACAGGGTTGGCTCGCCCTTAAAACAATGGTAGAAAGCCCTCAGGTGGTCATGGAGCCGCTCCCCTGGATCAACCACGTACACCTCTGAATCATCCCACACACATGACCGCGTCTGATAGGCCTCGTTGAAACGTATGGTAGGGCAGAGGATTACAATATGCTCGAAGGCACTGAAGAAGGGCCCTTCAAGTAGGTCGAGGATGAATGCGGTTTTCCCACATCCTGTCTGCCCACAAATAATTGCCGAACAGGGACCATCTGGAAATGTAAACTTAGTAGACTGCGCTGACGAACCTGCCATCTTTAATGTTAAGCTGTGCATCCATTACAATATACATATAAACGTTCAATGTGCCCGCCGCCTCTGCCTTTTTTGTGATCTGTATGGTGATGCCCTCAGACGCATTCTCCACAGCCCTGCCACTACCGTGCAGCTGGTCGTCATCACTCGTCCTTAAGTCGAGCCACAGAGCATACTTACTGGTTAGGTACTCTCCTAGGGACACGTCTGACAATGCCAAGTCTTTTGCAGCTATTGCTACACTGGGGTCTCGTTTACTCATTGCTGCAAAGGCCTTCTTCACCTCATCCCTCTGCTGGTAGCCACGCATGCCTTGGGCATAGAGTTGGTTGGGGATGCCCTCAATGGTCACCTCAACTTATGTAATTTTTGGGTTGTAGAACGACTCTGTTTTCTTAGCGAATGAGGCGTTGGTCGGGTCTTCAAAGAGCAGTAGGATGCCCTTCATGCTGCGAGCCGGCACGTTCAGGTTGATGTTCCACAGTGTATCTCTTTTATTGTATACAAGTTTCCTGTGACGAAGCACACAGTCATACAGAGTCGAGAGTCGACCTGTGTACTGGGTGCGTATCATGCGGGCCAACTCTGTTTGGGTAACCATATCATACTCCAGCGATATGCCATCAATTTTGTAGCTTGCAGCGGTGTCGCCTGTTGCGTGAATCACGCGGTTGTAGTCGTTGAATGTGAGCTCGTATTCCAGTCTGTCACTAAGCGCACTCTGGTAGAATGGCACGTGGCTCTCGAGGAGTTCAAAATCAAGCGGAACGTAGAACCTGCTACTATAAACTTCGGCTGCCGCCTCGTCCTCTTCCTCGGTCTCAACCTTGTCTCCTGCCCCCATTCGTATCTTAGTTGCGTTTCTGTCATCTGATGTGTCAATGCCCTGACACAGGAGGCCCTGTCTCTCCTGTGCAGTCCACCACAAGTCGTGATAACAGTGGTACACATCGCTGTTATCAATAGACATGACCTCATTGCCAGAAATCTTGATTGTCATTTTCTTAACCACGGCACAGCCCAGGTTTTGCACAACGCTGCGGTTAACATCAGTTGAGGTCAGCGTGATTGTAAAGGCCAGCCGTGCTGTCCCTGGGACAATGACGTCGTCTGCGCCTAGATTGGGGAAGCAAACCAGCAGTTGTTGGTTCTGGTCAATAGTGCTTGGATTGTTTGTAACGACTACAGATAGTCGCACGCCCTTTACCCCAAGGGTTTCGCGTATCCGGTGGTGTGGGTTTAGTTTGCGTCCGTAAGTACTCGTCATGTTGAATGCTTAATAACACTTACATCTTTAACACACAGACATGGAGTTTGATAACCCAGGATTTGACGATGCAGATGAGGAGGGGGCTATGGGATGGGAGAGGAATGATGATGAGGAGACTAACCTGACTGACGAAACTTTAGATACGTCGAGTACGATTATTCCACCTTGGGCTATTACTGAAATGCCTGCGGGGTTAACAGAAGATCAGGGGGGTTCCAAAGAAGAAACTGAAGTCTTAGTTACGAGGTGGGAAAAGGCAGTGTCTAAGCATGGGCTGCAGGCCACTCTGGAGTTTAGATCGTCTAAACAAGTTGACCTTTGGGTTAAGTGGGGCCGAGAATGGAAGCTTCTGACATGGAAGAACAATCCCAACAAATTCCTCTCTCCTAAGAGTATCCTAGATTACGGTCGTACACAGCTTGCTCGGGCTCTTGGAGTGACCCCTGAACTATCCACAATGGCAGCAAAAGCCCTACAAGGCGTTGACCAAGCTGCTGCTAAAGCAGAAGCTGCACTTCCAAAGTTAGAAATGAGCAGCCCCGAAGCCATGACAGAGCAAGGTGGTGTGGAAGAAACAAGCTTCATAGAGGGCGTTCATAACGCCATAGAAGACCTAGGCACACAAACAGACAACGAACTACCACTCAGAGAGCTTATGGGGCTTGATAAGGCTATGCAGACCCAGAGGGGTGAGCTGGTCAACAACCTAGCTAAGATAACTGAGATAGAAAGGGATATAAAACATTGGAAAGCTAAAATGGCAAGCCTGGAGGAGGAAGGGAGGGTTGATAGTCGAGCATGGAGATTCCAAGCAAATGAGCTTGCAGAGCTGCAGGACCTGCAGCGTGTCCGTGTTGGTTGAGGCTGCCTCTGTAAACCGTGAGCGTCTGCGAACCCAAATTAACCGCATCAGGGAAACGATCAACAGACTTCTTAACGAGTACACAACGCTAGCTGAGCGTGTACGCACTCTGTTCCGAGGGCAGGGTATAACAATCGCCTCCATACTCACTGCGATTGGATTGGCAATCTCGACCCTGGTAGTTGCTTTGACGGGCGGAGGGAGCACTAGTCCAACCCCGGCACAAACGCCGACGCCAGCTGATAAGCCTGGTTTAAAAGAATGGATTAAAAAACAGCTGAACTCCTTGGCAAACGTCCTGAAGAGCCTAGCCGGTAAGGCAGCAGCTGCCATTCCAGGAATCATTGGCTCCATCGTATCATGGCTGCTTACGTCACCTGCAAAGGTGGCTGTTTGGATGGCAGAACATGTATGGGCCGCAGCTGTGGCAGTGGGGGGAGTTATCCTCCTGATACGCCGTGACTTACTACGTAGCAAACCAAAGCACAGATAAGCCTATAGCGATTTCGCCTATAATAAGAGCGGTTTTCCCACGCAGACCAGTCTCGGCCAGAGGGGCCGGCCCTGGAGAGGGGAGTTCCATATCTGTATCTGTATCTGGCGGAGGGTCAAAGCTTCCTCTATCCGGAACCACCGGAACCGAGTTGACATCAGCATTGCTGCCTATCTGCTGCTCCTCAGTTGCAATGGTAATCAGATTGTTGTACCCAGCAACATCTCCAATGGCGAGGCTCATATCAGACGGAGCCATGTACAAGCCCGTTCCAAACACATAATCAACCTTTGAAGAGGCATTCTGGAGGACGTTCTGATACTGTCGGATAGATGACGGAATATCCACTGGGGAGTTGATGGCATCCTCAACGTTGGCCTGAAATTGCTTTTGAGCATCAAAGGACGTTCCAACACCTAGTATCTCTGAGCGGGTCTGCGCCTGAGCCTCAAGAATGGCCCATACATAGGTCCTGATGCTGTCGTTAATTGTGTAAAACCCTCAGACGTGTCCAGTATGAATGTACTCCATGCCTCGTCTGCTTCAGGTCCCTGTGCTAGATGTAGAACAGCACCCATTTTCTCCTGAAAGGATTGTAGGTTACTCGCGTGAGCAAAACCTGGCTTTGTATCCTTTTCCGCCTCAACGGCCATCCGTGTAGGGTCATAACGAACGTTTCGACCAGCAACCTTGACGACACTCCCGTAACCATACGCATCATGTGCATATAAGATACCAAGACCACTATTAGCTACGGTTGCCTTCTGGCGCCAGTCTGTGTTTGGTTGAACACCAAAGTTAGTGCAGAGTCCCTCATATGCCCTCTTGTTATATGTATTGTTATAGGGGTCATAGGCATGATCCTGAGGTAGAGGCACTTATAGTTCTGCCAATAGGCGACGCACTGTGTAATAAAGGTGAAAGGTGTAGAGAGCTTTCACGAG
Organism: Urechis unicinctus; assembly: GCA_034190875.2. Taxonomy (NCBI): domain Eukaryota; kingdom Metazoa; phylum Annelida; class Polychaeta; order Xenopneusta; family Urechidae; genus Urechis; species Urechis unicinctus. The sequence continues at coordinate 69,047,838 of CM067351.1, forward strand.
TGGAATCCCAGCCTCGAGGTGGTCGTGGGATGACACACAGCCGGATGTTGCACACCACACTGCAAAGTTTACCTGGTTCTGCCAAAACTGCATTAGATTTGTCAACCAGTCTTTTACTACTTTGTCCGCTGTTACCGGTGGCACCTTATAGTTACTGAATAGATCAGGAAACTTTGCTGTGAATGTACCACCATTGTGAACAACTTGAATTGTTTGTCGGGTTAGTTTATCTCCCACACCATATGAGGCTGGATACACCCTGCCCGTTTTATATGTAGCTTTTCTATTGAAACTAAAGGCTTGTTTATTCATAGTGCTATGTATCACACTCTGTCAAATGTTCAAAGCGGCGACGCTGTGTCCCTGCAAAATCCTATTGACAACACTGCGGGCGGTCTATGTGTTGGCCTAAGGTCAATCACGTATACTGTGGGCTGGTACAATCTCGAATCAAACGAGACCATTCAATGGCAGTCAAGAACTTCAGAAGACGGAGGATCTGTCCAGTTAAAACCTGGTCTCTGGAGTTTCAGCCTTCTTCAGCAGCAGATTACATCAATAGGTCTTGGTTCAGAGGTTAATGCTGCAAATGGGGTTATAACCCTCACAATTCCTGATAATGGGGCAGCACGCATATCAGACGGTGTGTTAAAAATGTTGGGTCTTGATGACGGTCAGGGTAGGCAATTAATTTCTTCAGGTACTTACATAGGTGACCGGCCCATTAGCTTTAGCATTTTTAACACAATCTATGTTCACCTCAATCAAGTCAGCACCACGTACAACATGCTAGATGGTGCGCCCACTACGCTTCTTGAAGTTGTTGGCTTAGAGGGTGACTCTTTTGGTGATATTATAACCACGGACATCGCTAATCCTGTCTGTAAGCGTGTCACTAGCGGAACAGTGCATGAGTTAAAGGTTCAGTTATGCGATAATAAAGGAAGGCTATTGGATAACCACGACTTACCTGTTAGCGTTGTTCTTGAATTTACAAGATGTCAATAAAAACGAGTATTTATGGACCTAGGCAAAAACCGGCAAGCACTGTTCAGGGTGCCGACCTCTCGGAATATGCCACAAAGACCTATGTATCTATTGGTGACTCAAAAAAAATGGATAAAAGTGGCGGTACTATGACTGGAGACCTTGAAATGGGAGATAATAAAATCGTTCAGTTGGGAGACCCGATTTCACCGAAGGATGCTGTTCATAAAAAGTTTATTGATGCTGAATATAGACAGCAGAACAGGTACCTGAGACGATACGTAGATGAAATGACGAAACCACTCATTACTATATGGGCAGAAGCAAGTGGCCCCCTTGGCAGAGGATATGAGTGGTCGTTTGGCCATGGGGCTAGGGGTCGAGACTCACAAGACTCAAGCTGTGGATATACCATGTTATGTAATGGCAAGATCATTCGTATGGGGTTGTCTTCGGGTGTTGGTGCTGATACGGGTCCTATAGCAGTCGTTCCTGTTATTAATGGAACAAATCAAGTGGTAGGAATAAGTAAGCCTGCTAACCAACGGGCTGTTGTGATAACTTTAGACCAGCCTTTACAGCTAGAACAAGGCAACGTTATTAACTTCTATACAACTACACAAAACAGAGGGGCGACTTGGTCTGTAGCTTCACTGCTAATTGAACTTAATATATAGACTTATGTATACAAAGACAGTATGAAACAACAACCAACGACTGCACCGTTAAATCCGGAGCCTCCTCCATGTGGTCTGGGGCACTCCTATCGGCTGAATGAGATCAGTCTTAAGAAGCAATACCTTGAGAAAGAAATTGAAAAATATGGTGCTATGTACAAAAAATATATTTGTGCAGTAAACTCAGTGGACGCTGTATACACTGCTTTAGTTGCTGTGTGTATGTGTCTTGTCGCAAGTGGTGCAGGTGTAATGTCTACAGTAGTTGCCATTCCTATTGCCACAGTGTTGGGTGCTACTGGAGCCGCTTGTGGGCTACTTGTAATTGCTGGAAAATTCATCAGTAGGCGGCTGACCATTAAGTTGAAAAAGCATGACCAGATCCGCATTCTCGCTCAGAGCAAACTGAATACCATTGCTGACATTGTATCGGCGGCGCTTGAAGATGGGTATATCTCAGATGATGAGTTTAAGCTCGTTTTGGTCGAGATCATGAAATATAGTCGAATGAAAAGTGACATTAAAGCAAAATGTTTGAAAGCGGCAGAATCGCCCCCTAGACCTGCTAAGGTATGACCCTGACAGTCCATTTGAAGAGTGGGGGTTGCTAGATATAATGGAGGCGGCGATAAAATCTTTCTGCAACGATCATACTGGAGTCCAACAAAATACGGACCAGTGGGAGACCACGAGGAAGGGCTGCGTTGGAGGAAGTGACTACTCCTCTATCATAGGGCAAAACTAGCAACGAGGGTGTTCGCTTTAGCGCACCCTGCCTCTGGGGTACGACTTTTAAGGAGGTTGCAATTGCTGTAATGGAGAAGGTATACGACACCAAGGTTAACGGAAATAATATCTATATTGAGGGCGGCGCGACGGCCTACTCTCCGGACGGCTTTTGTGTGCTCCCGATCCGGCGGGCTGGAGTGGATGCTGTCTGTCTGGGGCATCCTGAGGAGGTTGTGCTGCTCGAGATAAAGTGCCCCTACACTCGGAGTCCTGGGAGAGTGATTCCGAATATGTATAAGCCTCAGGTTCTGTTGGGGTTGCACCACAGTCCGGTGGCGATCATCGGGGTGTTTGTTGACTGCGTTTTCAGGTTGTGCTCCTTTGAGGACCTGGGGAGGGTTGAGGCTTATAACCAAGTGTATCACAAGGATCAGAAGAAGTATAAGGAGACGGTGACTTGGGGGTGGGCGTCCATTGAGGGGCTTGAAGACGGCGACTATAGCGCGAACGGGAGGTTTAATAGTTGCCTAGGATTGGAACAGGAACATCACGGTCCTTGGTTGGGAAGACCGAGTGGGACCACAGAGAGGCCGACGGGGGCTTTCTACTGTTGGAAGCTCTTTACGATGAGATTGATAACCACTCGTCCCGATCCCGACTTTATTGAGAAGAACGACGCTAAGGTTGCCCAGTTTATACAGGACCTCAACCGCGTGAAAAATGGAACTTACAGCGACGGTCGCAGATATTTATCACTCAATGACCTCTATGGTGACTAACTACTGGTGTGGGCCTATACCATAGGGGCTGGAAGGGCTGGGCTCATATGGTATAGTATAGGGGGGAGGTGCGAGCGGTTGGCTGGCTCATGTGAGTCACCCTGTATATGTGTGTTTTCTGGGTTGTTGTATTAGATTGCTGTGCTCGTACCCCCAGTCTCTATACTACTAATGGAATATGAGAAATGAGGCTCATCTCGTCAAGAACTGATTAGAGCCTTCTACTGCTTCGGTGCAATATCCCGGGGAAGATGTATCTACACTGCCGCTGGGTCGTAATGCTCCACTGCTGATGCGACGAGTTCATTGACGATGGTTGCCCAACTGATGCCCGTCGTTCTTCTTCTAGCTGTTGCTGCATCAAGCGCCAACAGTGGTTAGTCACAGGTCAATTAGGATTAAATAGCGTAACTCACCTATGTGGGTTGTACATACATCAGCTGTTCTTGTGTAACAAAGATGGCTCTAAGTTAACCAGGTCGCTTTCCGTGGGCCTCCATCGGGTTACGACCACGTGTTGACTGACCAGGAGAGATGTAACAATCTTCCGCGGGCCTATAAGTTGGTAGTGGGCACAATCACTGACGTTTCATGTGTAATACCACCTCAATCACTATCGTGTCCATATTGTTTGATATACTTTGTCAAACAGCTCTTAAATAGTAAACGCAATACAAATTTATTTATGCTTCATGAAACGAAAATAATTTATCAAAAACCTGCTTCATAATTTACAATATCTTCATTGGTGCTCCCAAAACTGACAGAGAAGATATACTGACACCAGGTCGACTATCCCTTTGCAAGGACTGTTTGCCTAATTTAAGTCTGCTAACAAACAAGACACATCTTAACTGAGCAGAAGGCCCCTTTCTCAGAAATATTGGGATGAAATCCATTTCAGAGCCCTTATAATCTAGACTCTCACAAGATACTGCTGCGGTGGCCACGGCTACGGTGGCCACTGACCTCTGAACAAATATTACCATATCATACTCTGAAATACGAGACTGTTACGTCAGTGACGCTATTCAGAGGAACACTCCCAAATATGTCAGGATTTATTTTCGACCTAAATTTTTTTGAGTGGACCATTGACTTATATGGAAATAATGATCATTTTCGGATTAACCAAATCTCATAATGTTCTGATCGCAGTCTCGTTTGCATCTGAACATGTATCATCTACGTCACCTTATGCGAAGATGCGCCATCTACATTACTTTATGCGAAGATGCACCATCTACGTCACCTTATGCGAAGATGCTGCTTTAGGATTTCTTAATCACCAATATAGTCAGGCGATATATTGGCGAACAGCAATTTGTCTCAAAGGCTGTTGTTGTTGCATATGGCCTCGTGGAAGTGAACAACGATAACTTTTGCTGCTAAAAAAAAATTAATATGATATCGAGGGTTCGGAATTGGCCGACAATATCTACCATTTATGTTATACATTATATTTTTTGGTGGGACACAGTGGCCACCTATAGCTCCATCTTTATACTTCTTCATGTGACACAGCGGCTCCCAATGTTCATTCATGATATGTTTTTTTCATGACACTGCGGCATTCATTGCATATTCATTATACGGCATTATGTGACACAGCGGCACACATTGTTCATTCATTATACATCTTTATGCGACAAACCGGCACCCACTGTTTAATCATTTTACGTCATTATGTGACACAGCGGCACACACTGTTCATTCATTATGCGTCTTAATGTGACACAGTGGCTCCCATTGTTCATTCATTATGTGTCTTCATGTGACACAGCGGCACCCATTGTTCATTCATTATGCGTCTTAATGTGACACAGTGGCTCCCATTGTTCATTCATTATGTGTCTTCATGTGACACAGAGGCACCCATTGTTCATTCATTATGCGTCTTAATGTGACACAGTGGCTCCCATTGTTCATTCATTATGTGTCTTCATGTGACACAGTGGCACCCAATGTTCATTCATCATACGTTTTTTCTTGACACTGCGGCATCTACTGCATATTCATTGTATGGCATTATGCGACACAGCGGCACACACTGTTTATTCATTATACGTCTTTATGTGACACAGTGGCATCTATTGCTTATTTATTATGCATCTTAATGTGACAAAGTGGCACCCATTGGTAATCCATTATTCGTCTTAATGTGACACAGCTGCACCCATTGCTCATTCATATACGAAATCTACGTTTTCCCGCAGGGGCCATTACACGTCTTTTTTCGTTTGTGTAAAAAGACATACTCCTGCTACAATACTGTATTGCATATATTAAGCCAAGTCTTTGATGTGCTTTGAATCACTGTATGACAGATACATACGTTCTAACCTATGGAACGAAGAAGGGTAACGTCGACTCCTTGGTAGGATATGATAGGTTATATCCAGTCATCAGAGCAGTGCGCAATACAACCAATGCTTAGAATTAGCAGAACGCGTGTCGATAAACTACAATAATATTGTTAAAACAACATGGGACCTAAGTTTTCAATATTTTGTGGCTTTAGTCTTACCACATCGCGATCGTTTCATACGGTACAAACATTAATTACACCACTAATTTAAACCTTTTATAATAAATAATTAGACAATCATTTATTGCTGATATTGCTGTTAATAGAGCGCCTGGATGAATGGATTTTACCCCTAGCACTTGTCTTTTTAATAAATCGATTTCTACTAAAATAGGCTGTATAATTTTGCATGCAGTTACTTGGCATTCGTGATAATATTTTCTGTGAAATGTAATTTGTTATCGCAAGGGAATAAGCAACAGAACTATCCATATTCTCCATTTGGTTTCAAGTAGTAGGATGGATATTTGCGGCATTAGATGGAAATTAACACCATATTATGTAAAGTCGTATGCACAAATTGAATGTTTATTAAACATACCCATATTATTACACTTTTACTAAAGGCATGAAGAAGATTACAATATATTGTTATCCCAACATACACTCAGTGTAATGCAAATGCTACACTTAAACATTAGAGCATGATTACCTTTGGTAAAAATATATGTGTAATTGCAGATATAAATCCTTGAATATTTTATCATGTTAATTACAAATAAACTCTTGTATGTTAGGTCAATTTGTGAACCGCAAGTATTTGGGTACTAAATGACACTAACTATATGTAGACAATAAATGCACATAAAAGTGCCAATATATCTGCACGCAATCAAAACTCAGATATACAAATATGTGCCGAAGAACCCTACATAGAAACGAAATCGCTAGAGAACTGTGTTAGTCATTTACGTGTTAGCAAAGAACTCCAGAAGATGCTGTCAAAAACCGGTTTAGCTTAAATAACACTATATTAGTACCGTGTGCATTATAATACGATGGACCCACTTATGCGCACTTTCCTTTCCGTATGATGATGTTGTCAATGGCAATATCCCCAGTGCGAGATACCGAGTTCGCTATGAATGTCACCTAGACATGTACACAAACGATATGCATTAGTCTCGGTTAACAAAATACAGTGAATAATATCTTACAGATAAGGATATTATACAAGGTCAATGCTAAACTGCTGCATAAACATAATACATTATATAAATGCATTTAATCTTTTATGATTTAATGCATGCATGCATGTATGTATGCATGCATATAGCTATGCATGTATGTATGCAAGTATGTATGTATGAATGAATGTGGGTGTATATATGTAGGTATGCATGTGTGTATGTGTGCATACACATATATGCATACATGGTCGTATGTGTGTAATCTTACATGTCTGACGTGTGTATGTATGTTACTATGTATGTTTATATGTATGTATGAATAGTTGTACGTATAACTGTATGTATACATGTATGCATGTATGTATGTGTATATGTATGTATGTACGTACATAGATATATGTAGGTATGTATGCATGTATGTGTGAATGTATTAATGTATGCATGCATGAACGAATGTTTGTATGTATGTTTGTATTCATGTATCCATGTTTATATGTATATATCCATGCATGTATGTATATATCCATGCATGTATGTATATATATATATGCATATATATATATATATATATATATATATATATATATATATATATATATATATATATATATATATATGTATGTGTATATGTATGTATGTATGCATGTACGCTTGTAAGTATGCATGCATATATGCATGTCTGTATGTATGTATGTTTGCATGAATGAATGTATTTATGTATGGATGTATATATGTATGTATGTATGTATGTATGTATGTATGTATGTATGTATGTATGTATGTATGTATGTATGTATGTATGTATGTATGTATGCATGCATGTATGTATGTATGTATGTATGTATGTATGTATGTATGTATGTATGTATGTATGTATGTATGTATGTATGTATGTATGTATGTATGTATGTATGTATGTATGTGTATGTATGTATGTATGTATGTATGTATGTATGTATGTATGTATGTATGTATGTATGTATGTATGTATGTATGTATGTATGTATGTATGTATGTATGTATGTATGTATGTATGTATGGTTGCCGGTATGTTTGCTTGACTTTCGAAAGCAGCACATAATGGTTTGATAATGTAATTAGGAGCACTGACCCAAGTATGCCTCTTGACAGATCTGACAAAGGTGCTTCTGCATCGCCATTGATTGCCTGATTTCCCTTTCCCTCTACCGTCATAACAGGCTTACCGCCAACTGTCACAGTTAACTTGCCAACAGCTGATCCAAACATGTGATAGCACAGGGACAAGCATAAACTGTCACCTCTGGCGGTGCACAAGGTCGGTGTGAGAAGCCTGCCAAAAATCACCCGACAATATTGATTTTATGCATATATACATATATGTATAGACACACATATATGTATATACACACATATATATATTTATATATATATATATATATATATATATATATATATATATATATATATATATATGTATACGTGTGTGTGTGTGTGTGTGTGTGTGTGTGTGTGTGTGTGTGTGTGTGTGTGTGTGTGTGTGTGTGTGTGTGTGTGTGTGTGTGTGTGTGTGTGTGTGTGTGTATGGGCACATTATATATACATTATATTCTAATGCATGACACAAACCTGCTCTTGTTGGCGCTCGACGATTCGTGATAAGCATAATGGCGACTGTTATTGAATCCACGCGTTGGCCCCGTGTTTAAGGTAGGAGTACGACCAGACCTTCGTCGCCAGGCAACGGTTGTCAGGGTGTCGTTCATGAAGTTGCAAAAACCGTCCTCAAAGTCACATTCTGCTACTGCATGAAAAAAGAAAGTGGGCTTTTACAGGCGTCTGGGATTGAAGCATAAGGGGGTTCATTTCGATGATATTACACTGTGTGGAATGGCTTTTAGTATGCTGCAAATGACTTACAAGTAGTAGTCTTGGCGCATGTGTCTAACAGAATATACACAGAACACACATAGACTCCTCATCAGACCCCATAAGTATATTATGCCACCTCATAAGTGAATTATGCCACCTCATTTGTAAATTAGGCCAACTCATGAATGAATTATGCTCTCTCATAAGTAAATTATGCCACCACATAAATAAATTATGCCACCTCTTTTATATTTAAATCTTTTTGATCAACGAGGAATACTCTCGATGCATAAAATACATACCACTAGCTGGTATGAGGGCCCTTATGAAGCCTGTAAAAGTGGTCACTCGCGTGAACACGTCAGGAAGCGTGCCCTCAATACAAGAGGGATTGCCGGGGCCAAAGCTTGTAATACCATGAACCTCATACATTCCGCTGCGCTTGCACGCAAGAGGCCCTCCAGAGTCTCCCTATAATATTCACGTCATATACACTATGACATTGCAATGCAATACAAATATGTGTATCTATTTTGGACAGTGTATCTTTTCCAATTGACGTCACAATCGATTAATTTCTTCATTTTACTCATGCATTGATATTCAGCTAGGTAAAGTAAGCAAATCAATTATACATGACAGACTCCTCGCCGTCTTGTTGCAGTGACACAAATGTGGGATCGAGTGATATTGACACGGCCTCGCCAAACGGCCCTGCAGTCAATCTGGTTAACAACGGACAACTCCACTTCCTGCAATACTCTGCTGTCTCCCGTTCCTGTTCAAATCGTGAAACGTGGCACGTATTTGTGATACATAACGCTAACACATCTAAACACAGCTAAAAAAGCATCAAATTTGAATATTCATTGCTTTTACCTTCTGTTGCTCCCCATCCGGTCGCTGTACAAGTCATCCTGTCAGCAACATCGGAAGTTGGGAGACAAATGGTCCCAATTTTGTCTGACAATGGTAGACACCGGCTTAGTTCTATGAGCGCAATGTCATTAGCTCTGACTCCAGCTTTAAAGTCGGGATGACGAACAAATCGTAGAACGCCTACTGTGTCCTCAAAAGGCACTGTGCTTGTTCGGTCGTGAATGCCATCTCTCACTCTCATTGCACCCACGTTCCCAACTCTGCCACTATGAATGTATTCATTAAAAATATCGTAAAATAATTCCACTAGTATCACCTACACTCGTCCGTTCTAAACGGATTACAAAATGCTACAGTTATATATAAGCCGATTAAGTTTACTTTTTCAGACAATTTCAAATATAATAACGTACATGCAGTGTGCAGCAGTCAACACCCAGCAAGGAGTGATCAAACTGCCTCCACATACATGAGTCCAATATCCATAAGAGGTGTACTGCAATATGGAAACTTGCCAAGGCCACGAGTTGGGAATAGCTTCTCTTCCACTGATAATAAATGGACTATATTGCCTGGGCGTAATAGCAGCGATACCACAGGGCGCAGGTCCTGAATGAGATCCAAATATACATACATATTCACTCACAAACATGAACTAAAATATATATATGGATATATGTATACATGTATAGATGTATATACATACGCATATATATGTAAAATATATGTATTTATATGTATTTATATAGATAATATATATATATATATATATAATACATATAAATATATATTTATACATATATGTACATGTACATATATATATATACATATATATATATATACATATATACTATGTCGACCCACTGAGCTCGAAAATAAATCGCGCGCTTTATGAGCTTCAATACAAATTAACATTTAAATGAGGACATATATTGAGAGACAAAATACACATGGCATATCCCGGGGTAAATTGATCCTCAGTGGCATAAATGATACACAGGCAATGTGAATATCTTGTATATTATGTATTTATCATTACAGTATGGGTTGCTTCGTATGAAATCCATTTACTTACAACAATCCAGCGACAAATCGTCGAGGCATTCCATGTTGTATTGGCATATTTCCCTCGGCGAATAACAGTAGCCACTGCATCGAAACTCACCTGCGGGACACGCTGTTAAGAACAGGAGCATTCTGTTGACTTCAATTGAATATGAGGTAAAATTATCATTTCATGACGAATTATTGTACGATAATGATCCAAACAATGCCGTCACCACAAGATAATTCATCTCTGGTATCCGAACAGTCGATCGATCCATCACATCTTCTGAAGACTGGCAAACATCTGCTGTCACAGCGGAAGTACCCAACGGAACAGGAAGCTGTACAAGCAATTAAATTTGTACACATTGTATGTATGACATAGTCGTATACCGTGACGTAAATAAGTATAGTGTTATCAAATGTTAGCTTTTGAAAAGTATATGCGAATAAAATATTAGTCACCACCATTTAGAAATTATAGCAAAGTGCTTATTGGTGCGATAAGAGGGCTAACTCAGACGTGGGACTTTTGATCCATATTCTCTTCGATTAACGCATTGCGGCGTACGTTGAAAAAACATAACCAGCTATTCCCATGTTGTTATGAAAAGAGGCATGTTGCCTATAAGTGGCGTGTTCATGGGATTTTTCGGGAGTGAACCCTCTTAGTGTAGCTTACAGCTCTTTGATCGTAACAGGAAATGAAATAACAGCAGTTATAATTCTCATCCGATTTGTCTCTGCAGTCATCGACTCCGTCACCCACCACTTCCAAAGACACACATCGACCATTGCCGCACCGGAACTTGGATGCGTCTCCATTTCCTGGGCAGGCTAACAGTAAGGAAACAGATGTTTGATTTGTATACAAGTTCATTTGTTTTTGCTGACTTAATTGTTGCATTATCTCTGTTATCATGATTTACTATCCATAGTTATGTGACAAGAGGTGACAGCGAATCATAAAAAGCATCACGAACTACATACGGCAATACTCCTCATCGGAACCATCATCACAGTCAGTGACTCCATCGCACTTGTAACGCAGATTAAAACACTGGCGTTTATTATCACAGAGGACTTGTGAATTCGAACACACGGGCGGCAGTGAACCACATGTCCCACACCGAACAGATATCTCATCCAGACTAATATCACTCCGATCGCCAGACCCTTTAAGTCCTAACCATGCAACCTACGCCAAATAAAACACATAAAAGAAATATGCATTATGCCACAATATGAGGAATGGTTCTTGCTGCTAAAAACAGAGTCTCTGTACTACCAATGATTGAGCTGTGCGCATCATCGCTGTAACATTTGCAATTCTCCAAACATTGCCCTGGTTTCCTGTTCTGCTCCAAAGAGCCGGTTCCAAACCAAACGCCGGATCATAAACATGGAGACGCAGACTGCCCATTTGGCTTCCATACATATGATAGGCAAATCCTGCGCACACGGGGCCAATGTAGCTGGGGCGGAGGTGGACAGCCTGCATATACAGAACACTTGTATTAACAAATGGTCATTGCACGGCATCACTAATGATTATGTAAATATAATTGGTATTTTATTTTACTTTGGTTTTTGATGTAGAAACAAGCTGACCATTTGGCATCCATACATATGATAGCGTATCCTACGCACACGGGGCCAGTGTCGCCTAGCTATTTACATCACATGGCGTTAACGAATGGAAATGATAAGACACAACCCGGTGTCTGGAACAGATGCTCTCAAAGTCCCAAGCAAAGTCAGTACATCCGGTTGCTGTGGGGACCGAAATACAATATCGATTTCATAACGACAATATATTTCAGCGCACATGAAATAATTAAGAAAAGAAAATATCAGGAAGGTAAAAAGTATTCAATGCGGCATACTGTAAAGCACCTGTTACTATTGCAATTACCTTGGTTATCAATGTATACTTTTAAATTGATAGAGTAATACCTGAAGTAGGAGATGTAATAGTCTTGACTGGTGTGGTTGCGGTGGTTGCAACCATACCCAACAACCAATGTGCTTAAGTAAAATAGATGATATATGAAGTCAATTCATGTGTTTCGTAGGTAGCTTATATATACATTGTGCTAATATACATGATGTCAGGTAAAGCAATTATAACGTTTGATGGCCCACAAAACAAACTGATATTATCTTAAATATCATTCGAATTATTACTTCTTTTTTAAATTGGCTTTAAAGACACCATGGCAAGAGATACATCGTGTTACTCTACGCAACTGCCCCTCCAAATATCTTTTGGAGATGATGCGTCATACGAAGCGTCTTTACAATTTGCTCATATCAACACCAAAGTTGAATGTTAGGTGCTTGTCATAGTAGGTGAGTGGCTTCACGCCTGTGCTCTTAAGGTGGTATAGTAGTGGGCCTGATCCAACCGGTACTTCTTAAGACAGGTCAGGCAGAACACCTCAAACACATTCGCCAAGAGCAGTACATCTGTCCGCAGGTACAGGTCATGGTAGTCACCCATGTTCTTACACCCGAACACGCTCCAGACCTTCTGTGAACGGGCATAGTTTACAGCAGATATACCCTCCTCAGAGAGCATGCTGTAGAACTCCTGGATTGGCGGCAGAGGGGAATCAAACTTATCCAAGCCGTCCATGAACTCATTGGGGAAAACTCCCTTGTGCAGCAGCAACCGCCGCTTCATCTGGTCTAGCTCATATTCCGCCGTCACAAAAATGGCATCTGGGTTGTTAGCACACACCATCTTATCAAGCAAGGCCAGGAGGAACTGTGCACTGTCAATGAAGCGCAACTGTCCAAGCGACAGGGAAATATATTTCTCCCTGCTGTTGGGGATACAGTTGATGTTCCCCTCCACTTTGCTTATACCCTGCATCAAGAGATGGGAGTCCTAGCCCCGCAGGTTATGGAACACCACAGGGATGGGTTTTGTCGTGGTTTCAGGTTACACACGTTATGGGCATGCCCTCTGTACATGCCTGTTATATGGCAGTGATCGTCGACAGAGTCACGGCCCAGTTTTTTCTTGCACACATGACAGTGGGGTTGCAGCCTTATGTGCCCTTCTATCCTCCTTAGTCATCATCGGCGTGCTTTGAGAGTCTTACCTTAAGGGCAAACTGACACTTGATTCCACCTAGCTCTTCCAGCTCACCAGTCAAAACTTTATGCATCTTCCGACGCATGCCCTTTAAGAACATCATATGGTCCGAGCTAAGGGGGTGAGACTAAGGAACGTTCATCACCCATCCACGCAAATGGTTTTTAACAGCACACTTAGTCTTTTTGAAGGCAAGACGCGCTGTGGGGACTGGGGGCTGGGTTGCACGGACTGGTCTGCGCGGGGGTGGGGACTGGTCTGCACGGGGCAGGGCAGACTGGTCTGCACAGGGCAGGGACTTGTCTGCGCAGGGCAGGGGTGGGGACAGGGGTGCCTGCAACCGCAGCCGTTAATCTAGCAAATATTTCAAATTTATTACGCACTTGGAGTGCTTGGAGAGCAACCTTAGAGCGTGGATAAGGAGGCTTAAAACCGTAATCGTTTTGGGCTTTATGTGCTTGCTGATTATGAGTCATGTTTAATATACAAATCCATTAGTCTAAAAGGGAATATTTGGATAAACAAACGACAGCGCCTATAAAGCGAGCGACTTTGACCTTGCTAGCAGTGCCACAGCCTTGTTACCCCCCCCCCTTGCAACTTCCTCAGAAACCCTCGCTTCTGTTGCAAGCTTCTTGGTAGCTGTTATGCCTTTCCAGTAGCTCTAAGGACTATAGTAGATCTTCTGCCTGCGACGATTCATACAAAGTAAACGCCCGAGTCTCCAAATGACCTACTTGGCAAGCCAGTATGCAACCAGCCCTGTCGCAGCCATTCCCAGTATAATGAACGCTAGTGATGCATTGGCAACAGCCATAGCCAGGTCAAGTAGGGTGAAATCAAGAGCTATCTTACCAAGCTTGGCATAACCTATTGAATACTGGAAACAACTGCACCGTGGTACAGAGCATTGACGAGCATTTTTCCATCAGTAATTGGTGTTGTCATCTTATTCCATATAAAAAGGTTCCTTTAAATGAGCGTCCGGAGGCTTTTGTTTAGGGTGTTTAGGGCTGAGGCTAGTTTCTGCCTGTAGCAATACAATGCTAGTCCAAACACCCCAACGCCGCCGACAACTACAGGCGCAGCCCATGTTGGCCACGCCCACCTTTCTGGAGGCTTGCTCCTTAAAATTGGCTCGACAGGACCGTCTCTAGCATCTGTAAGCGCAGCCTTAGCCTCTCAGAGCTCTCTTAGAAGCTTATTTTGATTGGCTTTTCGAGCTGCAAGACACTTTTGTCCTGCTGCAACCCTTTTAGCCTTTTTTGTAGTGGTCACTGACGTTATCTCCACCGGTGTTGTCCCTCCTTGATTCGTGTTCGCTACTTCCATGTTTACCTACTAAATTTATTTGTCCAATTGACAGCTCTTAGTAAGCACCTGTTATAGCTGAGTTTAGCACCTGTCATAGAGGAATTCAGCACATGCTATAGCTCAGTTAAACACATACTATAGTGAGGAAGTGGTGTCTCCCTCTCAACCAGCCCCTGTTGATTCGGTCCTTGTTTTTTCAAATTGACAGTGCTTAACTGTCGTAAAGTCGCAGTTTATGGAGCTAAAAACATACCATAGAGATGATATAGCTCACAAGTGGCAGTGCTTTGCGCGTGTCCAACAAACGGGTCATTCTCGAGGTCTGTAATTACCTCTGGCTGGTGTTCTGGTGGGATTGGTATAGATATACAAACAATACCTGACTATAGCTGAAGCAATGATTTCCGAGAATGGAAGCTTCAGACATGGAAGAAAAATCCCAGCAACTTCCTCTCTCCTAGTAGTATAGAAAAGTACAGTGGT
>CM067351.1:69068184-69073184 GCA_034190875.2 Urechis unicinctus
GAGCCTGGCACAGAGCCGACTGGTGTTACCCAGATACCTATCCCAGCTGTGAGGGAATCTGCTGGACTATTATTCGTTAGTGGTTATGGTAATATTGTAGTTTAACGTCACTTACAACAACGAGGTGATATCGCGACGGTGATGGATGAGAATGTTTGTGATGCATGGGCAGCTCATCTTAAGTGCCAGCTCCATCACGCGTATAGTAGGAACAATTGGGAACAAAGAATGCCTGATGGTAAATATATTCTTCTCAGTCAATGAATTAATAACGCGTATCTTGGCCTGATCTGAGCAAGGCGGCTAACATGGTGCATCACGCGCGAGATTATCAGTCATCAGCCAAAGAGCAATAGGGGCAATTTAACATACGCCAAGCGTGATTCATTAGGTGGACGCTACAGTTTCCGCTTAGTGTAAAGACCCTTTCGTTTACCAACACTTTGTGTAATTTAGGTCAACATATCATCGGCCAGAGTGCATAGGTCCGGTTGTGATGTAAGAGAGCCTTATTGATGTGTTCAGCGGAACAACATGATGATCTAATCCATTGCAATAACCGACAAACCGCTGTGCAAAACAGCTGTTAATGGCGCGATTGGGTGGTTGCTGCAAGAGCAGAAATTGTTACGATAGTAGTGTAAGCGTTGAAGGGATAGGGTACATACAAAGATACACTTTTGAATGAATCGATCAACTGCAGAGAATGACGGGAGTGGAAATGCCACTACATTTAATATCGTTCAGCAGGACAGAAGGCAATATAATGAAAAGCCAAACATCCAGCTGACACGCAGTCATATATAATTGCATGCACTTTTAGCATGAAGCTTAGGGTTTTGCGCCAAATGGCTGACACTGAAAAGAGATCGTTGGACAATTGACCAAATTACGAAAGTAGGGGATTGTCTAACCTGGTTCTATTTCACGAATAATAAACATTAAAACGTGGCAATGGAATGTAAGAAATGCAACTCATCTCGTCTGGAACCGAGTAAAGCTTACCACCGCGTTGGTGCAGTACCTTTAGAAAGATGTATACATACTGCGGCTGTGTCGGAATACTCCACGCCTGATGCGCCGAGACCATCGAGGATGGCTGCCAGACTGATGCTCGCCGTTCTTGTTCTTGCTGTTGCTACATGCCTCTATAGCAAGCTCTATAAGACGTGGAATCATATTCCATGTAAAACCGCCATTAGGATGACGATAAACTGGAGGGGCAACAGTCATACTATGTGCCTAGTAAAGATATATATATATATATATATATATATATATATATATATATATATATATATATATATATATATATATATATATATATATATATATAGATATATATATATATATATATATATATATATATATCTATATATATATATATATATCTCTATATATATATATATATATATATATATATATATCTCTATATATATATATATATATATATATATACTGAAGATTACAACCATTTGTTGCTCCAACCTTTCGTGGACATATTTTTAAGTGCAATATTGCTATCATTTTTTCTAAATTATTGATTCGTCATATCTTAAATTATAGAGTGAAAGAGTTTAATGCAAATAAAACAAAATTGTCACTTTATAATCCTTGTATATACTTTTGGTCCTCTAAAGATCGTCAACCAATGGTCAAGATCCTAATTTATACGTTTAAATCTAAACCCTTAGTTCCCATATATATTTGCGTATATTTGCGGAATACAGAAATTTAAAATCATTTTCCGTCTTCATGGTTTAGAGTAAATATTTGCTGTACATATAATCACCATGATCCATTGGCAGCTTTTCACAAACTTATTGGTGCCTCGTCCATCATCGGCCAAGCAACGACAGACTCATTTACGGACACCGCATAATCATGTTTCCTTTTGCATGTGTTGTAAAACTTGCGACCCAAGATGACACAAGATCTCTTTTCAAAGGATTGTTGGGTTTCCAAGAAGCCCGTATGGCGAAACCATTATCTGAGTGACAGAGAAAGATGTAACATACTGATGGAGGCTTACGAGCGGGTAATCAGTGTGACTAATGCATCCAATTTATATTCGTGGTAGTGAATACCATTCAATGAATGGATGAAAGAAAGCTAATTGTTCTCTGGGATGTAAATGTATTTTAAGTTACATTGTCGACTGCCGTTATTGCGAAATATCTAACACTGTGGCATGTATTGTTTGTTTTAGGGTGCTCACCATGTTGCCGAATTCACATGTGGATTTGCAAGTATGCTTCATTCTCATGTGTATTAATTAATGGTCGAAAAGTATACATTAATTGTTTATTTGTTGCAGCTTACTTGTGTCATCTGTCTTCTAGTTGAGCGGTAGCTCTAAATATCCGTTTCTTTTCAGCGATTCGTACTTTAAATCAACTGGCGGACGTGCTGTTCAAGAAATATGAGGCCCATGTGAAGAGGAGCTACAGAGAATGCGGGAAGCAGATACAGAGATTCGGCAAGCCCTACTGGGTCCTCTGCCAGCTGACAGATGCGAGCAATTGACATCTGAATTGCGACACATTGAGACCATTGAAATGCTTGGATATTTTGATCTGCAACCATCAAATCCTACATTGCCTGTGGCGCATTCATTGTAACATCCCTGACACTGCATCTTAGTTATTCCAAGTTTTAATTGTTTTTAGTCAGTTTGATAGTGCGATCAATAGAAAAGGTTTCATCAAATGCTGCTATGAATTTATCAATTAACATTGTTGACATGTTTCTAGACTTGACAAATCCTAACCCATTACTTCACTAATGAGACACGTCCATGCTGCATTAATCCTTTTGGTTCTGTCAATTAATGATTGCTGGTTAAAATATATTTTTTTATCGCTTATGAGATATTTGTAGGGTTTTGCGAGTTTAACATATACATGTTAAGCACAACATATGTGAATTACTTGGAAACGCAATGCGTGAAGCACTAAGCAGAACGACCACAGTCCAACGCATTGCCATTGAGCCACAGAGTTGCGGCTATGTACTGACCAAAGCCATTACTCACCATTTCTCAAATTGACCTTTATTAGCTACTGACCTTTCCTTCTTGGCAGATGTCGCGCCCGAAGAACGCTGGCTGTCAGATTTGAGCAAAGTAACTCATTGCTGTCATGGTGCATTTTGCACATATCAAGTATAAGTTGTTCATTTGAGGGCACTTAGTATGTAGACTAGTTTGCTTGTAGACTCACAAGTATGGTATGTTTATGCTGTAAGTTTGCACGTTGATAAAAGTTCTAATTGTATTTGCTTATTTAACGGATCAATTTTGTGAAACATTATAGATCCAATAATTGACACAGTCCTTTTTTATCGAATCGATTGGTGTACAGACTGGTTATTGAAATAAATCATGGAATAATCAGCTTGTTAGCAACGAAGTCGAAATCCTTGATGAACGCGTCGTATCAGCCGCACAGAGAGGTTCGGTAATGCGTCGAAAATGTAGCATCAATATCTGTTAACGCGGATTGCATTCGATAACCACTTGTCAGGCCACCGTATGTCGCACGGATGTCGTTCTCACATGCTCCCATGTGTTACCGTAGTAGCTGTCATGTTTTACATTGGGTATAACAGATCACGCGCTTCCCATCAAATGATTCTACTTTTCTCCTAGCTTTGCCTGCTTTTTAACAAAAGTGTGCGCGTCCGGTCATAAGTGTTATTAATCGCATCATCCAAGCACAATGCGACTTCCGGGCCAGCAGAGGAGCCACCGACATTATGCTCACTGCCAGACAAATTCAGGGAAAGTGCATGGAGCAAAATCGAGACCTCTACATTGTGTTCATAGATCTCCCCAAGGCCTATGATTCTGTTAGCCGTAAAGGCCAGTGGAGGCTTCTGTCCATGGCGTGTTGCCCATCAAAGATCGTAAACATCATCCGATCCTTCCACCAGGGCATGATGGCGCGCGCCCAGGACTAAGAAAACGCATCAGAACCCTATCCAGTGTCGAACAGTACCAAACAGGATTGTGTTATGGCTTCGTTCCTGTTTAAATGCCCGGAGACAACAACTTCCTTTGAGCCGCTACCCGCTATGGGTTGACAATCAATATAAAGCATACGGAGATGCTATTACAGCCCCGATTAGGAACATCCCACTGGAACCCCTGGAAAGATCTACGGCATCTCGTGGAGGGACGATGTACTGGACACAGAGGTACTGTAGGTGGCGTCACTGGGGAGCAGTCATAAGTGTTATTAATCGCATTTTTTTACAATGCATCGATTTTGCTATAGATTGAATATGATTGTTCAGACTCAGTGAACATGGATGCGCTGCATAAATGCACTGTTTAAGAAAGGAAGGCCTATGCATTCCCGCCTATAACGTATGAATACAAGATAAGCACAGTATTGGCATATCAAAACGTCACTGTGTCTTATTTGTCCAAAACATTAGTGTTTAAGTCCATAACAACCTAATTTTAATTATAATAGAAGGAACTTAAGACACTCGCTTAGTAGCACGCTGAACACTCTTAACATATTTTAACGTATTTTGCGTTGTGCATTTTCCACCGAGAAAATATGCAAAATAGCGAGGACATACTCCTGCTACAATACTGTATTGCATATATTAAGCCAAGTCTTTGATGTGCTTTGAATCACTGTATGACAGATACGTACGTTCTAACCTATGGAACGAAGAAGGGTAACGTCCACTCCTTGTTAGGATATGATAGAGTATATCCAGCCATCAGAGCAGTGCGCAATACAACCAATGCTTAGAATTAGCAGAACGCGTGTCGATAAATAACAATGATATTGTTAAAACAACATGGGACAAGTTTTCAATATTTTGTGGCTTTAGTCTTACCACATCGCGATGGTTTCAAACGGCACAAACATTAATTGCGTCACTAATTTAAACCTTTTGTAATAAGTAATTAGACATTCATTTATTGCTGATGATGCTGGGTTTTTTTCATTGTTAATAAAGCGCATAGATTAATGGATTTT
>CM067351.1:69078184-69093184 GCA_034190875.2 Urechis unicinctus
GTGCATTCTGCCACCTCAATTGAAAATGAAGTAAAATTATCATTTCATGACGAACTGCTTTTACGATAATGATCCAAACAATGCCGTCACCACAAAATGATTCATCGCTGGTATCTGAACAATCGATCGATCAATCAGGAATCTTCTGATGACTAAAAACATCTGCTGTCATGAGGGGAACAATAGCCTCACCCAAGTGGAACGCGGAAGCTGTACAAGCAATTAAATCAATACACAGGGATTATATGACAAAGCATATAATGTGATGTAAATAAGTAAATTGTTATCATGCATGTTAGCTTTTAAGAGTATATGCGAATTCAAATCATAGTCACCATGATTTTGCAATGCAATAGCAAAGTGCTATTTTGCGCGATAAGAGGGCTTTTCCAATTGACGTCACAATCGATTAATTTCTTCATTTTACTCAATGCATTGATATTCAGCTTAAAAGTAAGCAAATCAATTATACATGACAGACTCCTCGCCGTCTTGTTTGCAGTGACACAAATGTGGGATCGAGTGATATTGACACGGCCTCGCCAAACGGCATTGCGTAGTCAATGAAGAAACATAACCAGCTATTCCATGTTGTTATGAAAAGAGGCATGTTGCCTATAAGTGGCGTGTTCATGGGTTTTTCGGGAGTGAACCTCTTAGTGTAGCTTACAGCTCTTTGATCGTAACAGGAAATGTAATTACAGCAGTTATAATATTTCATCCGAATTTACCTCTGCAGTCATGCGACTCCGTCACGGTCACTTACAAGTCATCCACACATCGACCATTGCCGCAGTTGGGAGACTTGGATGCGTCTCAATTTTGTCTGGGCATGGTAGACAACAGTAAGGAAAGCAGTTGTTGATTTGTATGACTCCAGTTCATAGTCGGGATGACTGAACTTAAATTGTAGCATGGGCCTACTGTGTCCTCAAAAGGCACTGTGCTTGTATCGGTCGTGAATGCCAGCTCTCACTCTCATTGCAACTACGTTCCCAACTCTATGAATGTATTCATTAAAAATATCGAAAAATAATTCCACTAGTACCACCACTACAAAATGACTCATAATTATATATAAGCCGATTAAGTTAACTTTTTATTCAGACAATTTCAAATATGAATTCGTACATGCAGTGTGGCAGCAGTCAACAATAGCGAGGAGTATCAAACTCCTCCACCAACATGAGTTTCTATCCATAAGAGGTGTACTGCAATATGGAAACTTGCCAAGGCCACGAGTTGGGAATAGCTTCTCTTCCACTGCATAATAAATGGACTGGTTGCCTGGGCTGCTAAAAGCAGCGAGTTTCTGTACAAAGGTCCTGAATGAGATGTGCGCATACATACTGTATTTCACTCACCAACATGGCTAAAATATATATGATAGGATACCAACGGAGCCGGTTCCATAACCAAACGCATATGATCATAAACATGGAGAAATGTACTGTATTTACTTGTATTTATATAGATAGGCATATATATATAAATACATATACATGCATGTATCACACTTAATATTTTATATATGTACATGTACATATTATATATATATATACACATGGTATATATGATGCATATAGCCTACATTTATATGTAAATACACACATATGTATATACATACATCACTGATATTATGTAAATATACATGGTATTTTATATCTACTACTTTAGTTTGATGTAGCAAAATCTACTTAATCTATTGATATCTGTTTTAAAACCAATACATAAGCAGTATATACTGGAACATGCGAAATGATTGCTAACCATTAAAGGAGTGTGTGCTTGATCATATTCTAATTCAATTAACATGAAATAGTACAAATATTGAGAGACAGAATATCTTACCATGGCATACCCGGAACATTGGGTGTCCCGGATGTTTCTATTTAATTGTAGTAGCCTGAACCTCCAAATCCTGAACTTGGCCCGGTAGAGTGGCGTCGGAGTTCCTCTCGTGTGACGGCGCCATTGAATCAGCTGTCAAAATTGGAACCCGGGGTAAATTGCACCGCGGTGGCACAGGAGCGTTTATACACATTCCACCCGAATATCATCAAGGAGTGATTGATCCCAATGTGAATATCTTGTATACTATGTATTTATCATTACAGTATGGGTTGCTTCGTATGAAATCCATTTACTTACAACAATCCAGCGACAAATCGTCGAGGCATTCCATGTTGTATTGGCATAATTCCCTCGGCGAATAAAAGTAGAAAATGAATCGAGCTCACAATTATTAACACGCTGTTCTTGAAACAGTACACAGTGTGTTGACTTCAATTGTGTATTGTGTGTGTTTGTATGTGTGTGTGACGTGTGTGTGTGTATGATAATGATGTACAATGTGTGTCACCACAAGTGATTGTGTGTGTGTGTGAAGTGTGTGTGTCGATGTGTGTGTGTGTGTGTGTGTGGCAAACATGTGCTGTCACAGCGTGTGTACCCAACGGTGTGTGTGCTGTACAAGCAATTAACCCTTGTACACACTATATATATATGACACTGTCAATAATGTGACGTAAATAAGTAAAACCCTTATCATATGTTAGCGTCGATTTAAAAGCATCAAATGTATGCGAATAAAATATTAGTCACCACATTTTGACTTTATACAAAGATGGCAAATCCTACGCACACGGGGCTCAGACTCGGTAGAGGATGAGGATGAACAAGCTCGAGAATCACATCACATGGAGTTTCCTTAAAACTAAAAAAAGCATGTGGGACAAGATTCACATTCTCGTCACCATGAACGGCATCTGGGCGTACGTTGAAGAACACATTATCATTAACATGAGTTATGAAAAGAGGCATGTTTATAGTGTTAGAGATGAATGGGAGGTCGGGAGGGGGAGGGGGTGGGTAACAACACCAAATGATCGTAAAAAATCAATCGACAGCATGTTATCTCCTTTCCCCCGAGGTCTGTCATATGCAGTCATTCCCTTGACCTCCAAACACTGCACTAGGTCCCGTGGAGGATCGACCATGGCGTACTGCCATTATGGATGCGTCTCCGTTTCCTGGGCAGGCAAACAGTAAGGAAACAGTTGTTTGATTTGTATACAAGTTCATTTGTTTTCACTGAGTTGCTGACAGGTGTTCAAAATCACAAGAGTATCTCTGTCAACAGGGTTACTAAATTGATGTTATGTGACAAGAGGTGACAACGGAATCATAAACTGCATCGTGAAGTACATACGGCAATACTCCTTGTCGGATGGCTTTGTGGTCAGTTCCATCGCACTTGTAACGCAGATTAAAAAGTGAGCGTTCATTGTGGTAGATGACTTGTGGTTCGAGCCATCAGGCGGCATGCCCCACACCGAACAGATATCTCATCCAGACCAATATCACTCCGATCGCCGGACCCTTTAACTCCTAACCATGCAACCTACGCCAAATACATCACATATAAGAAATATGAGTTATGCCACAACATGAGGAATGGTTCTTGCTGCTAAATACAGAGTCTTCTGTAACACCATACCAATGATTGAGCTGTGCGCATCATCGCTGTAACATTTGTAATTCTCCAAACATTGCCCTGGTTTCCTGTTCTGCTCCAAAGCGCCGGTTCCAAACCAAACGCCGGATCATAAACATGGAGACGCAGGCTGCCCATTTGGCTTCCATACATATGATAGGCAAATCCTACGCACACGGGGCCAATGTAGCCAGGGGCGGGGGTGATCAGCCTGCATGTATAGAAAACTTGTATTAACAAATGGTCATTACACAGCATCACTGATTATTATGTAAATATACATGGTATTTTATTCTACTTTAGAGTTTGTTGTAGAAAATGTTACTTAATCTATTGATAATCTGTTTTAAAACCAAAACATAAGCAGTATCTGGAACAGCGAAATGATTGCTAACCATTACAGGAGTGTGTTTGTCTTCATATTCTAATTCAAGTAACATGAAATAGTACAAAGGAGAGGACAGAGTAATCTTACCACGTGGTACCCGGAACATTGGGTGTCCCGGATGTTTCCATGTAATTGTAGTAGCCTGAACCTCCAAATCCTGAACTTGGCCCGGTAGAGGGCGTCGGAGTTCCTCTCGTGTGACGGCGCCATTGAATAGCTGCATTGGAACCCGTGTATTGCACCGCGGTGGCACAGGAGCGTTCAAAGTCACAAAAGAATGACTGACAAACGCCATCGCATGGTCCACATTCCACCCGAATATCATCAAGAGCTATATCGCTCAAATAACCCGATCCTTTTATTCCATTCCATGCAATCTAATTCAAACATATCATATGAAATGAAAATGAATCGAGCTCGTACAATTATTAACAGCTGTTCTTGTGAAATACACAGTGTGTGTGTGTGCGTGTGTGTTTGTGTGTGTTTGTGTGTGTGTGTGTGTGTGTGTGTGGTATGTGTGTGTGTGTGTGTGTGTGTGTGTGTGTGTGTGTGTGTGTGTGTGTGTGTGTGTGTGTGTGTGTGTGTGTGTGTGTGTGTGTGTGTGTGTGTGTGTGTGTGTGTGTGTGTGTGTGTGTGACCTCTCACCCTTGATTGCACTGTAGGCATCAACACTGTCAATTTGGTGATCCTCCAAGCATTACCCTGATTTCCTGTCCTGTTCCAAAGCGTCGATCCTAAACCACTTGCAGCATCAAATGTATAGAGAAGCAAGCTGCCCATTTGACTTCCATACATATGATAGGCAAATCCTACGCACACGGGGCCAGTGTCGCCAGAGGCTGGGATGAACAGCCTAGAGAATCACATCACATGGCGTTAACATATAGAAATTACAAGACACAACCCGCACCATGAGCGGCATCTGGAACAGCGAGTCAACACCTTATCATAACAGGAGTTTGAATTTCTTCATGTTATAGTTAGAGATGAATATGGAGGTAGGAGGGGGAGGGGGTGGGTAACAAAACCAAATGATGCAAAAAATCAATCGAACCATGTATCTCCTTGTGCCCCCGAGGTCTCCATATATATGTAATTCCCTTGACCTCCAAATCCTGCACTAGGTCCCGTGGAGGACGATGGCGTACTGCCATTATGACGGCGCCATTCGATTGCTGAGTTGCTACTATTGTATCCCACCTGAGTTGCACAGGTGGTCTCAAAATCACAAGAGTATGAATTGCATGCATCGTCAACAGTGACGTCAATTGATGTTGTGGTGGTTGTAACGGTAGGACTGATCGTGAAGTGAGTACTCATTGTTGTAGATGGCTTTGTGGTAGTTTCAACGGTAGGACTGGTTGTAAAGTGAGTACTCATTGTGGTAGATGATGTTGTGGTGGAGCCATCACATGCCCCACACCGAACAGATATCTCATCCAGACCAATATCACTCCGATCGCCGGACCCTTTAAGACCTAACCATGCAACCTACGTCAAATACATCACATATAAGAAATATGAGTTATGCCACAACATGAGGAGCGGTTCTTGCTGCTAAATACAGAGTCTATGTAACACCATACCCATGTTTGAGCTGTGCGCATCATCGCTGTAACATTTGTAATTCTCCAAACATTGCCCTGGTTTCCTGTTCTGCTCCAAAGCGCCCGTTCCAAACCAAACGCCGGATCATAAACATGGAGACGCAGGCTGCCCATTTGGCTTCCATACATATGATAGGCAAATCCTACGCACACGGGGCCAATGTAGCCAGGGGCGGGGGTGATCAGCCTGCATGTATAGAACACTTGTATTAACAAATGGTCATTACACAGCATCACTGATTATTATGTAAATATACATGGTATTTTATTCTACTTT
This sequence comes from Urechis unicinctus, assembly GCA_034190875.2. Lineage (NCBI taxonomy): Eukaryota > Metazoa > Annelida > Polychaeta > Xenopneusta > Urechidae > Urechis > Urechis unicinctus. The sequence continues at coordinate 69,083,956 of CM067351.1, forward strand.
AGAGTTTGATGTAGAAAATGTTACTTAATCTATTGATAATCTGTTTTAAAACCAAAACATAAGCAGTATCTGGAACAGCGAAATGATTGCTAACCATTACAGGAGTGTGTTTGTCTTCATATTCTAATTCAAGTAACATGAAATAGTACAAGGAGAGGACAGAGTAATCTTACCACGTGGTACCCGGAACATTGGGTGTCCCGGATGTTTCCATGTAATTGTAGTAGCCTGAACCTCCAAATCCTGAACTTGGCCCGGTAGAGGGCGTCGGAGTTCCTCTCGTGTGACGGCGCCATTGAATAGCTGCATTGGAAACCCGTGTATTGCACCGCGGTGGCACAGGAGCGTTCAAAGTCACAAAAGAATGACTGACAAACGCCATCGCATGGTCCACATTCCACCCGAATATCATCAAGAGCTATATCGCTCAAATAACCCGATCCTTTTATTCCATTCCATGCAATCTAATTCAAACATATCATATGAAATGAAAATGAATCGAGCTCGTACAATTATTAACAGCTGTTCTTGTGAAATACACAGTGTGTGTGTGTGCGTGTGTGTGTTGTGTGTGTGTTGTGTGTGTGTGTGTGTGTGTGTGTGTGTGTGTGTGTGTGTGTGTGTGTGTGTGTGTGTGTGTGTGTGTGTGTGTGTGTGTGTGTGTGTGTGTGTGTGTGTGTGTGTGTGTGTGTGTGTGTGTGTGTGTGTGTGTGTGTGTGTGTGTGTGTGTGTGTGACCTCTCACCCTTGATTGCACTGTAGGCATCAACACTGTCAATTTGGTGATCCTCCAAGCATTACCCTGATTTCCTGTCCTGTTCCAAAGCGTCGATCCTAAACCACTTGCAGCATCAAATGTATAGAGAAGCAAGCTGCCCATTTGACTTCCATACATATGATAGGCAAATCCTACGCACACGGGGCCAGTGTCGCCAGAGGCTGGGATGAACAGCCTAGAGAATCACATCACATGGCGTTAACATATAGAAATTACAAGACACAACCCGCACCATGAGCGGCATCTGGAACAGCGAGTCAACACCTTATCATAACAGGAGTTTGAATTTCTTCATGTTATAGTTAGAGATGAATATGGAGGTAGGAGGGGGAGGGGGAGGGGGTGGGTAACAAAACCAAATGATGCAAAAAATCAATCGAACCATGTATCTCCTTGTGCCCCCGAGGTCTCCATATATATGTAATTCCCTTGACCTCCAAATCCTGCACTAGGTCCCGTGGAGGACGATGGCGTACTGCCATTATGACGGCGCCATTCGATTGCTGAGTTGCTACTATTGTATCCCACCTGAGTTGCACAGGTGGTCTCAAAATCACAAGAGTATGAATTGCATGCATCGTCAACAGTGACGTCAATTGATGTTGTGGTGGTTGTAACGGTAGGACTGATCGTGAAGTGAGTACTCATTGTTGTAGATGGCTTTGTGGTAGTTTCAACGGTAGGACTGGTTGTAAAGTGAGTACTCATTGTGGTAGATGATGTTGTGGTGGAGCCATCACATGCCCCACACCGAACAGATATCTCATCCAGACCAATATCACTCCGATCGCCGGACCCTTTAAGACCTAACCATGCAACCTACGTCAAATACATCACATATAAGAAATATGAGTTATGCCACAACATGAGGAGCGGTTCTTGCTGCTAAATACAGAGTCTATGTAACACCATATACCATGTTTGAGCTGTGCGCATCATCGCTGTAACATTTGTAATTCTCCAAACATTGCCCTGGTTTCCTGTTCTGCTCCAAAGCGCGGTTCCAAACCAAACGCCGGATCATAAACATGGAGACGCAGGCTGCCCATTTGGCTTCCATACATATGATAGGCAAATCCTACGCACACGGGGCCAATGTAGCCAGGGGCGGGGGTGATCAGCCTGCATGTATAGAACACTTGTATTAACAAATGGTCATTACACAGCATCACTGATTATTATGTAAATATACATGGTATTTTATTCTACTTTAGAGTTTGATGTAGAAAATGTTACTTAATCTATTGATAATCTGTTTTAAAACCAAAACATAAGCAGTATCTGGAACAGCGAAATGATTGCTAACCATTACAGGAGTGTGTTTGTCTTCATATTCTAATTCAAGTAACATGAAATAGTACAAAGGAGAGGACAGAGTAATCTTACCACGTGGTACCCGGAACATTGGGTGTCCCGGATGTTTCCATGTAATTGTAGTAGCCTGAACCTCCAAATCCTGAACTTGGCCCGGTAGAGGGCGTCGGAGTTCCTCTCGTGTGACGGCGCCATTGAATAGCTGCATTGGAACCCGTGTATTGCACCGCGGTGGCACAGGAGCGTTCAAAGTCACAAAAGAATGACTGACAAACGCCATCGCATGGTCCACATTCCACCCGAATATCATCAAGAGCTATATCGCTCAAATAACCCGATCCTTTTATTCCATTCCATGCAATCTAATTCAAACATATCATATGAAATGAAAATGAATCGAGCTCGTACAATTATTAACAGCTGTTCTTGTGAAATACACAGTGTGTGTGTGTATGTGTGTGTGTGTTGTGTGTGTGTGTGTGTGTGTGTGTGTGTGTGTGTGTGTGTGTGTGTGTGTGTGTGTATGTGTGTGTGTGTGTGTGTGTGTTTGTGTGTGTGTGTGTGTGTGTGTGTGTGTGTGTGTGTGTGTGTGTGTGTGTGTGTGTGTGTGTGTGTGTGTGTGTGTGTGTGTGTGTGTGTGTGTGACCTCTCACCCTTGATTGCACTGTAGGCATCAACACTGTCAATTTGGTGATCCTCCAAGCATTACCCTGATTTCCTGTCCTGTTCCAAAGCGTCGATCCTAAACCACTTGCAGCATCAAATGTATAGAGAAGCAAGCTGCCCATTTGACTTCCATACATATGATAGCAAATCCTACGCACACGGGGCCAGTGTCGCCAGAGGCTGGGATGAACAGCCTAGAGAATCACATCACATGGCGTTAACATATAGAAATTACAAGACACAACCCGCACCATGAGCGGCATCTGGAACAGCGAGTCAACACCTTATCATAACAGGAGTTTGAATTTCTTCATGTTATAGTTAGAGATGAATATGGAGGTAGGAGGGGGGGGGGGTGGGAAACAAAACCAAATGATGCAAAAAATCAATCGAACCATGTATCTCCTTGTGCCCCCGAGGTCTCCATATATATGTAATTCCCTTGACCTCCAAATCCTGCACTAGGTCCCGTGGAGGACGATGGCGTACTGCCATTATGACGGCGCCATTCGATTGCTGAGTTGCTACTATTGTATCCCACCTGAGTTGCACAGGTGGTCTCAAAATCACAAGAGTATGAATTGCATGCATCGTCAACAGTGACGTAAATTGATGTTGTGGTGGTTGTAACGGTAGGACTGATCGTGAAGTGAGTACTCATTGTTGTAGATGGCTTTGTGGTAGTTTCAACGGTAGGACTGGTTGTAAAGTGAGTACTCATTGTGGTAGATGATGTTGTGGTGGAGCCATCACATGCCCCACACCGAACAGATATCTCATCCAGACCAATATCACTCCGATCGCCGGACCCTTTAAGACCTAACCATGCAACCTACGTCAAATACATCACATATAAGAAATATGAGTTATGCCACAACATGAGGAGCGGTTCTTGCTGCTAAATACAGAGTCTATGTAACACCATACCCATGTTTGAGCTGTGCGCATCATCGCTGTAACATTTGTAATTCTCCAAACATTGCCCTGGTTTCCTGTTCTGCTCCAAAGCGCCGGTTCCAAACCAAACGCCGGATCATAAACATGGAGACGCAGGCTGCCCATTTGGCTTCCATACATATGATAGGCAAATCCTACGCACACGGGGCCAATGTAGCCAGGGGCGGGGGTGATCAGCCTGCATGTATAGAACACTTGTATTAACAAATGGTCATTACACAGCATCACTGATTATTATGTAAATATACATGGTATTTTATTCTACTTTAGAGTTTGTTGTAGAAAATGTTACTTAATCTATTGATAATCTGTTTTAAAACCAAAACATAAGCAGTATCTGGAACAGCGAAATGATTGCTAACCATTACAGGAGTGTGTTTGTCTTCATATTCTAATTCAAGTAACATGAAATAGTACACAGGAGAGGACAGAGTAATCTTACCACGTGGTACCCGGAACATTGGGTTGTCCCGGATGTTTCCATGTAATTGTAGTAGCCTGAACCTCCAAATCCTGAACTTGGCCCGGTAGAGGGCGTCGGAGTTCCTCTCGTGTGACGGCGCCATTGAATAGCTGCATTGGAACCCGTGTATTGCACCGCGGTGGCACAGGAGCGTTCAAAGTCACAAAAGAATGACTGACAAACGCCATCGCATGGTCCACATTCCACCCGAATATCATCAAGAGCTATATCGCTCAAATAACCCGATCCTTTTATTCCATTCCATGCAATCTAATTCAAACATATCATATGAAATGAAATGAAAATGAATCGAGCTCGTACAATTATTAACAGCTGTTCTTGTGAAATACACAGTGTGTGTGTGTGCGTGTTGTGTTTGTGTGTGTTTGTGTGTGTGTGTGTGTGTGTGTATGTGTGTGTGGTGTGTGTGTGAGTGTGTGTGTGTGTGTGTGTGTGTGTGTGTGTGTGTGTGTGTGTGTGTGTGTGTGTGTGTGTGTGTGTGTGTGTGTGTGTGTGTGTGTGTGTGTGTGTGACCTCTCACCCTTGATTGCACTGTAGGCATCAACACTGTCAATTTGGTGATCCTCCAAGCATTACCCTGATTTCCTGTCCTGTTCCAAAGCGTCGATCCTAAACCACTTGCAGCATCAAATGTATAGAGAAGCAAGCTGCCCATTTGACTTCCATACATATGATAGGCAAATCCTACGCACACGGGGCAGTGTCGCCAGAGGCTGGGATGAACAGCCTAGAGAATCACATCACATGGCGTTAACATATAGAAATTACAAGACACAACCCGCACCATGAGCGGCATCTGGAACAGCGAGTCAACACCTTATCATAACAGGAGTTTGAATTTCTTCATGTTATAGTTAGAGATGAATATGGAGGTAGGAGGGGGAGGGGGTGGGTAAACAAAACCAAATGATGCAAAAAATCAATCGAACCATGTATCTCCTTGTGTGCCCCGAGGTCTCCATATATATGTAATTCCCTTGACCTCCAAATCCTGCACTAGGTCCCGTGGAGGACGATGGCGTACTGCCATTATGACGGCGCCATTCGATTGCTGAGTTGCTACTATTGTATCCCACCTGAGTTGCACAGGTGGTCTCAAAATCACAAGAGTATGAATTGCATGCATCGTCAACAGTGACGTCAATTGATGTTGTGGTGGTTGTAACGGTAGGACTGATCGTGAAGTGAGTACTCATTGTTGTAGATGGCTTTGTGGTAGTTTCAACGGTAGGACTGGTTGTAAAGTGAGTACTCATTGTGGTAGATGATGTTGTGGTGGAGCCATCACATGCCCCACACCGAACAGATATCTCATCCAGACCAATATCACTCCGATCGCCGGACCCTTTAAGACCTAACCATGCAACCTACGTCAAATACATCACATATAAGAAATATGAGTTATGCCACAACATGAGGAGCGGTTCTTGCTGCTAAATACAGAGTCTATGTAACACCATACCCATGTTTGAGCTGTGCGCATCATCGCTGTAACATTTGTAATTCTCCAAACATTGCCCTGGTTTCCTGTTCTGCTCCAAAGCGCCCGTTCCAAACCAAACGCCGGATCATAAACATGGAGACGCAGGCTGCCCATTTGGCTTCCATACATATGATAGGCAAATCCTACGCACACGGGGCCAATGTAGCCAGGGGCGGGGGTGATCAGCCTGCATGTATAGAACACTTGTATTAACAAATGGTCATTACACAGCATCACTGATTATTATGTAAATATACATGGTATTTTATTCTACTTTAGAGTTTGATGTAGAAAATGTTACTTAATCTATTGATAATCTGTTTTAAAAAACCAAAACATAAGCAGTATCTGGAACAGCGAAATGATTGCTAACCATTACAGGAGTGTGTTTGTCTTCATATTCTAATTCAAGTAACATGAAATAGTACAAAGGAGAGGACAGAGTAATCTTACCACGTGGTACCCGGAACATTGGGTGTCCCGGATGTTTCCATGTAATTGTAGTAGCCTGAACCTCCAAATCCTGAACTTGGCCCGGTAGAGGGCGTCGGAGTTCCTCTCGTGTGACGGCGCCATTGAATAGCTGCATTGGAACCCGTGTATTGCACCGCGGTGGCACAGGAGCGTTCAAAGTCACAAAAGAATGACTGACAAACGCCATCGCATGGTCCACATTCCACCCGAATATCATCAAGAGCTATATCGCTCAAATAACCCGATCCTTTTATTCCATTCCATGCAATCTAATTCAAACATATCATATGAAATGAAAATGAATCGAGCTCGTACAATTATTAACAGCTGTTCTTGTGAAATACACAGTGTGTGTGTGTGCGTGTGTGTTTGTGTGTGTTTGTGTGTGTGTGTGTGTGTGTGTGTGTGTGTGTGTGTGTGTGTGTGTGTGTGTGTGTGTGTGTGTAAGTGTGTGTGTGTGTGTGTGTGTGTGTGTGTGTGTGTGTGTGTGTGTGTGTGTGTGTGTGTGTGTGTGTGTGTGTGTGTGTGTGTGTGTGTGTGTGTGTGACCTCTCACCCTTGATTGCACTGTAGGCATCAACACTGTCAATTTGGTGATCCTCCAAGCATTACCCTGATTTCCTGTCCTGTTCCAAAGCGTCGATCCTAAACCACTTGCAGCATCAAATGTATAGAGAAGCAAGCTGCCCATTTGACTTCCATACATATGATAGGCAAATCCTACGCACACGGGGCCAGTGTCGCCAGAGGCTGGGATGAACAGCCTAGAGAATCACATCACATGGCGTTAACATATAGAAATTACAAGACACAACCCGCACCATGAGCGGCATCTGGAACAGCGAGTCAACACCTTATCAAATAACAGGAGTTTGAATTTCTTCATGTTATAGTTAGAGATGAATATGGAGGTAGGAGGGGGAGGGGGTGGGTAACAAAACCAAATGATGCAAAAAATCAATCGAACCATGTATCTCCTTGTGCCCCCGAGGTCTCCATATATATGTAATTCCCTTGACCTCCAAATCCTGCACTAGGTCCCGTGGAGGACGATGGCGTACTGCCATTATGACGGCGCCATTCGATTGCTGAGTTGCTACTATTGTATCCCACCTGAGTTGCACAGGTGGTCTCAAAATCACAAGAGTATGAATTGCATGCATCGTCAACAGTGACGTCAATTGATGTTGTGGTGGTTGTAACGGTAGGACTGATCGTGAAGTGAGTACTCATTGTTGTAGATGGCGTTGTGGTAGTTTCAACGGTAGGACTGGTTGTAAAGTGAGTACTCATTGTGGTAGATGATGTTGTGGTGGAGCCATCACATGCCCCACACCGAACAGATATCTCATCCAGACCAATATCACTCCGATCGCCGGACCCTTTAAGACCTAACCATGCAACCTACGTCAAATACATCACATATAAGAAATATGAGTTATGCCACAACATGAGGAGCGGTTCTTGCTGCTAAATACAGAGTCTATGTAACACCATACCCATGTTTGAGCTGTGCGCATCATCGCTGTAACATTTGAAATTCTCCAAACATTGCCCTGGTTTCCTGTTCTGCTCCAAAGCGCCGGTTCCAAACCAAACGCCGGATCATAAACATGGAGACGCAGGCTGCCCATTTGGCTTCCATACATATGATAGGCAAATCCTACGCACACGGGGCCAATGTAGCCAGGGGCGGGGGTGATCAGCCTGCATGTATAGAACACTTGTATTAACAAATGGTCATTACACAGCATCACTGATTATTATGTAAATATACATGGTATTTTATTCTACTTTAGAGTTTGATGTAGAAAATGTTACTTAATCTATTGATAATCTGTTTTAAAAACCAAAACATAAGCAGTATCTGGAACAGCGAAATGATTGCTAACCATTACAGGAGTGTGTTTGTCTTCATATTCTAATTCAAGTAACATGAAATAGTACAAAGGAGAGGACAGAGTAATCTTACCACGTGGTACCCGGAACATTGGGTGTCCCGGATGTTTCCATGTAATTGTAGTAGCCTGAACCTCCAAATCCTGAACTTGGCCCGGTAGAGGGCGTCGGAGTTCCTCTCGTGTGACGGCGCCATTGAATAGCTGCATTGGAACCCGTGTATTGCACCGCGGTGGCACAGGAGCGTTCAAAGTCACAAAAGAATGACTGACAAACGCCATCGCATGGTCCACATTCCACCCGAATATCATCAAGAGCTATATCGCTCAAATAACCCGATCCTTTTATTCCAATCCATGTAATCTAATTCAAACATATCATATGAAATGAAAATGAATCGAGCTCGTACACTTATTGACAGTTGTTCTTGTGAAATACACAGTGTGTTTGCGTATGTGTGTGTGTGTATGTGTGTGCATGTGTGTGTATGCGTATGTGTGCGTGTGTGTATGTGTGTGTGCGTGTGTGTATGTGTGTGTGTGTGTGTGTGTGTGTGTGTGTGTGTGGTTGTGTGTGTGTGTGTGTGTGTGTGTGTGTGTGTGTGTGTGTGTGTGTGTGTGTGTGTGTGTGTGTGTGTGTGTGTGTGTGTGTGTGTTACCTCTCACCCTTGATTGCGCTGTAGGCATCAACACTGTCAACTGGGTAGTCCTCCAAGCATTACCCTGATTTCCTGTCCTGTTCCAAAGCGTCGATCCTAAACCACTTGTAGCATCAAATGTATAGAGAAGCAAGCTGCCCATTTGACTTCCATACATATGATAGGCAAATCCTACGCACACGGGGCCTGTGTCGCCAGAGGCTGGGATGAACAGCCTAGAGAATCACATCACATGGCGCTAACGAATATAAATGACAAGACACAACCCGTACTGAGCGGTGTCCACACCTTATCATAACAGGAGTTTGTATTTCTTCATGTTATAGTTGGAGATGAATATGGCGGTGGGGTGGGGGGGTTGTTAACAAAACCAAATGATGCAAAAAATCAATCGAACCATGTATATCCTGGTACATTAGGTGTCCCCGATGTCTCCATATATATGTAATTGCCTTGGCCTCCAAATCCTGCACTAGGTCCCGTGGAGGACGAAGGCGTACTGCCATTATGACGGTGCC
>CM067351.1:69100684-69114685 GCA_034190875.2 Urechis unicinctus
ATCACAAAATTGGAGTGAACATTACAAAAGCTTACCCCCAATCACCAATGCTCAGAGCCTGACACAAAGCCGACTGTTGTCGACCAGATACATATCCCAGCTGTCATGGAATCTGTTCGACCATCATTCAGTAATATGGTAATATTGTCCACTTACAACAACGAGGTGATATCGCGACGGTGATGGTTGAGGATGATTGTGATGCTTAGACAACAACCCCTTAAAGTGCAAGTACCGTCTTTTTTCGACTCCATAATCAAAGTTTTATGTATATCAGCCTGTAAAAGACTTTTCGGAAATATTTTCGTCCATTGATGTCATTTAGTGGGGGTTTTTTCCAATATTTCCTTAAATATTTCGGACCGTTTTGGCATATGCGCAAAAAACGTCCGCCAGTTTGTTACGTCATATTTCGCGGTCCAGCCGGATAACGTGGTTAATTCCTCGTTTGTAAACATGGGAACTGTGGTAGGTGTGAACATAATCGTATTTTATACCGTCATCATGAACATCATATACCGCAACGAATCACATTATTTCATGTAGCTTGGAGTACTTGTTCGCCTAGAATATATTAAATTGTGACAAACTTCTATTATGCAGTGTAAAAACATCAACCAAAGGGGATCGACCGATAATACAGGCAGTGCTGGAACTCAGGGCGGCACCCCGATTTCAACCTCGGGCCCGTTTCATGGTTATCAATGATTGATTCACCATTTTCCTGTCCTGTTACGGAGAATATATTTGTTCGTGCTGTTATTTGATTTAATGATTTTACTCGATATTTTGATTGTGCAATAAATCAAATATAATTTCAATAACAGCCATACATGTTTGAGCCTCCAGCTAAGACAATGACAGCAAATTATCTATTAACTCGAATTATTTGACAGTCCTTTTGCTATCGAATCGTATAGTGTGCAGACTGGTTATTGTAATCAATCATGAAATTATCAGCTTGGTAACAACGGAGTCGCAATCCTAGATGAACCTGTCGTATCAGCCGCCCAGAGAAGTTTGTTAATGCGTTGAAAATGTAGCATCAATATCTGTTAACGCGGATTGCATTTACTGCTTGGGTTGTTATGTGATACTATTTACCGAAATATTTACCTAATGAGGCCCAGTTCGACTGCAGTGCAATTCCAATATGTGTAGTTCATGAGAGTATGCAAGGCACGAGCAATCATTCACATTGGCCTTAATTTGGCAGTTAAATTATTCAAAGTGCTCTATCAGTAATTCGATAAAAAATTTGTCCGACCACCGTATGTCGCACGGATGTAGTTCACACATCCTCCCATATGTTACTGTAGAAGCGGTCATGTTTTACATCGGGTATAACAGATGACGCGCTTTCCATCAAATGGTTCCATTTTTCTCCTAGCTTTGCCTGCTTTTCAATAGCGTGCGCGTCCGGTCATAAGTGTTATTAATCGCATTTTCCAGTGCATCGTTTTTGCTATAGATTGAATATGATTGTTCAGACTCAGTGAGCATGGATGCGCTGCATAAATGCACTGTTTAAGAAAGGAAGGCCTATGCATTCCCGCCTATAACGTATGAATACAAGAAAAGCACAGTTTTGGCATATCCAAACGTCACTGTGTCTTATTTGTCCAAGAAAGTAGTGTTAAAGTCCATAACAACCTAATTTTAATTATAATAGAACGAACTTAAGACACTCGCTTAATAGCACGCTGAACACTCTTAACATAGTTATGACCGATTCACCAAATTTAAGCCACAGCTGATCACTACAAGATGGGCACAGTTCGTCGACCATCTCAGACGACGCCGTCGCTGATGTTCCACGGCGTCCAGTAATCGACGGCCTCAACATCGACCCAACAAATGCTGAAAACAACAAAAGCAATCAAGCAAATGTCAAGTGAAAAAGCACCAAGAGAAGACCGGATCCAGCCAGCGAAAACATCTGGTTGCGAATCTGACGAGGCTCCTCGGGATCATCTGGGAAGAGGATGCAGTTCCCCAAGACCTCAAGGACGCCTCATTCATCCACATTCACAAGAACTAGGGAGATGTGACAACCACGTCAGCATATCCCTGCTGTCCATAGCAGGCAAGATCCTCGTATGCGTGATCATCATCCGCCTAACTATGCGCATGGACCACCTCGCACCGTAAAGACAGAGTCAACAGAGGAGTCACCGACATAATGTTCACTGCCAGATAAGTTCAAGGAAAGTGCAGGGAGCAGATTCGAGACCTCTACATGGATTCTGTCAGCCGGGAAGGACCGTGGAGGCTTCGGTCCAAGGCTAGCTGCCCAGCAAAGATAGTCAACATCATCCGATGCTTCCACGACGGCATGATGGCGCGCGTTCAGTACCCAGAAACACCTCAGAACCCTCTCCAGAGTCGAGCGGTACCAAACAGGGTTGTGTTATGGCTCCGTTCTTGTTTATTATTGTCTTCACTGCAGTGGTCCAAGAAGCCCTTAAGAACTGCAACAAGGGCGTCATGATCCGGTTCAGAAGTGACGGCGGTACTTTCAACTTCTATCGGTTGACAACGAGAACAAAGGTGTAATTCCTGCTTCTGCTCGAGCTTCTCTTTGCTGATAACTGTACACTTATGGCTTACAACAAGAATGGCCTGCAAAGCGCTGTTGACAACGTCTTTGGAGCGGCTACCTGCTATGGGATTTTTACCAATATAAAACAATCGGAGGTGCTATTACAGCCACGATTAGGAACACCCCCTCCCCCTGGAACCCCTATTATCACGATTGGAGACGAGCGATTCAAGGTTGTGGACAAGTTCTGCTACCGGAAAGACCTGATCTCGCCAGGATTGACGACGAAATAACATCACACATCCTTAAAGCCAGTGCCAACATAGAATGTCTACAGATGCGAGTCGTAACGGCAGAGTGTGACGAGGTCAGACTAGTTAAACCTTCGATGCCTACGAAAGATCTGCGGCATCTCAAGGAAGGACCATCTACCGGACACAGAGGTACTGGAGATACCCAGCGACCAGGGTCTAGGGAGCAGTGAGTAGGGGCAGGGTCCAGGGAGTAGATTCCACGGAGAAGGGTTCATGGAATAGGGTTCAGAGAGTAGGGTCATTATTCAGTTTTCCGGGGCCTGGTCTATTGTATAACGAAGTTAGGAGCATAGTGAAGGCTGCTTTATCGGCCTTCACAGTAAGCTCCATCCGGTCTTGCTCAGAAACGTATACTCAGTATAAACAAACGTGATCCCCGATATGATCTCATATAACACTGATAAGCTGTAGTATGGTTTGAAGTGGCCAAGTGTTTAGGCAATTACCTTGTTTTTTCTGGTTAACGCAAATCCCTATGTCCCATATTGCACCTCCCTTCCATTGAAAAGGCACGTTAATTACTTATTAATGTGTTACTAGGCATGATCTCTGAAAGACGACAAATGCGATACATCCAGCGCGAGAAAACTGACAACAGTGGCGATTTAAGTAGCAATGAAGTTCAGAGACCAGCTTAATGTTATGCAGAGATTCTATGCACAAACATCACTTGTTTAGAATGACACTTAATAAATGCGTTCAAACACATGTGATAATCAACGTTTGTGAACAATACCCATTGAGGTAGTGATGTCCATGATATATAACCAGATAACAGTCATCCGCCAAAGAACAAAAGGGGCAATTTGGTATAAGCTAAGCGGGATTCATTAGATGGACGCTACAGTTTCCGCATTGTGTAAAGATGTGATGTAAGAGAGCCTTATTGATGAGTTCCGTGGATCAACATGATAATCGAATCCATTGCAATAACCGACAAATCCCTGTGCGGAAAAACAATTAATGGCGCAGGTGCATGGTTGTAAAGAAGACAGCGGAAATTGTGCAGATAATAGCGTAATCATATGAAAGATAATGTGTGTAAATCAAACAACTGCAGCATATGACGGTGACTATTGAGCGGAAATTCGACTACATTTAATATCGTTTAGCATGACAAAGAGCAATATTATGCCTAGTCAAACTCCCAGCTTACATAGAGCAGGACAAAGAGCAATATAATGTCTAGTCAAACAATAATGTCTAGTCAAACACCCAGCCTACATACAACAGGACAATGAGCGACATAATGTCTAGTCAAACACCCAGCATACCTACAGCACAACAATGAGCGACATAATATCTAGTCAAACACCCAACATACCTACAGCACAACAATGAGCGACATAATGTCCAGTCAAACACCCAGCCTACATACAGCACAACAATGAGCGACATAATGTCTAGTCAAACACCCAGCCTACATACAGCACAACAATGAGCGACATAATGTCTAGTCAAACACCCAGCCTACATACAACAGGACAATGAGCGACATAATGTCTAGTCAAACACCCAGCATACCTACAGCACAACAATGAGCGACATAATGTCTAGTCAAACACCCAACATACCTACAGCACAACAATTAGCGACATAATGTCCAGTCAAACACCCAGCCTACATACATAGCAACAATAAGCGACATAATGTCTAGTCAAACACCCAGCCTACCTACAGAGCAACAATGACCAACATAATGTCTAGTCAAACACCCAGCCTACATACAGCACAACAATGACCGACATAATGTCCAGTCAAACACCCAGCCTACATACATAGCAACAATAAGCGACATAATGTCTAGTCAAACACCCAGCCTACATACAGCACAACAATGACCGACATAATGTCTAGTCAAACACCCAGCATACCCACAGCACAACAATGACCGACATAATGTCTAGTCAAACACCCAGCATACCCACAGCACAACAATGACCGACATAATGTCTAGTCAAACACCCAGCTTACATACAGCAGGACAATGAGCGACATAATGTCTGGTCAAACACTCAGCCTACGTACAGCACAACAATGAGAAATATAATGCCTGTTCAAACACACAGCCTACGAATTCCGACGTTTCATTGCATGTACTCTAGGTAGCATAGGGTTGGCGTAAAGCAGCTTTGCGCCAAATGACTGACACGGAATGGTGCTCGTTGGACAATTTACCAAATAACGACGATAGGTTCACGGCACATTGTTAAAAAAAATAGTGAAATGTCGTCATAAAAAATTAGAAATGTGTTTATAATGGAGTAGTATAGAGACTGGGGGTACGAGCACAGCAATCTAATACAGCAAGCCAGAAAACACACATATACAGGGTGACTCACATGAGCCAGCGAACCGCTCGCACCTCCCCCCTATACTATACCATATGAGCCCAGCCCTTCCAGACCCTATGGTATAGGCCCACTAAAGAGGGTGACAGCAATGTCAACCATCTACAACAGGACCCTGAGGAATGAGCTCTAAACGACTCACGCGCTCCAAAAGGTCCTCATACTTTGATTCCAAATCCCTCACCTCAATCTCAAGGTCCACCATCTCCTCCCATATATGTTCCACATCTGCCTGCAGCTTGGCCACCCCCATATGTTCATCGGTGCTCATTCTATACCTCAGCCCTCATATGTTCAACATATCGACGCGTGCCCATAGGCCAGAGTGTCTACACCACCTGGAGCTATCCACCGCTTTGAGTCAAATGAGGAGTGAGACACCTTGTTAACGTGGAGCCCATATATTTTATGGCAGTCACTCCTGAGCATGTTCATTCCGTGGCGAAACTGTTTTTGGGCGAACAGTGCCTCCACGTACTGAGCGTGTCGTAGATGCTTCTTCACCACCATCTTCTTCACACCTTTTGCTTTTTTGATCTCATCCCGGCTCGACATCAAGATCGAGTACATCTTAGGGCGCAGACCAACATACTCCTTGATGGGCACGCCGGCACACTCATCCTTCATCTTCCCCAGAACCTTCTTGTTCACCCTGCTGTAGAGACTACGGGAGGGATGAAAGTTGCTGGTGTCAAAGAGATGGGCATCTTCCTTCATATCAGCATACACGTCAGGCGTGCGTATCTACATTAGCAGCGAATCCGTATCTGTGTACAACAAGCCAAGGTTCTTGCCGTATCTGGGCTTCATGGTATTATAATAGAAGTCGTACATCAGGTGTTTGGAGAGGTCGAGTATACACATGCCCACATACACCGGGCGGTTCAGTACCAGGTGAGTCTTGTGCATGTGCAGAGCAGCCAGGTCATTATCAAACACCTGATGACGCGCGTAGGCGGGACTTGCAATAAGCCTACGCATTCTTTCTTCTTCCGTAGATCGCACAATCTTGACATTGACCCGCCTGCGGAGGTTCTCCATAGTCTTGCCGAAGACGGAGTTGTTCATTAGTTTGTAGAGGTCCTTCTCAAAGTCGCTGGTGGCCACCTTACGCAGATCCGTATTCATCCGAATGTAAGGCTCCATCCAGGGGCTCTGGTTAAAGACCAATGCTCGATGGATCTTGGTCAGCCTCATCCCCAAAGACAGATACAGCTTGAGGTTCCTGTAGTGCACCACATACTTCTCCCTATTCCGCAGGTTTGGCACCAGCTTTTCAACCTCGCGCAAGGTGCCACCCAACTCGCCCAGGAGGTTCTTCTGATAGATAGACAACCAGTCGTTCTCTACAAGAAGCCGCTCCGGAGCCAGCGGGTAGTCGTTGTGCTCGTCATGAAGTGCAGTATGATACTCCAAGTCAACCTCAAGTATGTATCCAGTCTCGGCATCATCTGGGTGGTCCTGTATTTGTAGATCCTCAGGCCGAGCCAACAACTCAATACCCGCAGTTGGCAAAGGCTGACTCATAGCCCACCCATACAAATTGTTAGCATCAAGGTACTGGATGTAGCACGTTGGTTTATCCTGGTCAAAGTCATCCACGAGCGGGTTATTGGCCTTAGCGTGGCGGTGCGACACCATGCTTATACCGCCACGTAGACCTTTCTCAATGAACAGGTGCTTGTCATAGTCGGTGAGTAGCTCGAGTTCCACGCCTGTGCTCTTAGCAAAGCATCCCATGACAAACCGGGGCTGGTATAATAGTGGGCCGGATCCAACCAGTACTGCTTACAACAGGTCTTGCGGAACACCTCAAACACATCTGCCAGGAGCAGTACATCTGTCCGCAGGTACAGGTTATGATAGTCACCCATGTTCTTACACCCGAACACGCTCCAGACCTTTTGTGCATGGGCATAGTCTACAGTAGATATACCCTCCTCAGAGAGCTTGCTGTAGAACTCCTGGATTGGTGGCAGAGGGGAATTAAACTTATTCCAGCTGTCCATGAACTCATAGGGGAAGACTCCCTTACGAAACAGCAACCGCCGCTTCATCTGGTCTGGCTCATATTCCGCCGTCACAGCAAAGGCATCTGGGTTGTTAGCAGACACCAGCTTGTCAAGCGAGGCCAGGAGAAATTATGCACTGTCAATGAAGCGCAACTGTCCAAGCGACAGGGAGATATATTTCTCCATGTTGATGGGGATACAGTTGATGTTCCCCTCCACTTAGCTTATACCCTGCATCAAGAGATGGGAGTCGTAGCCCCGCAGGTTATGGAACACCACAGGGATGGGTGTTGTCTTGGGACTCAGCCGAAGTTTCAGGTTACACACGTTATGGGCTGGCCCTCTGTACAAGCCTGTTATATGGCAGTGATCGCGAACAGAGTCACAGCCCAGTTTTTTTCTTACACACATGACAGTGAGTTGCAGCCTTATGTGCCCTTCTATCCTCCCGAGTCATCCGCATAGGGACAGGCTTGGACAGAACTGCTTTGATCTTTTGCTCCTACTGCTGCAGAGCCTGTAAGAACTTCTCCACAGCATCGCTTCCTCTGTAAACCACAGGGGGTTCGGTCTTACCGTCACAACGAAAAACCACATAGCCGTAGCCGCATCCTTGGTGTTCCTGCGTTCTCTGCGTGTTGCTCTTACCAGGATTAAGCGCAGGACCAGGAAGCTTCACTGTGAGTGCCTCAAATTCATCATAGATAACGTAGGGTGCAGCAAGCTGTTTCTGCCAGTTCTGGAAGGATAATATGTTCTTCCCTTCCTCAGGCATATCCACTCGCACAGCAGTTTGCCCTATCCCCATACACTCAGGCTTATGCACCAGGAGCAGACCCTCTGAGGTATATCCATGCAAACATAGCTCACAGAAGAACTTGCGCTCTTTATGTTTCGTCTGGTCATACAGCAAGCGGTTCAGGTCTTTGATTTGCGTGTAATGAAACTTGCCGTCCTCAATCAGCATGAGGTTTATACGGGTACCAGAGTGCTTACTGATGCGGTGTACGATAGTGGTCTTCCCATCCCAGCCAAACACGTTCAAGGCTAGGTTAGCATGCTTTTCTATCTTCTCAACATGCGACACCGGTGTAGGATATTCTACACCTGCACCCTCCAGCAGATCTAAGAGCCACTGAATGTTGTATTTTGATGGTCGCTGTGGGTTCTTGGCTACCGGGTGCAGAGCGGCTACAACAGCCCATAGAATGCAGAAGTCGTCCCAGTTCTTTACATTTATGATGGCCTGCTTAGCCGCCAGCGCAGCCGGAAGTCGCAGGTAGGAGCCAACCTTCAACGGTCGGTAGTTGGCAATATCAATCCACAGAGTTGTGACCGCCTCAAACTCCCAGCCAGAACCTTGGTTGGTCCACTTCTCCAACCGCTCTTGGATATTAACAACACTCTGGTCCAACGCAACATCCATGTCTTCTGAGGAGATAACCACTTGCTGCTTATTACGCAACACAGGCTCAAAATACTCAGTGCTGTCATCATCGGCGTGCTTGGAGAGTCTTACCTTAAGGGCAAACTGACACTTGATTCCACCTAGCTCTTCTAGCTCACCAGTCAAAACTTTATGCATCTTCCGACGCATGCCCTTAAAGAACATCATAAGGTCCGAGATAAGGGGGTGAGACTCAGGAACGTTCATCACCCATCCACGCAAATAGTTTTTAACAGCCCACTTAGTCTTCTTGAAGGCAAGACGCGCTGTGGGGACTGGGGACTGGGTTGTGGGGATGCGTGGGGCAGGGACAGGTCTGCGTGGGGCAGGGACTGGTCTGCGTGGGGCAGCAGTGGGGACAGGGGTGCGTGCCACCCCAGCCTTTAATCTAGCCAACATCTCCTTGTATGTATGGTCATATTCATTACGCACTTGGAGTGCTTTGAGTGCAACCTTAGAGCATGGATAAGGAGGCTTAAAACCGTGAATTGAAACATAATCGTTTTGGGCTTCACGTGCCCGCTGATTTATGAGTCATGTTTACTATACCGTTCCATTAGTCTAAAAGAGAATTCGTTGATACACAAAAGGCAATGACAATACAGCGAGCGGACTTTGACCTACGCAGTAAACACCCGTCTCTGACAAGGTGCCACGCTTCGTCGCACATAGGCCTGACCGCCAAACCATGTTGTTGACAGCGCCACAAGATTTCTATTTTTATACAGTGGAGAATCCCCGTTCAGTGGCGTCGACTGGCGAGTCAGTGTCCCCAGCTATAGGCCGTTGTGAAGCAATTTTTTTCTTTTGACGAAGACGACTGTGGTTGACTTTATCGAACCCACAATCCATACACAATCCTACCTTATTATTTTTTATAGCCTTCTGACAACCCGTACAAAGACGATTAATGACACCATGTTTTATCTTATATCTGTGTAAATTACAAAACTCTTGCTCTTGCGTACAGGGTTACGTACTGTTACAGGGGTCTTTCTTCCCGAGTAATATCCATAGGCACTTATTATCAAATCCTACCATTGTAATATATATAGATATCTATTAGTCTAATTGGTAATACCGTCTGGCGGCAACTGGGTATCAGATGGCACCACAAGCAACTCCTCCTTTACAAAGCCACGGAGAAGTCCATCCAACAAATAGTATAGTACAGGTTCACCAGATTTAGTGACAGAGCTTCCACTCAGGTAAACATTGAGTGACCACACAGGGTCAGTGGCCCGCCGACGCTGGTCTTGCTCTGCCTCACCAGGCTGGTAGAGGTAGCGAACGCCAACATCAGAGGGAAGCTTTTGCTCTTTGACCCCAAGAGGGCGCCCTGGGTACGACTGCAGATGGCTTTTGTGCAACTCGTTTTGCCTTTATAGCATCTTTAGGGGTTTTTTCCAGTCAAGCGGGTCACCTCATTATTTATCGCAGAGACTACAGCCTGCAGTCGAGAAACCCACTCAGTCGATCGTTTTCCAGTATCCCTTAACTCTACGGCATACTGGTGACCAAAGAGTCGCTCAGCCAGGGTTCGGTTAAAGCGTTCCACTATACCCTGATCTCGATGGATATTCACACGGCCACGTCTAACTGATACTCCATGTTTTACTAACAGCTGATTCGCTGCACCCATAAACTCCTGTCCGGGGTCCACCTGAAGTAGTTTAGGCCACCCCAGTGGTCCTCGCTTGTATATCCTCTCGAGTGCACCTGCGACCTCCTTAGCCTCTTTTGTAGTCAATGGCTCAGCCGCTTTGTAGCGTGAGGCCACATCAACCAATGTTAGGTCATACTTGTAAGTGCGGCGCTTCAAAACATCATGAGGAAGAAATAAGAGATCGGCTTGGTGCACCTCATTAGGGACAGGGACATCAAACTTTGGTCTGGGTATGTGTTTTGGCACTGGCAGGTAGATTTGCCATATAGCTTGCTTTGTTAGCCATCCCCTTGCAACTTCAGAAACCCTCGCTTCTGTTGCAAGCTTCTTGATAGCTGTTATGCCTTTCCAGTAGCCCTAAGGACAATAGTAGATCTTTAACATGCGACGATCCATATACAGTAAACGCTCGAGTCTCCAAATGACCTACTTAGCAAGCCTGTATGCAACCAGCCCAGTCGCAGCCATACCCAGTATAATGAACGCCACCTCACGCCCCCTCTGTTCATCTGAGGGCTCGTAGAAGTCTGAAAGCTGCGGCTCAGAGCCCAACGGGTCGACGGTTTTATTCGTAATCAGGGAGTACTCACGCATAGCCTCGTCTGCATCCCTAAAAGTATGCTCGGCATGCCCCTGGCGGCGCAGTTGCTCATTGATGAAGTCTAAACGCTCATTTCTCTTCTTGGCCCATGCTGCCTGAGTAGATTGAAGCTGCTCGATTGCCATATCATGACGTTTACGTTCTGTGTCCACTTGGCTGCCTCGTAATTTAGAGAATAAAAAGTTGCTCCCAGAGAATGCAAGGGCGTTAACAAGAGCACCCCCAAGTAGCGCGAGTGTGGCCATTACTTCAGTATATCAACTGGTAAGATTCCTTGTGTAATTAGCATATCCTTTGTTGCCATAGCTAGTGATACATCGGCAACAAAAATAGCCAGGTCCCGTGGGGTGAAATCAAGACGTGGCACCCCACCACCCAGAGCCATCTTAGCAAGCTTGGCATAACCTATTGAAATACCGGAAACAACTACACCATGGTACAGAGCGTTGATGAGCATTTTTCCATCAGTAATTGGTGTTGTCATCTTATTCCATATAAAACGGATCCTTTAAATGAGCGTCCGAAGGCTTTTGTACCACAACCTGTTTAGGGTGTGAGGCTACCATCTGGTGCCTGTAGCAATACAATGCTAGTCCAAACACGCCAACACCGCCGACAACCAAAGGTGCAGCCCATGTTGGTCATGCCCACCTTTCCGGAGGTTTGCTCGTTGATATTTGGCTCGACAGCTTCGTCTGTACCATCTGTAAGCGCTGCCTTAGCTTCTCGGAACTCTCTCAGAAGCTTATTTTGATTGGCTTTTCGAGCTGCACCACCCTTTCGTCCTGCCGCAACCCTTTTAGCGTTTTTTGTCACTGACGTTATCTCCACCGGTGTTGTCTCCCCTTGATTCGTGTTTGTTTCTTCCATGTTTACTTACTAAATTTATTTGTCCAATTGACAGCTCTTAGTAAGAACCTGTTATAGCGTAGCTAACCATATGCTATAGCGGAGTTAAGCACATGCTATAGCGGAGTTAAACACATACTATAGCAAGCAAGTGGTGTCTTCCTCTCCACCGGCCCCTGTTGTTTCGGTGCTTGTTTTTCCAAATTGACAGTGCTTAACTGTTGTTAAAGCCGCAGTTAAGGGAGCTAAAAACATACCATAGTGATGATATAGCTCACAAGTGGCAGTGCTTAGCGCGTGTCCAACAAACGGGTCCGTCACAAGGTCTGTAATTAGCCTTGGCTGGTGTTCTGATGGGATTGGTAGAAACATACAAGCAATACCTGAGTATAGCTGTAGCAATGATTGACCTAGAGTGCGCGTCATGCTAGCGCCTAGCCGAGCCTCGTATCTCACATACAGCTTTATGATCTCTTCATCAGACATTGATTCAACCTGGTCAATTGTAATGCGCTCCAAACCAAGGTACTGACGGGCCTGACGGCCGGCTATGACGGCAGCAAGCCTATCTCTCTTAGAAGACATATCTACACCAGGGGTGCAACTAGGTTCCGCTCCCCCAGACTTTGTCTCCAATAAGCTAGGCGAGTCCTGTTCAAGGAGTTTATCAATAATGGTATCAGGATCCATGAATATACGTATACACCTTCGAGCTTCAAAATACTGCACCGCTACCCAGATGAAGAAACCTAAATTGATTACTGAGGCAGCGGCTGCTATCAAGGCCAATATCACTTCAATAGACGGCATATGCAGTAGGCTGATCAGTCTTCAGCAGCAGTTTTGCGTGCTTGGTCTTTGCTAGTAGTTGGCGTACTGTGGCACGTTCCTCCTTTGTTGGAATTACATCATTTTCACGTAAGGCGTCTTCAAACGAGTCACGGTCCTTGGTGTGAAAGAGCACCATCCAGCGAGTCTGCTCACGTAAGTCCTTCAGCACAGAGTTGTACTTTTGGGTGAGGACCCAGACACTTTGCTGTGCATGGCGGCCGCTAAAGGCCAGTTTGGATAACATGTCTTTCTTCTTGGTTAGGGCCTTTGTTGCGGAACAGTCATCAATAATGTACAGGGTTGGCTCGCCCTTAAAACAATGGTAGAAAGCCCTCAGGTGGTCATGGAGCCGCTCCCCTGGATCAACGACGTACACCTCTGAATCATCCCACACACATGACCGCGTCTGATAGGCCTCGTTGAAACATATGGTAGGGCAGAGGATTACAATATGCTCGAAGGCACCGAAGAAGGGCCCTTCAAGTAGGTCGAGGATGAATGCGGTTTTCCCACATCCTGTCTGCCCACAAACAATTGCCGAACAGGGACCATCTGGAAATGTAAACTTAGTAGACTGCGCTGACGAACCTGCCATCTTTAATGTTAAGCTGTGCATCCATTACAATATACATATAAACGTTCAATGCGCCCGCCGCCTCTGCTTTTTTCGTGATCTGTATGGTGATGCCCTCAGACGCATTCTCCACAGCCCTGCCACTACCGTGCAGCTGGTCGTCATCACTCGTCCTTAAGTCGAGCCACAGAGCATACTTACTGGTTAGGTACTCTCCTAGGGACACGTCTGACAATGCCAAGTCTTTTGCAGCTATTGCTACACTGGGGTCTCGTTTACTCGTTGCTGCAAAGGCCTTCTTCACCTCATCCCTCTGCTGGTAGCCACGCATGCCTTGGGCATAGAGTTGGTTGGGGATGCCCTCAATGGTCACCTCAACTTATGTAATCTTTGGGTTGTAGAACGACTGTGTTTTCTTAGCGAATGAGGCGTTGGTCGGGTCTTCAAAGAGCAGTAGGATGCCCTTCATGCTGCGAGCCGGCACGTTCAGGTTGATGTTCCACAGTGTATCTCTTTTATTGTATACAAGCTTCCTGTGACGAAGCACACGGTCATACAGAATCGAGAGTCGACCTGTGTACTGGGTGCGTATCATGCGGGCCAACTCTGTTTTGGTAACCATATCATACTCCAGCGATATGCCATCAATTTTGTAGCTTGCAGCAGTGTCGCCTGTTGCGTGAATCACGCGGTTGTAGTCGTTGAATGTGAGCTCGTATTCCAGTCTGTCACTAAGCGCACTCTGGTAGAATGGCACATGGCTCTCTTAACCACGGCACACCCAGGTTTTTGCACAACGCTGTGGTTAACATCA
>CM067351.1:69119185-69131685 GCA_034190875.2 Urechis unicinctus
GCTGCACGACGACTTGTTAATAATTGTAGGGGACTCAGTCTTTAGAACACTACATTTGTTATTGTCGGTAAACACCCAACGGTCCTCTCGCCATCCATCACACAGATGGCAGTCATCGGTCGCATTGCACCGGACGCGTGGCTTAAGTCGATGTTGGATCACCCAGTAGCGTTCCTTAGGGAATGTACTGCAACAAGATGTCAGTGAAGCGTTACTTTCCCAACAATAATTGGTACTGAATGAGGTGATAATGAATGAAATGATAATGGTTGAAGTGATCGTTTTAGTAGCGGCACTGAATGAGATGATAATGGATAAAGTGACGATATGAAAGTTCGTATTGGCATCCTCTTTTAGCTTCCGCGAAGTCGCTGACTTGATCCAATTCGTGCAAACATAAACCATCGAGGCTACAACCTACAACAAATTACAAAGTAAATAACACATCGCCAGCTGCAGCAACATACAGGAAAACATGTCGTGCATCCTTAATTGCCGCAAGCTTCACCAAATCTTCCGATTCATTTCAAATTTCTGACAATCTTCAACAATACAAATCATGCATCCTCAAATGCCTGAATCTATAGTAATCTATAACAAGCAAATCATTTCATTTTAAAATCCTACAATCTACAATATAACGAATAACATATTCTTGAATGCCACAATATACAGCATCACAGAACGTACATCCTCCAATGCTACAACGATCAGCACAATAACTTCCATTTCCCAAACCATCAAAACCTACGCCACGATAATAATACAGCCCTACATATCATAATCTACACTAAAGTATTGATACATCCTGGTCTGCCACAATGTATTTAGAAAACGCCGTATGCTTTTTACAATGCTACAATATGCATTGAAAACCAATCTGTGCATTCCGGAATGTCAATGTCCTTCAAGGCCTCAATCACAATCATTTCCATATTCTTGTTATAAAAGTTTCAAGCTCTATTATCTAAACAGCTTATCTTGGTTTTCCTTTCGAAACATACCGAACGTAAATGGTGAAGGTGATTGTGTAACATGTGACTTGCCTTGTTTATACGCTGTTTTCTCACAAATGTACTGGTTAGATTGCGTGCAATCCACGTCGGTAATATTTCCATTGACAAAAACAGTACATCTGGTTGGTTTCGAAGACATCCAGAATCGCTCCACACTGACCGGAAACAATACTCGTTTGACTAAACAAGGGTTTTGTGACAAGAAGAACAATATGAAGAATTAAACCTGGCTTTGAAGAAGGAGGTGATATGACTAGGGCGGTGGATGAGGAGGATGGTAACGCTATGACAGCACCAGAGAGTTGTCACTGCCCATTCGGCTCAAACCTATTGCTGTGGTCGGATAATGTGGATGTGAGATTAAAGTTCACCCAGTGTACCGACCTTTGGTTGACGACGTGTCTGTATATAAATGATGCCTCGTCATCATCGTCACTGACGAACAGGTCAGAACAGTCGTCAAAGCACTGAATCATAGCATTCTGTAGGGTTCTTGCTCCGACGAATGCCTTATAGCAATGTTCCTGGTACAATTCCCATCCTTCGTCGCAGCCATTTGTAACATTACAGCCAGTGCGGTCTAAAACCGAGGAAAGGGAAATGTGGAAAAAACCCACTGTTATAATCGTTTTGTACAAACAATATGGTTTATTTAATTATGATCGATGAGGAAGATTGCGATGTGTACATAGTGCCCCTTTAATACCAGCACCCACTTAGCACAACCCCTTGCACTGACTAGGCTGTCTACCCCCGCACTCAGTCGGATAATTGACGGACGCCCGATTGTATCAAGAGAGGAATCTTTTGTTTCCCGCAATATACCCGCACACGAAGAACGGAGACTCTCTAGCATGTGCATCGTCTCATATACGCAACACAATGTCTTCAACACATGTTTTACATGTGTGATCATTCATACTATTCACAGGGTATGATAGTTTTCCGGTCAGATTTTCTAGCATACAACGTCATTGCCAAGCGCAACCTATATCTGTCATCTGATAATCAGTTACCCAGTCATTTACTTTATCAAAAATGTATTCATTGATTCATTGAGCAGTTACAGGGGTGGTCTACATCGACATTGTTGGGGTGATAACGCTGGTGCATTCGTGTAACGTTAGCTTATTATTCATCAATCAAAAGTCACATATTCATGAACAAATACCAGTGTTTCCCCCTGAAATGTGCCCGGAACAAGCCTAGCCTTAACCCATGACTTCTCGCTCTGCGACAGAATTCTGCGTAATTAAACGTGAAATAATAGCCGCTTATGACGGACTTGCTTGTGGTAAAATGCATTTGATGGTCGATCATCGAAGGCGCAAAGACACACTAATCGCCATGTATTATGTCCCGAGTGACAAGTATGGTTTCCTCGTGCGGATGAGACTGCAGGAGCCATTAGTTGCATTTTTTTTGTATATATTAAAAGCGGCTCGGCGCTCGGAAGTGGCCCCATGCTCGGAAGTTTGACATCAGGAACCGAGCGCCTGTGATTCAATCTGAGGTACGGTCGCCCCACGCTTCATTCGTTCAATCTGTTATATACCGTCGTTCCGCTGTTCAATCGCTCAATCAAACATAAGTTGTTCCACAATTTTTTCATTCAATCTATTATACAGTAGTTTTACGATACATCCATTCAGCCTACAACGAGTCTTTTCTCTCTCCATTCATTACATCTATCAACCAATCAGTCCACTATATCTAATCTATTATTTGTGCATCAATCAACTGGCAAATCTCACCTTTATTGCTCTTCACGAAGCTCCACTCGACATCCGGGCTGACTATGTATGCTATCGACGACAAATGAAGCTCCATGTCATCCTGTGACGTCAGAATGATATGATTGCCAAGGTTCCAGCCTTCCCCGATGTCCAAGTGAACGTGGGTTGAGTTGACACTCCATTGCATCCAATATGGCAGGTTCTGGCGACATAAGCGCTCATCAGGTACGGCCCATCCTTCCGACTTTGTGTCCTGACCCAAGCTTAAAAGGCAGAGGAAATTCCATAAGGCGTTAACCGCAGGATTGCGAAAACAGGTTATACTTGTCCGATGCCATGGTAGTTTGTATGAATTATTCGGCCAAAACTATAATCGCAGTTTTGCTAAGAAAGCAACTGCCTAATATTGGAAATAAAGACATAATTCCATTGTACGTCAACTTAAAGCAGGTTCTTAACATGCTATATATACTCAGGCGCAACTTACATCAATTAATGCCAGTATTGGAACCAGACACTTACTGTTCGATGGTCCAGTTCATGATTGGGCAATCCCGATGAGGGGTGTAAAGCTTGATG
This sequence comes from Urechis unicinctus, assembly GCA_034190875.2. Taxonomy (NCBI): domain Eukaryota; kingdom Metazoa; phylum Annelida; class Polychaeta; order Xenopneusta; family Urechidae; genus Urechis; species Urechis unicinctus. The sequence goes on from CM067351.1 coordinate 69,122,517, forward strand.
CCATAGTTGGCGTTTGTTTCGAGGTTGTGCGTCAGAAACTGGAGGGTGGGAGATTGTGTACTGCAAGCTTTCAAACTGAAGAAGACCTGACCCTGATGACCTTCTGTGGTGTTGTGATAATCATTCGATTCTGAACTTGTCACAAACTTTCTTCTTGTGTCTGCAGTTGGGTTGCAACAGGTATAATTTGTAAATGGCCGTGCGGCGTTATCACCAGGAAGTGTAAAGGGAGTGAGACGGAGAGTGGAGGAGAGAGAAGGATGTGTATAGGGAGAGAGACGGAGAGTGGAGGAGAGAGAAGGATGTGTATAGGGAGAGAGACGGAGAGTGGAGTGGATGGTTAAGGATGTGTTTAGGGAGAGAGACGGAGAGTGGAGGATAGAAGGATGTGTAAAGGGAGAGAGAGGAGGAGAGTTGAGGAGAGAGAAGATGTGTATATAGGAGAGAGACGGAGAGTGGAAGTGAAGGATGTGAGAAGGATGTGAGAGAGAGACGGAGAGTGAAGGAGAGTGAATAGATGTGGATAGGGAGTGGAGAGAGAGGAGAGAGACGGAGAGTGAGAGAGACGGAGAGAGAGAGAGAGAAGGATGTGTATAGGGAGAGAGACGGAGAGTGGAAGGATAGTGAAGGATGTGTATAGGGAGTGAGAGAGTGGAGAGTTGAGGAGAGAGAGAAGGATGTGTATAGGGAGAGAGACGGAGAGTGGAGTAGAGAGAAGGATGTGTATAGGGAGAGAGACGGAGAGTGAAGGAGAGAGATGTGATGTGTATAGGGAGAGACGGAGAGTTGAAGGACGGAATGATGTGTATAGAGAGAGACGGAGAGAGAGAGAGGATGTGTATAGGAGAGAGAGAGTGGAGAGAGAGAGTGGAGGAGAGAGAAGGATGTGTATAGGAAGAGAGAGGGAGAGAGACGGAGAGTGGAGAAGAGAGAAGGATGTGAAAAGGGAGAGAGAGGAGAGAGAGGAGAGATAGTGAAGATGTGTATAGGGGAGAGAGCGGAGAGTTGAGGAGAGAGAAGGATGTGTATAGGGAGAGAGACGAGAGAGTTGAAAAGAGAGAAGGATGTGTAAAGGAGAGAGACGGAGATGGAGTGAAGGATGTGAGAGAGAAGGATGTGTATAGGGAGAGAGACGGAGAGTGGAGTAGAGAGAAGGATGTGTATAGGGAGAGAGACGGAGAGTGGAGGAGAGAGAAGGATGTGTATAGGGAGAGAGACGGAGAGTGGAGGATAGTGAAGGATGTGTATAGGGAGAGAGACGGAGAGACGGAGAGTGAGGAGAGAGTGTAAGGATGTGTATAGGGAGAGAGAGGGAGAGTGGAGAGAGAGAGTGCAAAGGAAGAGAGACGGAGAGTGATGTGTGATAGGGAGAGAGACGGAGAGTTGAGGAGAGAGAAGGATGTGTATAGGGAGAGAGACGGAGAGTGGAGTAGAGAGAAGGATGTGTATAGGGAGAGAGACGGAGAGTGAGAAGAGAGAAGGATGTGAAAAGGAAGAGAGACGGAGAGTGAAGGATAGTAAATGATGGGTATGTATAGGGGAGAGGAGAGGAGAAGTTGAGGAGAGAGAAGAATGTGTATAGGGAGAGAGACGGAGAGTGGAAAAGAGAGAAGGATGTGCAAAGGAAGAGAGACGGAGAGTGAAGGATAGTGAAGGATGTGTATAGGGAGAGAGACGGAGAGTGGAGTAGAGAGAAGGATGTTTATAGAGAGAGAGACGGAGAGTGGAGACGAGAGAAGGATGTGCAAAGGAAGAGAGACGGAGAGTGAAGGATAGTGAAGGATGTGTATAGGGAGAGAGGTGGAGAGTTGAGGAGAGAGAAGGATGTGTATAGGGAGAGAGAGGGAGAGTGGAGAAGAGAGAAGGATGTGCAAAGGAAGAGAGACGGAGAGTGAAGGAGAGTGAAGGATGTGTATAGGGAGAGAGACGGAGAGTGGAGTAGAGAGAAGGATGTGTATAGAGAGAGAGACGGAGAGTGGAGACGAGAGAAGGATGTGCAAAGGAAGAGAGACGGAGAGTTAAGGATAGTGAAGGATGTGTATAGGGAGAGAGGTGGAGAGTTGAGGAGAGAGAAGGATGTGTATAGGGAGAGAGAGGGAGAGTGGAGATGTGAGAGAGAGACGGAGAGTGTATAGAGAGAAGGAGTATAGGAGAGAGACGGAGAGGAGAGAGAAGGATGTGTATAGGGAGAGAGACGGAGAGTGGAGAAGAGAGAAGGTCGTGCAAAGGAAGAGAGACGGAGAGTGAAGGATAGTGAAGGATGTGTATAGGGAGAGAGGCGGAGAGTTGAGGAGAGAGAAGGATGTGTATAGGGAGAGAGACGGAGAGTTGAGGATAGTGATGGATGTGTATAGGGAGAGAGACGGAGAGTGGAGGAGAGAGAAGGATGTGTATAGGGAGAGAGAGAGAGGAGAGTATAGGGAGAGAGACGGAGAGGAGATAGGGAGAAGCGGAGAGCCCAAAGCAAGAAAAGGATGTGTATAGGGGAGAGAGACGGAGAGTTTAGGTTAGTACCAACCTAGGAATGATCCACCATAGGGTTAAGAGAGAGGAGAGAGTTGAGGATGTTAAAATTAGAGAGAAGGATGTTGTTTATAGGGGATAGAGGAGAGACATCAAGATATTGATGTGTATAGAAGAGAGTCATTGAGTCGAGATCCATATATGCGGGAGAAGATGTGTAAGATGAGTGATCTCAGAGGTGCCAATTGGTCCAAGAGACAGACGGAGAGTGAAGGTATGCCGGTCATTTGAAGTAAGATCCATATAGGGAGAGAGACGGAGAGTGGAGAGAGAGATTAATGATAATTTATGTGTATATTATTAAGGAGAGAAGCAGATGCCAACGGAAGTATGGAAAAGCTGGAGAGAGAAGGATGTGTATAGGAGATGTGTGGAGGACTTCGCGGCTGTCAAGATAGATGGTGAGCAAGTGAGAGGATGTGTATAGGGAGAGAGACGGAGAGTTGAGGAGAGAGAAGATTGTGTATGGAGAGAGACGGAGAGTGGAGAAGTTAGGAGGATGTGTATTAAGGAAGAGAGACGGAATTTGAATAGGATGAAGGATGTGTATAGGGAGAGAGATAGTGCCTTTTCTGGAGAAGAGAGATGAGAATTCTGAATGTTGGCTGATGTTCATGAAGAGAGAGGAGAGATGCATGAATGCTGAATAGAGAATATGTGTTTGTGCTTTGTGCATAGAGACGGAGATTGAGGAGAGAGAAATTGTTTAGATACAGATTTTGAAAGAGCTATGGTGAAGAATGTCACTGGATGTTTATAGGGAGCCTGTCAGATAGTTGAGTGACATTTGAGTGAATCATTTTACTGATGTGTACAAGGGAGAGAGATATAGAGTAGAGAGAGTCGAAAGTCTGGTCTGTATAGCTGTGAGAGAGACGGAGAGTTTCTGAGTATGTCGGATGTGTGATGGGAGAGTTCCTGAGAGTTTAGATAAGCCAATCCTGCCCAAGGAGAGCAGAGGAGTGTGCAGATGTGATGAGAGACCAGATCCATGATGATAGGCACACTAGAGAGGAGAGAGCATATTGTGGAGAGTTAAAGATATATTCTGTGGTATTCGCAATGGTAGGTATAAGGTTGTGGTTACGAGAGAACCTCATCATGTGCGTTAAGTAGAAGATTTTGGTAAAGGGAGTAAGAGACGGAGAGTCATAGGAGAGAGAAGGATGTTTATTCTGGGAGAGAGACGGCAGGCAGGGAGTGAAAGTGATAAGACGGTTTGAGATACAAAGATTTTGTTAAACGAGAGGCATTGTGTAGGATGGTGTTAAAGTGTATAGGGAGAGAGACGGAGATTTGGATAGGAAGGGAGAGAGACTCGCCAAGGTTTTTATTAAAAGAATAGGGAGAGAAGACGGTGTGAAGATTATGGTGTATTAAGGAAGAGAGCTATAAAGTGAGGAGAGAGAAGGATGTCGTATAACTGGGTTAAAGAGACGGTCAAAGATTGCAAGAGGCTAGATGTTGCCTGTTATAGGGTAAGAGACGGAGAGACCAGACTGTTTCATAATTGTAGACTCTGATAAATGTTTTTACTGGTCATCTACAGTCATTGTGATAATGAGAGATTTAGTAAATCTAAGGCGAGTGATAATGTTATTATTGTTAATGGACGGCGTTGTGATAATGTTATTATTGGTAAAGCTTCGGCATTAGTGAAATTATTGGAAAGAACGGATGTGTTATTATTGGTAAAGCTACGGAGATTTGTGATAATGTCATTTATGGATCTGTATTATGATATGTTATTATTAGTAAAGACGGAATGTGTGAAAAGAGATATAGAATGTTAATATACGGCATCCATAGTGAGACGTTATATTCCAGTAATTAACAACATGGTGGACTGTAAATTGAGAAATTTACGGAAGTATTTAGTAGAGCAGGAGCTGTATAGGGAGAGAGACAAGAGATGACTGGAGATATATGAAGTTAACAATAATGGCAATACTGCATATTCCATTCAATTTTCAACTGTAAAGTTGCATTTCCTATACACATTCTAGTAGCAATTTTATAAAAGATCATCTTGAGATGATGTGGACAGTTAACTATGGATTAGACGAACACATATAACCAACTATATGTGCACAGCTTCAACTGGAATATTCCAAACACGTACGACTTGGACGCTCTTTGTGGCTTACAGCAGTTACACCCACGCATCATATGCACCAGGGGCAGGGGCCGTATCCATAAAGAATCTTCATTTGAGTCGAGCTTACCTGAGTCCGCGAACTCAGGCGTATCCACAAAACAAATTGTTAGCGAACTCAGCCGTCAGCTCAGGGCTGGCAAACAGCCAAAAAACATTAGTGTCTATAATTTCACACATGTACCATCGTGATCATAGTTTGTCTTACAGGAAAAGGGAACTATATGTTATTGTGTTCATTAGACAAAATGAAATCTAGTCTGACTCTTTTATATAATATAGTCTGTATCGTTTATCAAAACAAAGTCTAAAAGGAATAGCCTTAAAACCGGTAGCTCCTGTCGAACGGTAATAGACTATAATTATATATATAGACGTCTATATCTACTCAGACGTCTTGTAGGGCTATAAAACCGGTTGCTTATGAATATGTCACTCACCTTTATTCAATCAGACTGTACAATATTACAGGATATAATATACTATATTTTATCCCAAAATAACCCTTGTCGTTGGTGTGCTTTGGAGGCACTTTCAACATCTACTATGTTATCATGAAGTGGATCCATAGACTTGTAGGCTCGGTGCCTGCTTTCCTAATATTCAATAATACTAAATGTGAATCTTGGCGCCGTTGTTCGTATTGTGAAGTTAAAGAAAATTCCCTGTAACATGACAAATCGTGTATAATTGCGTTATTGATATAGAAACTCCCACCCACTATGATCATCCCACAAACCATTCCTAATTCAAATCCACTGCAAGCCAACTTGCTCTTTTGTAGACTATCAACACCCTGTCCAAAGCGTTTGGGAAGAATTCCCCGCTTTGTTTTTAAGAAAACAGCTTGCGGCGTGGATAATTCAAATATCCCGATATTGGTGTGTCATAAATAACGAACGACTGATTCTATTTTGGTTCATTTCAGGAACATACATGTTCTTATTCATATCTGTGAAAGCATTTTCCTGGAAATATTAATGTTGGACTGCCATTTTTAAGTTTCAGCTAGCGAACTTAAGGCAGCTACCTGAGTTTAGCACGCTAGGAGACTTAAGATTCTTTATGGATACGGTTAAGACGGCCAGCTCAGGTTGCCGTCTCAAAAACCTGTTTTTGCAGACTCAAATTTCTTTATGGATACGGCCACAGATGCTTTGATTCCGTAAATTAATAAGGTTTATTATTTTCTCATTCCAAAGCAAACATTCGCTCACACGCACGTAGGGGAACCGATTGTTGCCGCCAAGATACTCGCTTAGCGTCGTACAACTACAAATGTCACACAATCGTTCCACTGCTTCCGGTTCCTATCGTGATCTCAGCTCAGCAACAGAGAATTCAGAATGTTTGTAATCACTGATGTCACATCAACAGTAATACATCTAGAGCACATGGAGCTGATAAAGTCACTTACTCGGCCATTGACCCAATTCTGAAGATGACGTCATTCTTAGCTGGATCACGTGGCTTTGCTACCGGGCAGTCGAAATCTGTCCACGCATTGTGAGCCGATTGGTTGACATAATAACACATAGAGTCGTACCAGACTCCTTGCGAGCATTGGGGTGTCACTTCAACATGAAACAAACAGCAAACATCAAATCAAATTCAAGCAACAGAGTGATGTGGAGAATTTATTGCATGTCATCTCTCAGACCGGCGGTCGATTGGCTGTTGGAAGGACGTGTTGTGTGATAGACGCGTTGTATTATGCGATTAAACCCCACATTGGTAAAACTCCCGCAACGCACAAGACATATTGCATTAGAATAAAATAAAGTCTCAAATAAACGATAATATAGGGATTTTTTTTACAGTACTAGTCAGAAACCTCCAGTATGTAGGAAGCCACCTACATCGCTGATACAAGCCATCATTATCAAACGATTCAGCACATACCTGTTAAACTACGATGTATCAAAATGCCTGTTGTTTAAGAAAAAGCGTAATTTACTGCAATGTAGACCCTGGTCGCTTGCAATACCTAACTACAATTTAGATAGAATCGACTCATTTTCTGGTTCATTTGGAGCATAAGAGTTTTAAAAGATTAATTCTACTTCCTTATTTTCAAGCCCAATTATAGGATTCAAGAATTTAAACGATTCGACTAATAAGAAGACACAATAAGAAAATAGATATAAATAATTGTGAGATACAAATAGATGATAAAGTAATCAACAGGATAGACACAAACAACGGTGCACATAAATTTTTTGGGCATATTTATAGACGAAAAACTATCCTGGAAAACACATATAAAACATGTCAATAAAAATATATCTCATGGCCTTTTTATGCTCAAACAAGTAAAAGACTTTCTACCTAAATCAGCATTACGCAGTCTATATTTTGCTCTTGTTCACTCACATTTATCCTATGGTATACTTGCATGGGGAAATGCTGGCAAAAACAATTTAAAGCGTACTGAAATACTACAAAAACGTGCTCTGAGATATATTAACAAATCATCGTATAACGCTCATACAGAACCCCTTTTCAAACGTAGCAATATATTAAAATTAAATGATCTCTATGAGTATAATGTAGCCTTATTTATGTACCATTACAATAATAACATGTTGCCATCATCATTCATTAATGCATTCCATCAACAATGCAATATCAAGCATTTTTATAACACGCGTAATTCCAATTTAATGGTCACACCTATCCCGAATACCGAATTTGTGAAAAAGTTACCTCTATATACATTCCCTAACACTTGGAACAAATGGCAAAAAATTCTCTCTTCACTTTCAGTGTTATCCCAAGTAAAAAAATATTTGATGTATACATTCATAAGTAATTACCACAGTACCATTAATTGTTCAAACCGCCATTGTGATGATTGTAATTTAATGCAGAATGATCTAGGTTAATTTATGCTTTTGTCAATATTTGGGATTTTGCCATAGACTATTTTTTTAGAACAAATTGGTTGACCTATTTTGATTTCTAGATGTACCTCATATAGTATTGCATTATTTAGAGATCATCGGGGTGGTTGGAAGATAGCCATCTGTGGCTAAACCACGCCCGTCTCCTGACAGTATATGTGAGTTGAGAATTCAACAAAAGTATGTACATGTATATTTATTGTCGGGAGACAAATAAATTCTTCTTCTTCTTCTTCTTCTAATAATCAGTTAGTTATCATTATCCAGCAATTTATTCTCGCTATTAGCAGGTAATCATTATCCAGTAGTTACTTTTCTCTATTGGTTTTAGCCATTATGCTGTTATCATTTGTATGTAGCTGTTTAGAGGTCTCGATTATAGTAACAAATCAATTCGGCACCGGCGCCGCAAGAAAAGCTTATGAACTTGCTTACAACAACAACATATAGGAAAGAAGCGACCAGGTTGAATAAATATGCATGCGCAGCTCAATCCACTTAAAGGTCAACTACAACGAATTTCATCATTTCTTTATAATGTGTTTCAAATTGAAGATTAATAACTCATAAACCAACGGGGACCCATAATTCATTGCAACGGCATGCATAAGTACTAAAAATCAACCGATAAGGTTTCATTCGGAAGAAAATACGAAGCCATCTTCTCGATGCCATTTTGCCTCAGTTGGCTGCTAGGTGCACGTTGCGTGACGTCATTCCTGCTGCGCTGCCTCCAAGAGAATTTGACTGTGAGCAAGCGAGCGAGCGAAGCGAAAAACGATTGTTTGGATTTTAAAATTACACCGTTTTGACAAGCCATATCGTCTTTTGATGAAGTTTACGAGTCCCCATAGCATAACATTGGGGCAAATCATGTCCATGACTATTTATTTGAGCCAATACGGACGGGAGTTGAAAAATCCAAGTCACACTACGAAATGGCACCGGGAGCTCTAAGTCTAACTCAAGGGTCCGCTTCGGATGAAGAATCAACAAAAGATTTCGATGAATGGTAACTTTTAGCATACCCTTCCCAAGCTTTATTGAACTATATTAACTGGTAAAAAATAATAGTTAGTTTCATTCACCCAATAAATTTACACATTCTGTAAGTTGAGGATGGTATGTTGACAGAACTAACTACTACAACAAATAGAACTTGGCTAGTGAATGTAGCTTTGTCATTGTACCCTGAGCACATTGAAAATTGTGGACAGATGTTTGCATGCAGTTTATAAAGTATTTTCCTTTTATATTCATTCATTGTACCACAAATATAAATTTACAATGACTCTTTAATTATTTCTCTAACTTAGGTGTAGATGTCATTACTGCATCCCAATGGACACAGCCACAGAAGTTTGGAGAGAGTGATGGCTCTAATGGAGGAATGGACATGCATCACCAAGCAACCCAGATTCCTGGCTAGCTGCATGAATAAAAATGTGCTGGATGTGTCCAAATTTGAATCTATTCAAATGGACAGACCTGTTGGAGATGAGGTCTCTACAATGAGTAAGTTAGCCATTATTGCTACCAAAAAGGATGGTTTGAGGTTGAACAATCATATTTATTACAAAGGGAACAT
>CM067351.1:69136685-69161685 GCA_034190875.2 Urechis unicinctus
ACCCGGGGATTCATATCGACTGGATCAGATGGCAACATGGGGTGCTCATATAAACTATATCAGATGACCACTTGGGTTACTCATATCGACAGAATCAGATGACCACATGGGGAACTCATATCGACTCTATCAGACGACAACCCGGGGATTCATATCGACTGGATCAGATGACCACTTGGGTTACTCCTATCGACTGAATCAGATGAACATATGGGATACTCAAATCGACTATCCGGGGTTCTTATATCGACAGTTTCAGATGACCACCTGGAGCACTCATATCGATTTATCCAGATGACCATGTGGATTACTCATATCGACTGTATTAGATGACCACCTGGGGTACTCATATCGACTAAACCAGATGACCACCTGGGGTACTCATATCGACTGAATCAGATGACCACATGGGGTACTCATATCGACTGAATCAGATGACCACATGGGATACTCATATCGACTGAATCAGATGACCACATGGGATACTCATATCGACTGAATCTGATGACACACTTGGATACACCTATCGACTGAATCAAATGTCCTCCCGAGGTACTCATATCGACTGAGTCAGATAACCGGATGGGGGACTCATATCGTCTGATACAGATGACCACTTGAATTACTAATATCAACTGAGTCAGACAACACCCCTGGTTATTCATATCGACTGAATCAGAAGACCACCCGGGATGCTCATATCGATTGAGTCAGATGACCATACTGATACACAAATCGATTGAATCCTTAGATGACCATCCAGGTACTCATATCGACTGAATCAGATGACCACATGAGGTACTCATACCGAATGAATCAGATGACCACCCGGATACTCATAACCACTAATTCAGATGACCACATGGGGTACTCATACCGAATGAATCTGACGACCACATGGGTTACTCATATCGACTGAATCAGATGACCACATGAAGTACTCATAACAACTTTAATTAGATGACCACATGGGGGTTGATATCTACTGAATCACTTGACCAGCCGGGGTACTCACAACCGCCAATTCAGATGATAACCCTGGTACTCATATTGACTTAATCAGATGACCATCCGGGGTACTCATATCGACTGAATCAGATGACCATCCGGGGTACTCATATCGACTGAATCAGATGACCACCCGGGGTACTCATATCGAAAGAATCAGATGACCACATTGGGTACTCATATCGACTGGATTAGATGACCACATAGTTTACTCATATCGACAAAATCAGATGACCACATGGGTACTCATATCGACTGAATCTGAAGACACAATGGGGTACTCATATCGACCGAATCAGATGACCATATGGTGTTCACATATTGACTGTATCAGATGACCAAGCGGTTAATCATATCGAGTGAATCAGATGACCACATGGGACACTCATATCGATTGAATCAGATGACCTACCGGGTACTCATATCGAATGAATCAAATGACCACCTGGCGCTCATATTGACTGATTTAAATGATATCATGGGGCACTCAAATGGACTTGATCAGATGGCCGCCGTATGTACTGGTATCAACTGAATGAGACCTTCATTAACGGCCTTGCAATGAACAGGATATCATTGCAAATAGTAGCATCGCAACTCTTGCACGTACATTGTATTTGAGGTAATTAACTGCTTAGCCATCGCGATCCTTGGGCGTGTAGCATGCAATATGAGTTCCTGTGGGGATACATAGGAGCGCCTGAAGCAAGTATGGGGTGCCATATTGAGGTGCCATGTGTACAGTGGGATGCTATATGGGGAAGGGGTTAGATTATTTAGGGTGCGCAGAAAAACAACACTGGGATTCTATACTACTATGTCACTGTATTATTGTTTCCGCTCACTTTTCGCGCTCATTGTAGACGATGTAAGCGTGCTTTTACAGCATGGTCATGCAGAAGTGCCGAAATATTGTGACATGTCATGCCACTCTTCTCGTACTGCTGTACAATCCACCTCGCCATGTCTCTAACCAGTTAATAAATATGAGATCGATGAATAAAACCTCTTGGGTGGAAAAAGACCAAGGAAATATTTGGTGTGCTTCACCAACAACATACTGTTTGCATATATGCTACGTTAAGGTACATGCCAATTGTACACTATCGATTGCTTGTTGTTGGATCTGTTCCAGCCCCTATGGCAAACTAAAATATTATATGTTTATTTCAGAGAAACAGCCGACCACAAACTGATTTTGGCAAACGAGTGATTGGTGTCTGTTCTAGAACACAACAGAACAGCCCTTTCGTGTGTCGAGCGGTTCTATTATGAGCTGAGTGACCAGAAAGTGATGCATTTAACACTAATAATCCACACAACTACAACAATATACGTATGAGCCTCTAGAGAGACTAGCGGGGAGCGAAATAAGGTAGCATCTCGGCCTCAAAAGTTTTAATGATTACATTACTTCCAGATGATAACATCTAATATGGGGCTTATTGGTGTCTTTCACTGGACGAAGCTAAGACAAATTTCAGAAACTTTTGCCTTCAACTGATGCCATGAGATTGGGCTCCATACTCTGTGATTTGCAGGCTTCTTTTTAGCAACTTATAAAGACTGTGTCCTGTATTGTCAAACATTATCGCAAAACGTCATTGCTCAAAGCCAGGCGAACTATATTTGACAAGTTCTACAAGTAAACAAATGCAAAATGCTGGTGCGCTTCTCTTCTGCAGCTGCGCGTGTTGTAGAATCACGGCAAGATAACAATGGCTGCGAGTTTTGTTCATGCAGGTCAAAAGCAGGATGTTTAAATCTTAGTGACGATATTACAACTATGTCACAGAAGTTAAGCTTGACACACAAAAACTAGTCTTTGGGTTGTTGTATTATGTTTTGAACTAAAAAGGAACGATCAATGAAAGCTGAAGGCGCAAAACGCCGAAAATATAATATGATTTGATAGAATATAGGCCTTCTGAAAGAACACATTATTCCCAGCAATGGACAATCATCTTCATCATAACTGTTTTTAGTAGCATATTTTCTAAGAGCAATGCTGTTATAGCAAGATTGCCTTCAACTAACACCAATTCTAGATGTCAAATGGTATTTTACTTACCTAAAGGCATAATCCCAAGTATCAGGCCCCCTAGACGAAGCGCTGTCCACGACATTCTTCTATCCCTGGACAAATGACAGCCAGGGATATTCTTCACCGAAATATTGTCTTTGAAATAAGACTTCTGTGATGCACCGCACGCAATGCATTTCACGCCAGTAACAAGCCGTTGTAGAGGCGCTTGGTAGCAACAGGCGTGTGAGATCAATGTGAAGCAATATATCCTAGCACCTTTATCGCCCATAGCAACGTGTTATGTTACCTCATTAGTAAATCACGACCATCGCCGACATTCTATCAAACGCCAGTTACATAAGTTTTATGAAGCAGACAGTAAACAATGACACATCTGTCAGCGTCACGGACGGCGCTGTGGCAGCTCTTGTTAAATATTGTTTGGAGTTAAGCATTATATTATGTATGCTTATGGATTTGCAACACGCGTGCTTGGTTTTAGTGGTCACATTTGTGACTTGATTCAGAAGTAATGCGAAAAGCAGAAAATCGTTACAATGTGAAAGTAACCCAGAATCATAGACAAATAATCTGTCTGAAGGAATGAAAAAAGACTCCATATGACAAGTAAACAGCGTCGATAACTGAGCACGCATGCTTTCCACGTCCCATGCTGTGGTCAGTAATGGAATAAATGTGCTTGCACGGCATAATTTAAGTGATAGATTTTGTTATCCGTCAGAATGCAAATGCGAGATTATATTCCAAATGAACCTAACTACCATTGCAGCCACTTTGAGAAATTGAAGATTGTTTGATGAATATTTTTTCCCAATGACATTAACAGCAGAAAAATAGAAAATGTCTGCTCAAAACCGTTGTGTGGTCAGCAGCCCAAAATTATCGATGTTATAATGCCACAAGCTTGCATTAATACCAGAAATTCTTATTCAGCCAATGAAAGGAAAATATGCGAGGGGTAGATATGCAGATGAACTGTGTTATTCTCACTAGAAATAGAAACGAGGCAACAACATTAATGTTGTGCTGTTTGCTTTCCATGTGATTAAAACCACGGGTGTCCATACATACTCTGTCTTTATAAACTGCTAGGTGCACTCATGCAAAAGCATGCTTATATCAGCTTATATGCACATTGCCGGTCGCCATTTGTTTTTTGGAAATGGTAGTGATACCGAAATAAATGCAATGTTTCCGTTTGATGAGACTAAAATACAATGATGATCAACAAATATTGAAACTGACTCTCTGTTCCGTGTATCAACAGTTAAAGCATCAATGTGTGACAATGTACTACAATCAACAGGCTGCCTGCAACATAGATGCATGTATAATATGCCATTGTAAATGTTTTGCTACCGTACTGTTGCACTTTAGAAAATGCTGATATTGCAATACGCCAATATGAAATTAATAACAAATATAGTACATGACGCGGGAAGACAACCCGATGTCCGTTGACTGCGCACAAGATAAAACATTGCTGTGAAAATGGTCAGATAACCTGAAAAACATGCAACAGTATTATATACAGCTGTCTTTCTGCCAGAGGATATCTAGCAGCACAGTGCCAGCCAGAATCCTCAGTAGTAGTATTATGTACCCCTTCATACCACTTTTTTGACGTCAAACGATGGACGAAGTTGATTGCGTAATATATTTTTCGCTGACGATCGCTTCCGGATATTTCTTTCACCTTTTGGTGACCTTGGGAGCCTCACGCGATGTACGGTATTCGAGTGAGTTCATTTGGGGGCTATGTCCTGAGTTGTTTATTGTTTTGGTGACCTTCGACCTCATAGAGGTGCGCTATTTTGGATGAGGTCATTCTATTTTTGGAAAATGTTTCCGACTGCTGAGCTAAGCTAAGTGAAGTGATAGAGGAAGTTAATAGCTTGGCGTGAGTATTCACCTGTTTCTCTTAATATGAAGACGGTCTTTACGAGGTTATTAGTAGCTATTAACGTCCTCTATCCCATGACATGAGGTTATATATTGAATCGTATATTAACTCTTCTCGGAAGGTGTTTCCGGCTGCTGACCTTAGGTAAGTAAAGTAATACCGCATGTCAGCAGGTGCTCAAGAGTTTGTAGATGACCGCTAATTTCCTAGGGTGGTAATGGGGTGATAATCGGCTATGTTGTTGACAGAGTTTTCATGTGAATGGAACATACTAGTATATGAGTATTCAATTACATACGAGGGAAAATGACAGGAGACTTGTCATCATATACTGAATACATTTAAGTTGAAGTGTGTTCTAACTCTCATTGAGAATATAACGACAGGTGGGTTAAAAAATGATCATTGGATATTTCTCAAAATGGGGGTGGAGTTATGGGTTACAAATAGCGAATTAATTGAACTGACGTTGAAAAATCCAGATATAGAGGAACATTTTGGGATACATAAAACAGTTCATTATAAACTTTTCAACTACACAGTTGGTGTTACAGGGATATACCCTGGCTATGTTTCGGCCCCTACCAAGTGGGTTAAAGTCATCACGAAGGGCAGGTCTCTCATAACAGGCTATGCTATAGGTCACCAAAAGAAATATCCGGAAGCGATCGTCAGCGAAAAATATATTACGCAATCAACTTCGTCCATCGTTCGACGTCAAAAAAGGGGTATGAAGGGGTACATAATACTACTACTATCCTCGCCGAACACGGCAACGCATCTAAAGGTTAGAGGAAAAACAGGCACGCAAATGCCTTGCTGTACTTTATCGCAAACCTGTCTAAAGCATTGCTATCTAAATTTGCGTGGTTATCTTAATTTCCAGCAACCAGCTAAAAGCTGGTTAACAACTTCCGACTAACCCCTCAAGATGTCTAATGCGCTCTACCAAGTTATCGTTCATGATCTCCAGAGAAAATCCATCAGCTGTAAGTTCTCTTCCTCTAGATAACTCACCTGTACCTCCATGTTTTTAACGAGTATCTCCAGATAACTAACCTGTACCTCCAGATAACTCATCTGTACCTCAAAGTTTTTAACGAGTACCTCCAAATCACGTACACGACTTTCAAGCTAAATGACAGTTATCTCCTTGGAAGTGATATTGTGTCTTGCTATAGACACCTGTCTGATCCTCTGCATATTATAATGCACATAAAACAACAGCTGCGTGCCACAACGCGGAACAAGTGCGCAGGGTTCAAAGCGGTAAACACAAAAGTGAAACAAGTATTCTTATTTGCATTAAACATAACCATTGTGTCTATTTAATTATGCCGAAGTATTAGTTAGTTAATGATAGTAAAGTGTATTTAAATTTGTCAACGAGTACACAAATGGCTGTAGTCGTCAGGAGAATAACGCGAAGTGAGAGTATTTATAATATTGATATTTAAGGTCATGCTGTTTAAACTTGGTCATGTATTGACATGAAGTCAGACTGAGGATATAGTTATGAGGTCAGAATGCTAAAGTTAAGTGAGGATATTGATAAGGTATCTGGTTGCTGAAGCTAAGTGAGGATATTGATATGACGTCAGGCTGCAAAGGCTTAGTCAGGATATTGATAAGCTGTCAGAATGGTAAAGTTAAGTGAGGATTGTTTTATATGTAGCTTGTCTTATGGATGGAATCCTACCCTCTTGTCAAGCGCAGTGGCGTTATTATATCAAAAGATTCGCGAATAAGTCAAAAACAGCACATTAATTGCCATAAATAGCCATTGCAGAACAAACGTGTTTGATGCAGATAGCAGCAGCAATGTTTATGGTGTAGCATACGCATCATTAAGCCCTTTTAATTGATAACATAGCAACTGTACCTATTGAAGTCAAGCTTACTATGTAATGCGTTTAAATAGAAAGCCTTTATTATCGCAACGCACACAAAACGATGAGCTTTACCCCATTATTTTAGCCGGAATATATCACCCATTTCCCAGTAATGCCGATAGGATCATTGTGTTGCTCTTCTCTTAGCTGTCAGCAATTATGGTCTACGCTCTTGTTTTAATGTATGCTTTCCGCACTGTCCGGGATATGTGCAGACAAGATTAGTTACAGAGGTCTACACGTATAATTTGCGAAACAGGCCATTTTTAGGGTAAGTTGTCATTTTGCATTTTCTTTATAATACGACGAACGATATCCATAAACTGATTGCATGGTTTTAAACATTGTTAGTGATAAAATTGTCTGTTTACTTCTAACTTTTACCAAATAAGACAGAACACGCCTAATTTATACAGATATTAACTGATTAAGGAAATACTTTCTCACTAATTTTCGTAATGTTTTCGTAAGCTTCGAGTGGCCATTACAGCCACTGCAAGCTAAATTCCGCGAGGGGAAATGTGTTAAGCCTTTCGTATTTGCAGCGTTTCATATTTAACAATGCATTGTGATAAAGTACATGGATTTATTTCCCCTATTTTATCAGTGTTGGTTCGGCAAACTGGTAAATGTCTTTAGCTCCACTAATTGCAGCCAAATGTACGCTTCTTGTCTGATGTACAGCATCACACAAACGCATAATTACATTTTTAAGATATCTGCAATAACACTCTACTGCTTCCGGTTTAGGGAAGCCTTAATGTCTGTTCTATTACTAATGTTGTATAGCTTGAACACCATGTATTGATTAACATGCCATAGAGGACGGCAAGCATGACAGACACTTATATACAAGCATATGTACACTTACTTCCAGAATCAACGCCGAAACGTGCCCGTCAGACACAGGTATTCGCTATAACATGTTGCTTCGTGACAAATACAGATAAATGACGCTCGGCAACATGGACAACTGATGTGTCGAATAACTTTGGATGATTGAAGGACTCGATAATTTAGTGCAACGTCGGCAACTTACGCTGTAAAATATTCATTGTCAAATAACAGACAAGCACAAACAATAAAGAACCCTCAATGGAAGATAGGAAGCCACGTAGCCAAAATGACTGATGATACTTGGGTTCAAAAAAGGCTTCGTCAACGCCTTTGTCCTAATGCTTAATAGCGGCAGAGGACGTGCGTGTTACGACGAACGCCCAAACCATATGTGGTACTAATAGCAGCGTAACTATGTTAGGAAATGTGCCAGCGTTGGTTCAGCAAAACAATGTTTTATGTAACGCTAACATCACATAAATATACCTCACAGGTAGATGCAAACGACAATGAACATTTTTCCCAACATCTTGCAAATACCACATAATCGAGGACAGATTTTCATCGTATTCAGCCCTGCTGTTAAATTCGAAATTTGCATTTGAAAGTGGTTCTGTGCATTCGCATCGTAAACAAGGCAAAATAGGTAATAGTTAATACCAAGTCAGTGAAGTATTCGCTACATATGCAGACATTATCTATCGACCGGTGAAATCATGTACAAAAACGCTTGTAAAGTTTATTGGCAAATGAAAATCTGACTATTGAGCTTGTGATATCCGAGGTAGCATCTTGAATGCTGACAGACGTTTCAATCGATCCAATGTGGTATGAACGAGGAATAAAGAACAAACCGTACTTAACCAGGAATAAGACACTCAAATTTTGTTCTTTTTAATAGTACATTGGTTCAGGTCTAGTTAGTCCAAAGTTCCAAATCTAGCATGAATTTGTGTATGACTCGAAAAATTTATCTATTGACCAACACCATAAGGCTGCAGCAGAACTCACATCGCCAACATCTTAACAATTATCACATTATATTAGAGACTCGGTATCTGTTGGCTTTAGATGTCATGTTACACATACCCATTAATGTGCTTTATATATATATATATCCGTGAGTTGTATTATTATCTTTCATTATGGTCATTATATTTTCTGTAAACGTTGTTTGTTTCTTCTCGTTTACTTTCATCTTAGAGTTTATAGCTACACTAAGAGGGTTCACTTCGAGTGGCTCTGTGGTGATCACTTCCCTAATTATAATACACTGCCATCGTAAGGTGGTACTACCGTGACACAAAGAAAAGCGCATGGGGATGCTGGGGTGACATCACTGCGATTGATGAGAGCGGGAATAATGTCGTTTTGAAGAGCCTTTTCGCTGCCAACACACGTCGTATGATATGCTTAAAATAGCGAAAATAACAAGTATGCTATTTAATAGATGTCATCTTGATAAATTACCCAATTTAGGCTTAAACCTATCGATAACAGCTCGCCTCTCATAGCGTCCGCGCTGCTTAGGATCCTCGATCTTTAATGTCCGCGCTGTAAATGGTGGTTTAAGATTGTCAATAACTGGCCTGGGGTAGACATTGACATTTGTTGTCAAGGAGTTTACAGCTACGCTATACGTGAAAGTCAGCCTAATGAGATTTCACCCGTGTTTTAGGTTCTGTATAGTCAAGATCCCCTAGCCCCTTGGCTGCGGGCCCTGTTTACATGTTAATGATAAACAATAGTCGCGCCAGGGTCTATGCTAGGATGCGGTCTTGAACTGATGCGGCATCCCAGATTTGGGATGCTCCATTCAGAAACCGTGTCTTTGGGTCACTCTCGGGTACTTTTGAGTCATTGTCTCTCATTGGTCAACGTCACATTTTCCGAAGATTCGGCGCCATATTTGTTTTGGTAAGCTCCGTTTTACACCTCTTTTCACCAGACCTGTTTTGTGAATGTGCCTGCTGGGGCGGGGAGTAGTATAGGGAGTGGCGGTTCTGGGGCACCGATCTATACTACTATTGTCTGTGAGCGTACATAAGGACCCACATACATTAATGAATAGACCCACTTCTACATAGTTTTAGTACCAATGTGGTTAATGATTTGATAATGCACTGTGAGGTTATATTTCAACGTATTTTCATCACATTTTAGTACCAGTTTGACCATGCCCACAAATACACCCATTTAAAGGCAAAAAAAGTTCGACATAAGGATATACTCCCTATTGACCCTTAGCAGCTTATACAGGATATTTGCTCACCCTAAGGGGGCCTCGTACCCGACCCCCAAACGGGGCCGAGGCTAGTTAATTGGTAAACTAGTGTGCCCATAAGCCAGGGTATCTACGCCATTCACAGCTATCCACTGCTTTGAGTCAAAGGGGGAGAGAGACACCTTGTTGACGTGCAACCCATAAAGCTTATGACCCTCACTACGAAGCATATTCATCCCATGGCAGAACTGTTTCTTTGTGAAGAGAGACTCCATATAATGAGCGTGGCGTAAATGCTTCTTCACAACCACCTTCTTCGCACCCTTAGCTCTTTTTACCTCGCCCTCATCAGACATCAGGATAGAGTACATCTTAGGGCGCAAACCAACGTACTTCTTGATGGGCACCCCAGCGCACTCATCCTTCATCTTGCCCAGAACCTTTTTGTTTTTGTCACTGTGCAGAGTCTGAGACGGGTCACAGTTACTAGTGTCAAAGAGATGGGCATCCTCCCTCATATCAGCATACACGTCAGATGTACGGATCTCGAGAAGCAGCGAGTCTGTGTCTGTGTATAGCAGGCCAAGGATGTTGCCGTATATAGGCTTCATGGTATTATAATAAAAGTCATAGATCAAGTGCTTTGAAAGATCTAGAATCGGTATCAGATTAAAAAACGGGTCTTGTGCATATGCAGGACAGCCAGATCATAGTCATACACTTTATGTCGAGCATAGGCGGGGCTGGCCACAAGCCTCCGTATTTTCTCTTTTTCCGATGAGCGCATAATCTTAACGTCGACTCGCCTCCGGAGGTTCTCAATAGTCTTACCAAACACGGAATTGTTCATCAGCTTATACAGGTCCTTCTCAAAGTCACTGGTGGCCACCTTACGCAGATCTGTATTCATCCGAATGTAAGGCTCCATCCAGGGGCTCTGGTTAAAGACAAGTGCACGATGGATCTTGGTAAGTCTCATCCCAAAAGACAGATGCAGCTTGAGGTTTCTATAGTGAACCACATACTTCTCCTTGTTCTGCAGGTTGGGCACCAGCTTTTCAACTACATTTCCAGTGCTCCCCAATGCACCTAGGAGATCCTTCTGGTAGTCTGACAACCATTCATTCTGTACAAGAAGCCGCTCCGGCGCTAGGGGATAATTGTTGTATTCGTCATGAAGTGCAGCAAGATACTCCAAGTCAACCTCAAGTATATATCCCATTTCAGCATCATCGGGATGGTCCTGGATCTCTAGGTTCTCAGGTTGTTATATTTGTTCATTTGATACGACTACCCTAAAGGTCAATCACGTTTTCGACTTCATTGAGGTATGACGTCTTTTCGTGGCTTAGAGTTTTCACGCATCGCAAGCTGCCGCACTAATTAAGTAAGCAATGTTGCTCAAAATTACTTTGCTGTCTTCACATCATGCCTGTAATCAGCCAATGACAAAAGGCTGATTGAGTTGTGATTATATTTGTTATTTGTTGTTATGACTGGCGACAATAGACAGATCGCAGGTTATTTAACGATGTTTAATAGAGTTGTCTAGTTGAGCGAATATTGCATTACTAAAGTATCATTCGTGTTTTATTAGTAGCTGATCTGCAATTTTAGAATGGCGTATAGATTCGATCTTTTTCGATCCTTTGTTTGATGATGGATGGAAACCGAATGTAATTGGTTCCTTCTGATATTGATTTGACTCTGAACAAGTGATCCCGTATTAGCTTGGTCCCAAAACCAGGACATAATCTACATTGGTGTCAAGCTGGTACATGAGGATGTAGAATCTGTTTAAACAGTTAATGCTTGTATTAATGCAGTTGATTCCTGGTTAATACAATATTGCGTCGCAAATGAATAACTGACAATCCAATCTGCCTATTTCAGTCGCACTTGGGTGTTACTATCACGAAACAAATGTCTTGCCATGGTAATTTGTATTTGATTAATTATGTTTCTAAAGAAATAAATTTCCATGTTTAACCATCGCCGATGAGACAGACCACAAATACTTTGGAATATGAACATGGAAAATTACAGGAATCTTTACGAAACAGATGGTGACAAACCTTTCACACTTCCTATAAGGAATACAGCAACAAATAGCTTTGTATCCGTTTAAAAACTTGTGCATGTTGAAACTGGAAACAGCAAATATGCCCCTATTTCATTACTATTGGTGGTTACTTTGCGTGGACGCTATTTGAATCCATGCTTGGGCTATGAATCATAAATATTTGAATGTACGTAAAATCGTATCCAAAAAGACAGCGCGAGGTTGATCAATCGCTAATTAAGGCAGCTTTATCACCAGCATTTCAGAGTAAAATAACATAAGCTGTAACTTGAAAACTATAAGAATCCTCGGATGTGTGAATTGGCGTGACTCTGATAATACTGGGCGTTTTTGTAATTCTGCCTTTAATGAACCATACGATTGGAACATCAATTATCGCCTAACAGGCAAAGTCAATATTCACGTTTGAGGAAAGTAACAATGGGCTTTATTAGAACTGATAAAGCATCACCAATGCGTAGCCGGCGCTATATTTGTTCATAAGCCGGTTAAGGCCTGGCTGATTACTACTCCTGAGAGCATGGAACCAAGGATAAGCTGTAAATGTTCTCTAACGTCATTAATCTGTACATACGAGCCTGTTTGCAACCGAACACTGTGTAAAGATAAATATTTACAACCCTATTGATATCTTACATTGACGCCAGGTGCAAAACGCATTTATATACGCATTACCATGTACAAACTGGGAATATAAATTAAAACATAAAGTTAAGTAAAGATTATAAGAAGCTCTAAGAAAAATGTGCGGCGGCTGGATATTGCCTGAGCATCATTAAGGCACAATATGCGCGGTTGTTGGCACACACATGATGTGGCTTATATTCTATTATCTTCTTGTAAAAGTCAATGTCTGACGCATATATTTCATCAGCATGTACTTTGTTATGACCTATATGTTTTTCTAGCATGCTGTGGCCGCTGTGGTTTGTAAAATCTAACTTCACGTCCTGAAGGTTATCCCTATATCTTTTCAGCAACATGTGGTGATATTCATCGCTGTGACCAATTGAACTTAACGGTCTACCCTATTTTTGATATGTACAAAATCCGAGCAGCACGTGTATAACAATCAAGATGTCAATGTTGTACGCCATCGCGTGTCACGTTCAGGGAATTGTACAAGACAATACAGGTTCAAGTCTGAATATAAGTTTGCTTTTGACCGTCTGATCACATTCAGGTATTGTAATAAGCGCTACAAAGGACCACCTGTATAAGACTACATCGATACAGGAGATAATGCTATGACGCAGGAGGGACTCCTGGCATTTATAATTCATTGCAACATGGATCCTGCACTGCATTAACGTTCTACATACAGGCATATTTAATGTCTTTCAAGTCTGAAGCTTGCGAGCCTTCATCTCAACGTGTAATAATAGAAACAATTTCAGCAGTTTGTTTTCAAACACGACGTGGACTTTACTAAACACGCTTTTAATCAGTACAATTGTGGAAGGTTAAATCTCGAAATACTTCTGCTCTGAACTAAACGCGCTATCTGTAGCATCAACCTTCCCATAATTGTATAATAAATAAGACAAATCCGGTGACAACATCTCCGGTCATGGTTTGTCGGCCACTAAATATCATACATGAGTTGCCTCGGGATTATCATTGTCAGGTTCAATAAAAGCGGATTACTGGAGAAGCTGATTTATAGTCCAAAATCACAAATCAAAGCATGAAAGGGAATATGCTGTTTACTCACACACAGATGAACATACGGCATTATATAGACGTCAACGCTTAATTCGTTGTCGGACCTGTCGATATTGTTGATGTCAGAAAGCAATTGCCGATTCTTGGAGAATATCAACATCGTCAATGCGGAGTTCTAGGGTACCGCAAATCGGATAAAATGTAAAGTAAGGTTACAATTTCCACCATAGGACCTGATCTGCATATTGACTTGAAGTATAATCACCGCATCTTGTTTGCCCTCTGAAATATGGTTTACTACCTACAACCAGTCAAATGGAAAATGAAAATCTTGAATATTAAGCAAACACGCTTCCTGAACATGCGGAGAAATCCCATCAGCCCCTACTACCTCGACTTATTGGTCGTCGGACAAGTATCCGTCCGACATAGTGCAATAGGAAGTAAACATAGTTATCTAGAGATTGGCTTTGCCCAGAGAATGCGCTCTTTCTGTTTTGCCAGTATTTATTTAAGATCCATTCCTATGCTTGTACAGTGTTCACTTTCAAATCACTTTGGGGGAGGGGGATTACTAGTTGGCAACCTGACCTTGGTCTAGGACATTTCGACCCCACTTAAAATACAGAAAATGCTAATTATGCAAATGATAACAAGTTATACCTATATAAACACATCTGTTGCTGTCATGGCAACAAATGATCTAATTGATTATGTCCCTGGTTTTGTTTTGGAGGTGAAATAAGTAAGGATACTGCAGCAGGTAGGAAACAGGCTACATTTACAGCAACCAGTATAGTATAGCAACTCCCCGAATGCTATACATGTCTATTAACAAATTCTTATGATTATGTGTTTCTCTAATTTCCCACTCAAGAGCTATTTCTTGTGGATCGAGCCAATTTAAAAACCTCACCTCTTACGCTTCCTAATCTGTATATATTGTTTTAAACAGGTAAATGCCAGAAACCTGGCTCATTGTCCATAACATTTGTAAGCCAATAACAACACCGCTATTTATTAACTGCAACGTACTGTTTCGTGTGAAGCGTACCAAGGCCGACGACAACAAGCAACCACAGCCTCAACATGATCGTTCACACTCATTGCCATCGGAAACACACTTGGTTATCCATTCATGTACTAACATAACGCATGAAGAATAAGTTACCGTGCATTGCTGCAGAAAATTAACATGAATATGTTTGCATGGAATCAAAAACAAAGGCCCAGATAATGGCTGTTATTATGATTTAGGCCAATGATATTGGTCCAGCCGAAGAAAAACTGTTATTATTTATATATATATATATATATATATATATATATATATATATATATATATATATATATATATATATATATATATATATATATATATATATATATATATATATATATATATATATATATATATATATATATATATATATATATATAAATAATAACAGTTAGTGTCTGTGAGTTCCCATTATGCACGCTGTATCCATCAGATCGCTAGATAACATTGATGAGTTGCCTCATTTGCCCAAAGCCAAGCATAATGTGAACCTGGAAGCGTGAATTTTGATGGGATCTAACTCCAAATGTAACTAATGAATGAAAACTTCAATTCACTCTGATCATTACATAAAACCACCCCTAATACTAATTTACTGACTTGGAAACAACTTCTGGTACGAAGCATCCCGATTGTCCGTGAATTATTGCCTGCTTTTGTGGCCATAGATTACGAACGACTAATTATGTATTGGCTTATCTTCCTGAAAATATTACAGCTGAACGCCCATTTTAAGAGCGATCGTGCGAACCAAAGTGAGCTCTCTTGCTGACTAAGATTTTAGTCGACTTAACGACTGAAGGCATGGTTGCAGTCCAAATAAACCTGCGGGCTTTAGATTCTTTATGCAAACGAGCCATAATCATTACTACTGGCGCTTATATTAATTAGCCACTGGATGACCTAATGCTGCCGAGTGAGAATAACCGCATATCCTCAAGGAGAAAATAACCATGTAACTTAAATCCAGTTATACCCAGACGCTATGATGTTGATATAGATATATCAACAAGACAAGTTACTTTAATCAACTCTCACTTCACTAATATCGGCGCAACTGTATGTTCGAACAATTCATAATTGACATTGTTATTACCATTTGTAAATCTTCCCCCATGGAAGTAATATCTGAGGACAATGAACATGCTTTGTATACTTATCCAGTGGTCACAACAATCTGTGTGAGAAAAAAACATTCTTAGCTTAAGAAAAATCATATGTGCTGGCACTATGATCGGTTAACCATTTGGTCAAATAATGTTATACAGTTCAATAGCGGTTACATAATGATTGCTTACGTTTTCATCTTGAGTACAATGCTTGACATCTTCAACAGAGATACTAAGACAATACGGTAACACCTGGGTAAATATAGTGTAAAGAAAGGCATTATCATCCATGTCTTCACAGCGATCACATGATATATATTGTTTAAATATTGTTGATAGTCGATCTGGGGATGCACATTGTGAACCGCAGTGTTCCATGCATTTCGAGTAATAAATTCGCAATTCAAATATGCCCAAGGAACAAGATTACTCTTCTCCTTTTCAACAACAGGAAATTCATAAATATCCCATGTTTAGACGGCAAATTTCATCACTTTAGAGTTCAAAGTTTTGAAAACGGATTGCACAGAAGGTTTTAGATTGATGCATATTTGCTACTGTGGAAATCTTAAAAAAGTGAAATTTTCATTTTAGTGGCCCTTTAAGCAGCAGAACCCCTCCTTAGCCTATCCACGCAAAGACTAGTTATCCTCATTGACTGCAGCAAATACACATTGTATTTCACGGATTCATGGCGGATATATAAAGGCAATATAATGGTTGATAATATAATTAGACTGGTTAGCTATCCCGTGACTTTGCGTACTACATTGCATCGATGACAAAGTGTCCTCTTTGAAATTGCCTTTATGT
Source organism: Urechis unicinctus (assembly GCA_034190875.2). Classification (NCBI taxonomy): domain Eukaryota; kingdom Metazoa; phylum Annelida; class Polychaeta; order Xenopneusta; family Urechidae; genus Urechis; species Urechis unicinctus. The sequence goes on from CM067351.1 coordinate 69,153,327, forward strand.
TGCGCTGCAAAATCACATTCGATTGATTGTATTATGTGTCATCAGATATGAGGTACCTTCCCGTGTAGACCCCATAGTTGACCATAGTTGCAACAAATGTATCAAAATATATATAGTAAGACTTGCCTAATACCCAATCGTCTGAGCATATACGCGTTAGTGGTTGTCAGTATGGCGAGCATGATACGCCTTGTAAGCAACGTCGTAGCCAGGATAGGAAAACTGCCCGTTCATCGCCCCAACCACCCTCCCCTGCTCCCCACTCCCCACATCAATCACGTCATGACCTGGATCACCAACTGATTATCATAACGTGTTTAGTGTTGGCTTTCGTGAACGTTATGATGCTACTTCATGAGAACATCATGATAGCACACGTTGACTAGGTGATTATGTCATGTATATTTAAAGTTACCGTATATGACTCGCTATCAGATAGAATCAATCATTGATAACTCGATCATTCTTTGATAAAAATGCTTTAAAGTGAAAGTACACAGGTGAAATGGTTCATTCAATGTGCTAAGAGTAGGCAATTATTACCCCACCATAAGTCACGTTTCTGGTCGACGACTTCACGCCGACTCCGCCGAAAAGGGGGTAGGAGGGGGGATGGGAGGGGATGAGAGGGTTGATGGGAGGGGGGTGGGTGTGGCTGTTGGGAGGTGGGGGGTGGGAGGGGGTGTGTTAGGGGGGATTGATGTGTGTGTGCGTGCTTAATCAGGTCGCGGACTGACCGCAGAACGAAGTACGTACCTCGATCGAGGTACGTACCTCGTTCCCAGTACGGCGCACTTCGATTGAGGTACGCAAGATAGTCGTGCCACCGCCCTCTGCTGTTTTGCATTTTATGACATTATTTTCTGAAATGTGATTGGCTTTGAACAATTTAATTATGCAAATATATTATGGCCTACATTTGAAACCAAATCTGTTGTTGTGGGCGATATTGGGCCTTCACAAGAAGAGTTTTCACTTCCATTATTCGACAACGACTTCAAGTTTTTCTGCGTTCATGGTTTAAATTTTGTACACACATCAACATGGCAGAGGTAAGGTCTATGTTTTCTAATTTACAAGTATATCATCTAATGATACATTATATGTTATTCAAAATTCTATGGCATATTAATGAGCTATCGCTAATAAATAACACCCCTGTTGAATAATTTTTCTGAAAAAAATGGCGTAGTGATGCGATCGTACTTAAATCGAAGTATGGTGTGCTTCCTTTTGAATTGGTGCCATATTCTGATAGTAGATCGTATACAGATAAAAGAATGACACTTATGAATCATACGACCGAATCGCAAGTTATAAGATAATTTGTTTTGGAATTTGTCGTGCACGGCTTGAAGTGACAATGTCAATATTTCCAACCGAATATGATTTAGTCTATTAGTAGAGGGTGATATAAAACAATCTCACAGGAATTGCTGGTTTGTGTTGTGTACTTAAACATAGATTATAATATTTAATGTTATGTATTTGACTAGACAGTATCTGATTTACTTTGGGGTTTTTTTCAGAATGGAACAGCTATGGGCCAAGCCATTTTCAAAACGGTGTTCTTCTGAAAGCCTTCAATCATAATGAGGATGTTTGGAAACTGGAAACCTGAAATTAAAATTTCCAACCTGAAATTAAAATTTCCAAGTTGTGTCAAAGAAAAACAGAATCTGTCCATTACACACAAACTGCTCCTAAGTTCTGTCAATCATGCATTGACGAAGTGGATGAAATCTATCAAGACTTGAACATTCCTTCAGCCGTTAGTGATGAGTCCATGGAGCCGCCTTCCCAGCCGCTGAAAGTTGGTTACAGCTCTCTCAATGAAAAAACTATTCCTGTGAGGGGTGTACCAGGTCTTGCCTGTTCTCGTCTATATACTCAACCAGAATATTGCCCTCACACCGCTGAACAAGTTCATAAGACTTTGTGCATATTATCCTCTTCCTCTCGTTTCCGCTCTCGCGGCATTCATCATCTATGTATGCAATATGTATTTTACCTGTGTGGTGTTTCCACTTGGGATCTCTGTAAGTTCAAGTAATTTTTTCCAATATATTCCATTCCAAACAACAACGACAGAGAGAGAATATTTTATTCTGGATTCCATTTTCATGAAAACATAGGTTGAATTTGTCGAATTTGTAAACGTTATCGCATAAGTCCTTATCTTTTCTCTTTAGAAGGGAAGAGGCTGCCCCAATTAAATTCCGCGCGGATATGGTCAGGTAACCAGCAATTCTTTGTCTTTTGCATTTAAATTTCAACGAGATCACATCAATTTGCACTCCCAACCCCCCCCCCCTTCCGTTTTCAATGCCATCCCACCTTTTGTACATGCTTTCCTCTAGTTTTGTCATTCAACACTCACTGTTGTCATATGTATGTCTGTACATGTATAGGTATATCAATTAATCCTATCTGTGTCATGACCTATTAAAGTAGCTTTATCCTGCGTTGTGTAACCTGTCCTAGACATATCATAGTTTTGTATCTCACTTATTGCATCAACATCATACATATACCTTTAGCTGTCAAACAGTCATAACAATAATTAACATTTCCATAGTTGTTATCATTATCTGCCTCATTGTGATACTGGTAATTGATTGGTAGTGTACCTGCACTCGGGATTACTCGGTATCCTATTATGTAATAACAAATATTATATGTATGTGATTTTGAACACAATTTGCTAAATTTCTAAAATAAAATTAACTCAAACATTGCTGTTCCTCCACTTCTTATCAAAATATGGATCTGCATGATATATTGCATATGATTAAAGGCATATGATTTGGCTGATAGAAACTCAATTATTAGCAGCATGTAGAATAAAAACCATCATGAAGTTTACCGATGAGGAATGATCTTATGACCACTGTCCACATTGCTATGGAATTAATTGTAATAAAGCATAGTCAATATCAATACAACATGATCGCTGACCCTGGTTTTTTTTAACATTCCATTCTATATCTGGTAAACCTTAAGTATTCTAAAATGATAATGTTCATTACATATGTAATGATGCTCATTTCCATCTGTTAAGCCTTAAATAATAACCTAACACCCAATTAAAAACAAAAACAAAAGTTTTCAAAAACACAAACAGAACAGGTCAACAAAAGTATGAAAACTTACTGTTGTGTGGTGTTTTTGGGCGCATTCTGTTCAATATCAAACACCTGGCTGCTTTGTTATTCTATTTGAGAAGACCATTCAATTTTGAACACAACTGAATGCGTATATGAACACTCTCAATCAGACCCGGGTAGACAACAAGCGAAGTTTGAAACCACCATGGTACCTGGGTACGGCGTACTTCGATTGGAGTACGCAAAATATCGGTTGTGCAAATGGATTGACATGGGGTGTGATGTTATCATCCATAAGTCACAAATATGCCATACAATTTTCACTAAACAGTATTTCATATAATCTAGACAAACTATGCTCCGCAAAAAGTAAGTTCTTTACTTTGCCAGACTGATTCAAAAAGGATTTTTGCCTCATCAATCGTCGGAAAAGACACGCGATGGCCGCCGAACTAAAGTTTGAAACGCGTAGAGAAAAGCCTTCTCGTACATGGCAACGCTAAATATGGTCCCAAATCGAGGCTGTGACTACTAAGAGGGTTTCCACGATTTAACCCAACCAAATCTCAGTAAATAATGTCACAATTTGCAAAACAGTTGAGAAAATTAATGTTTATGTATGCATACTTCAAACCAAGTACGCTGTACTAGGAACGAGGTACGTACCTCGATCGAGGTACGTACTTCCTTCTGCGGTCGTCTTTGACCTGTTAATGTGCAGACCGTCGTTTAAAAGAAGTTGTGTTACAAATTAATGATACATCAGACACAAATCATTAACATAAATTATCTCACTCTGACATATTAATAGTTTTCACAATCTGTAAGCGTGTGCCTAAGATCATGTAAAAGGCAGTAAATAACATAATCTGGCATTATTGAATTGAAATGAATTATATATATATATATATATATATATATATATATATATATATATATATATATATATATATATATATATAGATATATAGATAGATATATATATATATATATATAGAGAGAGATATAATACTCTACATATATATATAGATATCTATATATATATATATATATATAGATATATAGATATATATATATATATATATCTATATATCTATATATATATATATCTCTATATATCTCTATATATATATATATATCTATATATATATATATATCTCTCTATATATATATCTATAAGCTCTTAAGTGAGTCAGTGCTGCTACTCGCGTCAAGTGTGGCTTAAGTTCATATTGCGCAGTGGTTTTTGAAATGGAAACTGCGTGCAAATCACTCGATGTTTAACTCGCATGCAACATTTTGCGATTAATATCAGTGATAGTTTTTCTCAGTTTGCATACATTGACAAAGAATAGTCACACTATACAACTGAGCCATAAGGGTATTGATTGTGCTTAAAAGTGGGATATGTTGCTGTGTAAAGAAAAGACTGCATTTAACATATAGACGCAATTCAATAAAGGTGCGTGAAGAAGCTTTGGTCGGAATCTATATGTTACAGTGCGATCCCGATAACTCGCGCCAATCCGGATCCTTAAATCGGAGCCGCGAGTTAAATGTTAGCGCGAGTTAGCGAATTTGGGTCGAAAGTAGTGCCCCTAGCGAACAGAGGGAAAACTAGCTTGGCGCGTCATCCGCTTTTTTGCAGCGGGTTAAACTTGGCAGTAGGATTGCTATACAGATAAGGAATGAAAATCAATTTTACAATATTGAATTTTTTAGAAATGATGGTCGATGGAAAATACAAATGAGCTGATTTCATTAATTTGTGGGCTGGTTTATAATTGCCCCCAGCGCCAAATGTTTTCTCACCCTATTCTCTCCGGATTCCGCTTGCGTAGCTAGTTGTGCGAAAGCGCGCTATAAAGGATGGCGGATGCCAATAAGTTTTTGCTCCTATTGTGTTGCTAAGGCTAAGAAAAATCACTTGCTCTGTTACGTAAATGAATTCATACAACGTTTACTATTGGCACACATCGATTGTGTTCCATCTTTTCTCTGTTGTACGTGTATTAACTAAGGCAACCAATAGTTAAATTAAGGGGTGAATTTATGGCCCTAATAGGACCATGCGCTATGAAAGAAAAAAGTAACCAATCATGCTTGAACACCGACCTTTTGTCCATTTTGTCCCAACGTATATTTATCACTCTATTATTTATAGCAATTATGTGTATAAGCATCAAACATTTACATATAAAATGTTTGTGAATCAAATATGGAATGTGTAGTCTCTAGTTAGACAGTTTTTTGTGCTTCTTTGTGCTGATGGGTATCGAAACATACGCTAACAGGAATTGGATGTATTTTGATTTGTACGCGTTATTCTATCCAGCTATTAGAAACTGTGGTCAGGTATCCATTACTTAAGCGGTGAATGGCGGACCTGTGGTAGACATTCGGCTGATGTAAAACTGGCATCACAAAATTTTCATACAAAACCGAATCAACACATGGATATCTAGGCAGTACCGAGGGTTAGGCGAAGGGCTTTAACGGCATGGATAGGATTAGCATGTACCAACTCAGTCTTGTGGCAAGGATTTGCAATGGAAACTTCACAATACCTTGGCAAGTATTTGGCAAGTATTTATGATCACAAAGATTGCACGAAAGGGTAAAAGTACTTAGCTGCATCAGCTCAGTTAGTCGAACTGAAAAAGATTCCAGTGTGTGCCAGCCAATGAAATAATTCACATCAATTATTTTACAAGTACGCATATTTACAGTCAATAGCATGTCTACATTTGGTTATTACAAGCACTGCATTCAGTGAACGAGAAACACAATATAACCAAGAGTACAAAACGCCAAAAATGTTTACGCCTCTGTGTATTACGTATAATTAGTTAGCGACATCAAACTTCTTCTTACTGAACGCAAGGCCCCACATCCCCTGGACGATACGATGTGATAACTTGTTATATAATAAAAGACAACATCAACTTTCCAGTCTGCCATACCAATTTGGATGAGTTGACAGCGTTCTATCAACTGGCAAAGATATTCTCTTGTGCATGTAAGCTGCTCAATGCCTCAGTCACATGATACTTATGGGCTACCTACGCGTTGTCTAACGGCCCTGTATGGACAAAAGTCCTGTGAGCCTGTGCGGCATGTCACTGCCCCATGCGAGGAATGTACTTTCTTTTGAAGATGTTTGGCCCTGTATAGGCCCTCTGGAGCCCGTGGCCAAATGTAGAACAAAGAAGAAGGCCTTGAGGCAGTCGTGCGAGGTCGGTTCAGACCCTTGGGCCCTGTACGGGCTCCCATGAGGACCGTGTAGGCCCCGTGCAATTTTGCACGAACATGTATATCCTCCGTACATGGTCCTTTTGGGGCTTTGAAACCCAGCATTGACCCTGCCCGGTTCCTGCCAGGCTCGGTACGACTTATTACGGTCATTTTGTGGCGTGTAAATGATTTTTAATGCCTAGGTCACATGGAACTAACGGGCTGTCTATGGCTGTCTACAGGATGTCTACAGTCCCCGTACGGGCCTAAACCATGCAAGTCCGTGCAGGATCGCATGTCGTGTCGTGCACTATCGAGCGGGGCCCGTACGATTCTTTGAAGATTGTTCGACCCATACAGGCCCAGTAGAGCCAAAAGTTGAACATGCACTTCTTTCACAAACGGGGTCTTTACGGGTGCAAGCCCGTAGAAGGCCAGCAGGCAGTAGTGCTGGGCCCTTATATGGCCCACGTGGGTTTCTTACGTGTTCTCTATGGGCCCGTGTAGTGCACGTATTGATTATTTCGACCCCCGCGGCCACATCGCGGTAAAGAACATGTAGAACGACTGCAGACGACCTGTTAAATATCTGACCGTAACTTCGTACGGGATGAATTCTTACGGGCTTCCTACGGGCCACATCCCCGTACGACCCTCTAGGCATATGACCACAACTTCGTATGGAGGATTTCTTACGGGCTGTCATACAGCCCTCAAGGCCGTACGGGCCCATAAGCACTAGTAGATTTCATATGACTTAGGCATTACCTTTTGAACCTGGCAATCAATCAGGGCTCATACTCCCACACCAAACCTGTATCAAAGCATTGTCACAAGAAAGTGAAATCGAAACCACAAAAATTTACACCAGATGATGAGACACAAGAGAGACAGGAAGATAGTAATATTTTAATATATATAAGAAACTTTAAAGAGTATATAAATAACCTGTAGAATGCCCGTAGAACGTCCGTAGAACGCCCGTAGAACGCCCGTCGAACGCCCGCTGGCCACCCGTAAAGCATGCGACCACAACATCGTATGGGGGGTGTATTTTCTATTACGTCATCGATTGGGGGCCGATAGCCCCGAGGTGCTTTGAACAAGATAAAATAGCATATACTGATGGTGCGTGCGCAAAACAACTGTTTGGCCTAGTTTGAACGAAGGCACACGCGTCTACAATGCCCAAAGCGGTTTCTGTACATCATTTACTGCACTCTCTTTAATAAAACTTGGGTCAATTATGACAGCAACGCCATAGGGTTTGGTGCTACTGCAATATATGTTACATCACCGCATTTGTATATTGTTTGATAACCTGATAATTAAATGCCTTGGATAGTGTTCAGAGTGACGCAGTTAAATTATTAGGCTCACGCGTATGAAACTATTTGAGCTGCAAGTGCTCTGGTTGTTATGTTGGTCTAACAGAGGATTACTATCGGGTGCCGTTTATTGTTCCGAAAGTGTTCCAATGTCGCTACATTACCTGAAACAACCCACAAAGAGATTAAGTATCACGACATTTCAAATTGTAAGACAAACAGTGTTGACTATAGATATATCTTTGCGGAATGAACGTGCTATGAGCTGCTGTAATAACCACCTCTGCATCAGCGAGATGGCACTATTAAACGAGGCAGCTGCCAATTTTGTAGCATCGATTGCAAGCACACTCTGCACCCTGCACGCTTTTGAATTAAGCAATCAGTTGAGATGTACTGAACATCAAAGCAACTTCTTGTGGCACTTGCGAGTATTAGACAATGATAATTGCAGTCAAATGACCAGATATATCCGCACAATTGTGGGGATAGTTAGGGGAGCGGCATTGTAAACATGAATGAAAAAAATCGCAAACCCAATGCGCAACTATGTGTGACCTAACATAGCGCATCAACAACCAACACGTGCGTGAGAGAGTTCTTGCGATTGATACATTCTCGTTGAAGTCAGTGCCGATTTCCTCGTTCAAGCGTGTAATGATTGGTCAATTGTGTCAGTAAGTAAATGCG
>CM067351.1:69169185-69234185 GCA_034190875.2 Urechis unicinctus
TGTTGGGGACATCCCTGCAGATGCACGTCAGAAGATCCGACAGACAAAAAGAAGCATGAATGTTATGTGACACCGCAAAAAGCGTTCATAGTTATTGTGCCGTCAAGCATTCTCAATGGATTTGCAAGAGCACGAACATATGAAATCACCTTAGGCTGTCAAATATATCTCAGTTATGTGTGACGCAAGCCGCCTTACATATAGGTTAGCGTCCATAACCGCGTGCATTGTGTACGTTAAAGGTAATCCTGAGCCCAATTTTAAAATAAATTGAAAACAGTGCGCGATTAGACAAAGCCATATTCGCATGGTGCTGTGGTAGGTTTTACAAAGCAAGTGCTTTATTGGGTATGCAGACAAAAGACGTCGGATTGTCCATGTGCGTCATATAATCGTCCAATGACATATGTCTGTATTTGAATTGCACATTGACGGAAGACATTCTTTAGAGACTATCAAATATTGCAAACCACACCTCAAAAATGTTATTACCTCATTTTTACCTCTAGTAAAAGTGACATACACATTTCACTTACATACTTCTTTCTGTGGGTCTCATGGATCCTTGTTCGAATTGTCGCTGATGCAGGGTTGCGTTCCACTGGAAGGAATGATTGCTTTTTGCATCAGATGTGCAGGGAGTCTATGTGAACTCTATGTGTTACACCGCTGCTCTTGTGTTTCATATTACATTAACCCTTGCCTATTTATCTTTAGGAAGTTTCCAGAGCTGTTGCAACAATATTGGGGACACTGTCAGACGAGTTTCAGTGTTCAGAGGAGGAATATTCGAGAAAGATTTTCCGTTTCTATTTCAGGGAATATAGTGGGCGATATTTGCACGTGGATTATGTATTGAGCACGGAGGGTATGATTGATCATTCCAATTAAGCGGCTAGTTCATCATAGTATCCTGTTATTCCTCGATATTTACCTTGTGAGAGTAGGGTGTCAATTGTTGTTTCGCCTTGTAACGCGAACACGGCCTATGTGACAAACGAATGTGAAATGAGCAGCTAATGTGATGTATTTTGAGTTTATGTACATCCATTGACGCTGTTCAAGTACAGACAATAAATTAATTTAATCGTAAAACAATACATATGATAATTTGATAATACAGACCGATGTATGAGGCTTATTAGAAACAAATTTCCGTAATGACGATGATTAATTGATGAGGAGACAATGTGCGTAGACTCCATGGATGATATGTGTTCCCATTGATCCAACCCTCTCGATGCTACCAAGCACATCTACTGCAATACGGCGCTGTCGATGTAAGACAGAAGTGATCATTTCAAAGAAACTAACTCTGTGCGAAACAACCCTAGCTGTGATTAGTGGAGGGAAAGAAGAATGTGGTGGAAGACTCTACTGCTCGGGCATCTGATACTCGGGATGGGGCGTTTGGGTGAGTACGAGTACCATGTGATATCTTTACTTGGTATTAGTGGAGAGGAAAGCACAGCATTCTTACTATTACAGACAGTATATGCAAATAATCTGCATATCTGCTGAGAGCATTTATGATAAGATGATTCACCATTGCTGGAAATAATGCGTTGCTTCGGAAGGTCTATAAGCTATTGTATCAATTTGTAACGTACCTACATTAGTCCACATTGTGATGGAGGAAACCCACGAACTCGCTTTTGCCGCGCGCTTAGCCCCCATTAAATAGTTGTAATTTCTTTATTTAGATTTGAACATCCTACTTTTAACCTGCATTAGCGCCCTATCTACAAATGCCCGCCACCACTGTTTTCATGTTGCGATATCTAAACTGAAACACTCACAGCTGCCGATGAGAAGCGCAGCAACATTTATCATTTGTTTACCAGTAGATACCTCGTTGTTAAGTATATTTTGTCATGGTTGGGTGTTGTGTAGTGAAATTTTGCGGCAAATTAGGAATAGAGGACAGTCTTTGTAAGTTTCCTGACAAGAAGCCACGAGAAGGGGCTTATGACATAAGTTGAAGGCAGATACTTCTGAAATTGACTATTCTACGTCTAGTGAGGAACTTCAAGAAGCCTCATATTAGGTGTAATTACAGCATCATTACCAACGATATCAACATGACCACCAGCGGCAATGTCGTCATCATCAACATCGTCATTATCACCATCACTATTTATCGTCATCGTTATCATCGTCATCGGTACGCAGTGTTAATGATAAGCATCATTACCATAAGAACCACCAGCGGCAATATCGTCATCAGAGACATCATCATCATCATCATCATCGTCATCATCGTCATCATCCTCATCCTCCTCGTCATCATCATCGTTGTTCTCATTGCACAGTCTGCATCTCCATATACAAGCTCGATGTCTCTGCGATGGATGGCTTGAGTCAATGAGAAAACATGAAAGCCATTATCAATTATTCATTCACATTATTGACCTTAACCGCTCATTTCAAGCTTGAGAAGCCGAGCAGAATGCTTCCCAGCTGATCAATTATATGTTGTCACAAATTACTTCCTACGCTCCTGGGTGACACGCTTTGTTAACACGATGCGGCTCATGGCTTAGTCTTGTTCAAATAACCCCCAAAAAATAGACACAGAATTGTTCCATATAAGGTAACCCAGTATATTGCCCTGATGCAAGCACGGACATGTTAAGCTGACAAGTTTGCCTCAAAATTTGAGCCTATTTGTTGCTAGTCAATAGCACAGCAATTACATGAAATTTGTGGCGTATAGTAATGCCGAAGAGTTGATAGCTTCGTTAAGAGGGTTCACTTCCAGTGGCTCTTTGGGGACTACTTCCCTTATTATAACACACAGCCATCGCTAGGCGGCGCTACCGTGAGATAAACAAAATTCTCATGGAAATACTGGGTTGATGTCACTGCGAATGATGAGGGTGGGAGAGCTTTTCCGCTGCCAAAACACGTGGCACAACAGGTTAAAAATAACGCCCGCCTGGGGTAGACATATCGAAACTAGTTCTCCTCTCACGGCGTCCGCACCGTTTACTATGCTCGATCATCAGTGAGTTTACTCCCCCTAGCTATGTGGGGATTATGAAATTACATGAAATACACACCCGTCAACAGGCGACGATACCATGAAATCAACAATAGCACATTGGAATTGTTGATACAACGTCTCTAGTCTCAGCTTCTGTTAAATCATCTGATTGGTCGATGCAACCACGGCTAGGAATGAATCAGAGAATTCCACGAGGTTTTAAGAGACGCTACGACAAAGCGCCGCGCTGGCGTCTTCACATAATAACTCGGGCGGGCGCTTGAGTGAACACTCTTAGCGAAGCTAGGAACTCTTCAGTAATAAAGTATGGAAGACAAGAAGCCGAGCGCGGTTTGCACTGCGCCCCTGGCACATATAAGATGGCATACCATAGCATCCTATTGTCAGGGGCGTCGTCAAAGGGGTGGGGGTGTAGGGGGTGTGACACCCCCAATTCAAACCGACAGTCCGCGTCACAGTTGGCAAAATCCTGTCCAGTCGGCAAATTGAAAGTTCCGCGCCAACCTATGGATAGTCATCCCGCAATCGGCAAAATTTTAGTTACACCCCCCCCCCCCACCAACTAAATCACCCTGGCGACGCCCCTGCCTATTGTGCTCTTAAGTTCCCCATCAGCATCAGGCCATATAGTATGCTACAGCACCCTATGTGGACCATACAGGCCTGTCGTTGCTATATACCCTAGATACGATGCTCATGCAAGAGCTGCTATGCTGCAATTCGCCTTGGATATCGCATTCATGACAGGGACGCTTGCTCACGATCTGCGTGTCACAGTTAGGTTAGGACATTAATACATGGGTGTGAGTGATGTTCTATGCTATAAACAATATCTGCAGATGGCATTCTGATCAAGAATTGCTATTTATGTGTTCAAAGACGCTTGCAATCATTGAAAAGGGTTTAACCATGTACTATCCTTGGTTTTATTGGACTAAGTAAAATGTACAGATTCTGAGCAGTATGATGTACCATTAATAAAATTCAATTAATGCAGTTGAATGATTAAAATAACGAAGGGTTCCATTTCATTATCCATTTTTATAACGTGTTATGCCCTCGAATTATTTCTCACCTTTGTAGGCACCATTTAGCACAGTCGTGTTGGTATATCAACAAGCCTACACTTACCTGGATCATTCATAACTTAAGTCCGTAGGTACTCGTCTTTGCGTTATGTTTATAAACAGGAACAATGGAAACAGGAAGGTTGTGGTTGTCTAATCCACTAGCCTTATCATCCCGTTGTTCAGAACAATGGAAACATAAAGGTTGTGGTTGTCCAATCGACTAGCCTTATCATCCCGTTGTTCAGAACAATTGAAACAGGAAAGTTGTGGTTGTCTAATCGACTAACCTTATCATCTCGTCGTTCAGAACAATGGGAACAGGACGGTTGCGGTTGTCTAATCGACAAGCCTTATCACCCCATCGTTCAGCTTTTAATTCACCCAGAGCCCAATCAAACAAATGTTGTGAGGCAGCATGGAGTTGTTTGTGGTAATTGTCTGCATATCTTATGTACCCCTTACCTGTTCTAGGTGGTCATCAGGTGTCGAATTTTCTAGATTTAAGGAAGTGTTTTGCCTTATTTGTAAATGTGTGTGAATGTACGGAGATGAGTGAATGATGACGAATATCATCAGGAGATGCCGCCCGGTTGGATGGCAGTATCTTAAAGTGATATGTTATGTCTTTAGGTCATATAATGATTTTCAATATTAGTTATTGTGTACATGAAAATTGACGGCTGATCTCCTGGTGGCAGCATTGCATAAACGACATACTGCAGTCAAGTGAATGAGAGACCGCGTTGCAACTTAGCCCGAGAGGTGGCAGCACTTAGCAATGCGGTCCCAAGCTCAACCGGAGGTCATCGCCTAAACGCGCATACTTCACGGTAAACGCGTAAAAACAAAATATTCTTTTCCATTTTGTACCACTTCGACAAATGATTCTCGCAGTCGGCACTATGTCACGCCGTCAAACGATATTGATAGTGACGAATTGTGTACGAAAAAGCTGGCACTGTCAATGTGTGCTCGTATCGGCCGAAAAACGTTCATAGTCTTAGTGGAACCAATGAACCACTGTAAGGTCCCGATTTCCTCAGACATAATCTTTGTCTGTTATATGCTTTTAATTTCGGCAGTACATTGTCCCTACAACTTCCTAACGTGATATGTAGTGTTTGTACAATGTGACTGTGAATGGGAAGATATAAAATGTATCTATGAATGTCCCATTAAGGATGCAATATTATATGAATCTCATTGAAAGGTCTTATCCCGGGGTGCCATTTTATACCATGAACTGATCTATTTAATTTATAAGTTGTGAAGATATAATTGTTTTGTAACCTAGTCATGTTTGTCTCCTTTATCAAATATGTTAATAATGGGACAGGATTCAAAATTGAGTTCATGTTTTATAATTTAAAAGAACCCAGAAATAAATTTAATACGTTTGACTTCAAAGTCTCAGAGTTATTCATACATTCCACCACAGACAATATGCAGCAAAGGGGCAGGTAAATAATTATTTAAGGAGATGGAAGGTCTGGGGTTATTCTGTGCAGCTATCCTCAAGTTTAAGGTTACCAGATACTTTAAAATCTACAAGTGCACACAACACACGCGCTTACAGTGTGCCTCTTGGTCCCATGCCCGCACCGCAATCACACTAGCACTCCTTGATGACCCCATTGATGTCTAGAATCAACCTCATACTCCATAGACTTCTCCATCTGCGCCCTCCACCGACCCCTGATGAAGACCAGGACAGAAGCCAGGTCAGGAGTAGCTCACAGGGAACGGAGCAGTCTGAGCTTTAATTATGAAACAGCTAATATGAAAAGTGGCTCCGAAACTGTTCATCATCATCTCTATACCTTGCCATCGTGTTGATTTCCTCGTTAGACATTATTTAATTAAAGTTCGTTGATTATTTCAGAACAATTTGAACAAAGCTAGTAACGACACCAAGCCTTCTCAGGCCCACGTCGCGTGTCTAATAAAAGGGCGATGAGTATGGCTTGATGTGGTCTCCTATTGATCTATCAATCCCTGGTACCAAGCACCTCAACTGCAATTGTCACTCGGCGTAAAATGCCGAGCACACTGTAGATGTTATCTAGGAGACTTCATATCAAAGACATATGACAGGATGTAGAATATTTCCCGGCATCTGTGTGTTGAGTGGGGTCGTAGTATGTCATTGGCGCTTGAAATGATCTGGCATCTTTATTTGCTCTTAGTTGAGTGAGGTCGTATTATGTCATTGGTGGTTGTACTTATCTGGCATCTTTACTTGCTCTTAGTTGAGTGAGGTCGTATTATGTCATTGGTGGTTGTACTTATCTGGCATCTTTACTTGCTCTTAGTTAAGTGAGGTCGTAGTGTGTCATTGGCCGTTGTATTGATCTCACGTCTTTACTTTTTATCAATAGAGTGAGGTCGTAGTATGTCATTGAGTAGTATAGGTAATAGCGGTTCGAGCACACCCCCCAAATAGAGACCCCACCCACCGACGATAAGGAATCCCCCACTTCAGAGCATAATTAACCCACTTCAACTATTCCCCCCGGGGTCTAAGGTCTCAAGAGCTGACAAGAGCTGGCCAAAAGCTGTTACCTCTCAGCAGGCTGTGAGTCGCAGGGTAGGGGCAGCCATGAGTCGCAACGCAATTGCAGGGTACAAATGACTCAAAATCAAGTCGCGACGGAATCGCAGGGTAAGGGAGTCACAAGTCGCAGGACACAAGGCCCCACCGGTCACTAGTCATAGGTGGGTATTTCGTCGCGACTTGATTTTGTGTCATTTGTACCCCCCTTTTGAACTAATAAAACATTAGAGTAATGACGCCCCACTACATACGCGCGAAACAGGCTCAAGCCGACTATGCTGAAATCCACGGCCAGAACCTACCACCCTATCCACGGACGAAGGTCGCCCTTGCGGCACTCATAAAGAAAAACGCCTTCGACAGGACGTACAAGGAGATGTACGCAAGAATGACAACCATGGCGGACCGTGACCCAGCCCCTCCACCTCCAAGAAACCACTCCCCCTCGTAAGGCCGGTCCCAGTTTCCCGAACAAGCCTCAGACCAGTTGCCACTCCCCGCCTCAAATTCAGGAGAACCAAGCGGGCCATCAACAACCAACTGCGAGGCTGGGTCATGAACGTTCCCAAGACTCACCCATACGCCCCGGACCTCCTGACCTTCCAGAAAGGCGTGCAACCCCAGGTTCGTAAAGTTCTGGCCGAGGAGCTGAACCAGCTAGGTGGCCTCAAAACCCAGCTCGCAGTCAAAGTAAGCCTCCACAAGACCGATAAAGATGGTGTCACGGAGTATAATGAACCAGTCCTACGAAACAAGCAGCAGGTGATTCTCGGCAAAGTAGACATTGACACCGCGATAGACCAGGCCGACCCCCAAATCCAGGAGATGCTGGAGAAGTGGGTTAACCTAGGTTCTGGGTGGGTCTTCGAGGCGGTAGAAACCATCTGGATCGACATCGCCAAGTATCAACCACTCAAAGGCGGCTCCTACCTCCCTCTACCACCACCACTGGCAAAGAAAGAGGCCATCATAAACGTAAAAAACTGGGACGACTTCTGCATTCTATGGGCTATTGTAGCCGCACTGTACCCAGCTGCCAAAAACCCCCAGCGGCCATCAAAATACAACATCCAGTGGCTCCTAGATAAGCTAAAGGGCTCAGGTGTGGCATACCCAACCCCCGTCTCCCACGCCGAAAAAATCGAAAAGGCTCGTGACCTAAGCCTAAATGTATTTGGCTGGGATGGGAAAGCTGTCATGGTCCTTCGGATCAGCAAGCACCCCGGCAACTGTATAAACCTCATGCTGATCGAAAAGGATGGAGTATGCCATTACAGCTGGATCAAAAACCTAGACCGCCTACTCTACGACCAGACAAAATACGAGGGCCGCAAATTCTTCTGCGAACGCTGCCTCCACGGCTACACCACCTCGGCCCTCCTCCAGGCCCACAAGCCAGAGTGTGTAGGGGTTGGCCAAACAGTCGTGCGGGTAGACATGCCAGAGGAGGGGAAAAACATCCTATCCTTCCAAAACTGGCAAAAGCAACTCCCAGCCCCCTACGTCATCTACACTGACTTCGAGGTGCTCACAGTAAAGCTCCCAGGGCCAGCCCTCAATCCAGAAAAGAGCAACACCCAGAAGACCCAGGAACACCAGGGCTGCGGGTTCGGCTATATAGTGGTCCGATGCGATGGAAAGACCTCACCCCCAGTAGTCTACAGGGGAAAAGACACTGTGGAGAAGTTCCTCAAGGCCCTACAGCAAGAGGAGAAAAAGATCAAATCAGTTATCTCCAAGCCAGTCCCCATGTGGATGACCAGGGATGACCAAACAGTCCACAAGACCGCATCCCAATGCAACGTCTGCAGCAAACCACTACTCACCGACCGGGTCCGCGACCACTGCCACATAACCGGCAAGTATAGAGGGCCAGCCCACAGCGCCTGCAACTTAAAGCTTAGGCTGAGCCCCAAGACAACCCCCATCCCCGTGGTCTTCCATAACCTGCGGGGCTATGACTCCTAATGCAAGGCATAAGCAAGGTAGAGGGGGACATCAACTCTTTACCCAACAATGTGGAAAAGTACATATCCCTATCCCTCGGGCAGCTCCGCTTCATAGACAGCGCACAGTTCCTCCTGGCCTCCCTCGACAAGCTGGTCTCAGCCAATAGTCCAGACGCCTTCACCGTGACGTCAGAGTATGAACCAGACCAGACAAAGCGAGGGTTACTCCTACGCAAGGGAGTCTTCCCCTACGAATTCATGGACAGCTGGGATAAGTTTGATTCTCCCCTCCCGCCCATCCAAGACTTCTACAGCAAGCTCTCGGAGCAGGGCATATCAGCCACAGACTACGCCCACGCGCAAAAAGTCTGGAGCACGTTTGGCTGCAAGAACATGGGGCGACTACCACGACCTCTACCTCCAGACAGATGTCCTCCTCCTAGCCGACGTGTTTGAAACCTTCCGGAAGACCAGCCTAAAGCAGTACGGCCTGGACCCAGCCCCACTACTATACCAGCCCAGGCCTCTCGTGGGACGCTCTACTAAGAGCACAGGGGTAAAACTCGAACTCCTCACCGACTACGACAAACACCTCTACATCAAGAAGGGTCTGTGTGGAGGAATAAGTATGGTCTCGCGGCGCAATGCCAAGGCAAACAATCCCTACATAGGAGACTTCGATCAGGACATGCCCACGAGCTATATCCAATACCTCGACGCTAACAACCTCTATGGATGGGCAATGAGCCAGGCCCTACCTACCTCAAACATTGAGTGGGTGGACCGGCCAGAGTCGCTCTCCAGAATAGTCCGCACCCACCCAGACGATGCCGAGACTGGGTACATCCTTGAGGTTGACCTAGAGTATCCAGCTGAGCTTCACGACGACCACAACGACTACCCCCTAGCCCCAGAGCGACTACTTGTCCAGAACGAGTGGCTCTCAGACTACCAGAGAAACCTCCTTAACGAATACGGCGGCCACGGAGTCGAGAAGCTGGTCCCGAACCTGAGGAATAAGGAGAAGTACGTACTCCACTACAGGAACCTCAAACTGTATCTGGCCCTGGGGATGAGGCTGACCAAGATCCACCGCGCCCTATCCTTCACCCAAAGCACCTGGATGGAACCCTACATCCGGAAGAACACAGATCTCCGCAAGGCCGCAACCAGCGACTTCGAGAAGGACCTCTACAAACTAATGAACAACTCCGTCTTCGGCAAGACCATGGAGAACCTCCGCAAGCGGGTTGACGTGAAGCTGGTCCGAGCTGCAGACAGCAACAAAATAAGAAAGCTCATCGCCAGCCCTGCCTTCGCCCGGCAGAAAATATTCGACGACGACCTGGCCGCCATCCACATCCACAAGGCCTACCTGGTCCTCAACCGCCCAGTCTATGTGGGGATGTGCATACTCGACCTGTCCAAGCACCTCATGTACGACTTCTACTACAACACCATGAAGCCCCAGTACGGCCGCGGGGTCAACCTACTCTATACCGACACCGACCCCCTCCTCCTGGAGATCCGCACACCAGACATCTACGCCGACATGAAAAAAGACAGTGACCTATTTGACACCAGCAACTACGACCCAGCCCACCCGCTCCACAGCAACGACAACAAGAAGGTTCTAGGAAATATGAAGGACGAGTGCGGCGGTGTACCCATCAGGGAGTATATAGGCCTGCGCCCAAAGATGTACTCCATCCTAATGTCGACCCGGGAGGAAATCAAGAAAGCAAAGGGCGTAAAAAAGGTAGTGGTCAAGAAACACCTACGCCACGCCCAATACCTTGAATCGCTGTTCGACCAGAAGCGGTTCCGCCATGGGATGAACATGCTCCGAAGTGACAGTCACAAGATATATGGGCTGCACGTTAACAAGGTGTCTCTATCCCCCTTTGATACAAAGCGATGGATAGCTCCGGGCGGTGTACACACTCTAGCCTATGGGCATAGCCACACCCAGGCCTACCACCCAGCGTAGACCGCCGGCACATGGGGTGTATCATATTCAACCGTGGGTGTATCCACACATTCCACCCACGACCGGTCACTGAGGGGTGATGGTGAACTTCTCGCACCACTGTTTGACACCTCTCCCTCACCCTCTACCCCCTCCGCAATCACGAAGTCATCCACCTTCTCACATATGCTGGCTATAGTGAGACTGGTGGCCTGGGGAGAGCGTAAAGGAGTGATCTTTTTGGCCTGAGGGGGGTTGGGTGTGGGAGCGGCACCACCCGGCAGACGTGGGGGCTTGGTCTTCCTAGCTTGAGAAGGTTTATCTAGCACGCCTTCCTCAGTCATACCAGTCTCAACGTGAGTCGCCATCCGGGCCTTCCTGCGCTCAAGCCTCTTCTTCTTCCTCATGAGGTTGTGGTTTACCCTTTCGTATCCACAATCCATACATAATTTTAGGTTATTTTTAATGCCCTTCTGGCACTTTACACAAAGTCGATTTATGATCCCCCGCTTAATCTTAAACCTGTGCATTGCGCAAAAGTCAAACTTACAGGGCCTGTCACAAGGTTCTCTCTTCCCGAGTAATATCCAGGGGCACTTTCCAGTTGCTTCCATTACTACCTATCTGCCTTTTGTTTAATTGGTAATACCGTCTGGTGGTAACTGGGTATCGGGCGGCACAACAAGCAGCTCCTCCTTAACAAAGCCACGGGGTGGTCCATCCAGCAAATAGTATAGTACAGGCTCACCAGATTTAGTGACAGAGCTTCCAATCCGGTAAACATTGAGCGACCACACAGGGTCAGTGGCCCGCCGCCGGTGGTCTTGCTCTGCCTCACCAGGCTGGTAGAGGTAGCGAACGCCATCATCAGAGGGAAGCTTTTGCTCTTTGACACCCAGAGGGCGCCCTGGTACGACTGCAGAGGGCTTTTGTGCAACTCGTTTTGCCATTATAGCATCTTTAGGTTTTTTTCCAGTCATGCGTGTCACCTCATTATTTATCGCAGAGACTACAGCCTGCAGTCGAGAAACCCACTCAGTCGATCGTTTTCCAGTATCCCTTAACTCTACGGCATACTGGTGACCAAAGAGTCGCTCAGCAAGGGTTCGGTTAAAGCGTTCCACTATACCCTGGTCTCGATGGATATTCACACGACCACACCTGACTGATACTCCATGTTTTACTAACAGCTGATTCGCTGCACCCATAAACTCCCGTCCGGGGTCCACCTGAAGTAGTTTAGGCAAATGCAGCGGTCCTCGTTTGTATATCCTCTCAAGTGCACCTGCGACCTCCTTAGCCTCTTTTGTAGTCAATGGCTCAGCCGCTTTGTAGCGCGAGGCCACATCAACTAATGTTAGGGCATACTTGTAAGTCCGGCGCTTCACAACGTCATGAGGAAGAAATAAGAGATCGGCTTGGTGAACCTCATTGGGGACAGGGACATCAAACTTTGGCCTGGGAATGTGTGTTTTTGGCACTGGCAGGTAGATTTGCCATATAGCTTGCTTTGTTAGCCACCCCCTGGCAACTTCCTCAGAAACCCTCGCTTCTGTTGCAAGCTTCTTGATAGCAGTAATGCCTTTCCAGTAGCCCTTAGGACTAGAGTAGATCTCTTGCATGCGACGATCCATATACAGTAAATGTTCGAGTCTCCAAATGACCTACTTAGCAAGCCCGTATGCAACCAGCCCAGTCGCAGCCATACCCAGTATAATGAATGCCACCTCACGCCCCCTCTGTTCATCTGAGGGCTCGTAGAGCTGCGGCTCAGAGCCCAGCGGGTCGACGGTTTTATTCGTAATTAAGGCGTACTCACGCATAGCCTCGTCCGCATTCCTTAAAAGTATGCTCGGCGTGGCCCTGGCGGCGCAGTTGCTCATTGATGAAGTCTAAGCGCTCAGTTCTCTTCTTGGCCCATGCTGCCTGAGCAGATTGAAGCTGCTCGATTGCCATATCATGGCGTTTACGTTCTGCGTCCACTTGGCTGCCTCGTAATTTAGAGAATAAAAGGTTGCTCCCAGAGAATGCAAGGGCGTTAACAAGAGCACCCCCAACAAGTAGAGCAAGTGTGGCCACTTCAGTATATCAACTGGTAAGATTCCTTGTATAATTAGCATATCCTTTGTGGCCATAGCTTGTGATACATCGGCAACAGCCATAGCCAGGTCCCGTGGGGTGAAATCAAGACGTGGCACCCCACCACCCAGAGCCATCTTAGCAAGCTTGGCATAGCCTATTGAAATACCGGAAACAACTACACCGTGGTACAGAGCGTTGACGAGCATTTTTCCATCAGTAATTGGTGTTGTCATCTTATTCCATATAAAACGGATCCTTTAAATGAGCGTCTGGAGGCTTTTGTACCAGGTCTGTAATTAGCCTTGGCTGGTGTTCTGGTGGGATTGGTAGAAACATACAAGCAATACCTGAGTACAGCTGTAGCAGTGTCTGACCTAGAGTACGTGTCATGCTGGCACCTAGCCGAGCCTCGTATCTCACATACAGCTTTATGATCTCTTCATCAGACATTGATTCAACCTGGTCAATTGTAAGGCCCTTCAAACCAAGGTACTGACGGCCCTGACCTCCGGCTATGACGGCAGCAAGCCTATCTCTCTTAGAAGACATATTTACACCAGAGGTGCAACTAGGTTCCGCTCCCCCAGACTTTGTCTCCACTAAGCTAGTCGAGTCCTGTTCAAGGAGTTTATCAATAATGGTATCAGGATCCATGAATATACGTATACGCCTTCGAGCTTCAAAATACTGCACCGCTACCCAGATGAAGAAACCTAAATTGATTACTGAGGCAGCGGCTGCTATCAAGGCCAATATCACTTCAATCGACGGCATATGCAGTAGGCTGATCAGTCTTCAGCAGCAGTTTTGGGTGCTTGGTCTTTGCTAATAGTTGGCGTACTGTGGCACGTTCCTCCTTTGTTGGAATTACATCATTTTCACGTAAGGCGTCTTCAAACGAGTCACGGTCCTTGGTGTGAAAGAGTACCATCCAGCGAGTCTGCTCATGAAAGTCCGTCAGCACAGAGTTGTACTTTTGGGTGAGGACCCAGACACTTTGTTGCGCATGGCGGCCGCTAAAGGCCAGTTCGGATAACATGTCTTTCTTCTTGGTTAGGGCCTTTGTTACCGAACAGTCATCAATAATGTACAGGGTTGGCTCGCCCTTAAAACAATGGTAGAAAGCCCTCAGGTGGTCATGGAGCCGCTCCCCTGGATCAACCACGTACACCTCTGAATCATCCCACACCCATGACCGCGTCTGATAGGCCTCGTTGAAACGTATGGTAGGGCAGAGGATTACAATATGCTCGAAGGCACCAAAGAAGGGCCCTTCAAGTAGGTCGAGGATGAATGCGGTTTTCCCACATCCTGTCTGCCCACAAACAATTGCCGAACAGGGACCATCTGGAAATGTAAACTTAGTAGACTGCGCTGACGAACCTGCCATCTTTAATGTTAAGCTGTGCATCCATTACAATATACGTATAAACGTTCAATGCACCGGCTGCCTCTGCCTTTTTCGTGATCTGTATGGTGATGCCCTCAGACGCATTCTCCACAGCCCTGCCACTACCGTGCAGCTGGTCGTCATCACTCGTCCTTAAGTCGAGCCACAGAGCATACTTAGTGGTTAGGTACTCTCCTAGGGACACGTCTGACAATGCCAAGTCTTTTGCAGCTATTGCTACACTGGGGTCTCGTTTAACTCGTTGCTGCAAAGGCCTTATTCACCTCGTCCCACTGCTGGTAGCCACGCATGCCCTGGGCATAGAGCTGATTGGGGATGCCCTCAATGGCCACCTCGACCTTCGTAATCTTTGGGTTGTAGAACGACTCTGTCTTCCTGGCGTATGAGACATTGGCTTGAGTCTTCAAAGAGCAGTAGGATGCCCTTCATGCTGCGAGCCGGCACGTTCAGGTTGATGTTCCACAGTGTATTTCTTTTATTGTATACAAGCTTCATGTGACGAAGCACACAGTGATACAGAATCGAGAGTCGACCTGTGTACTGGGTGCGTATCATACGGGCCAACTCTGGTTGGGTAACCATGTCATACTCCAGCGAGATGCCATCAATTTTGTAGCTTGCAGCGGTGTCGCCTGTTGCGTGAATCACGCGGTTGTAGTCGTTGAACGTGAGCTCGTATTCCAGTCTGTCATTAAGCACGCTCTGGTAGAATGGCATGTGGCTTTCGAGGAGTTCAAAATCAAGCGGAACGTAGAGCCTGTTACCATACACATCGGCTACGGCCTTGTCCTCTTCCTCGGTATCAACCTTGTCTCATGCCCCCAGTCGCATCTTAGTTGCGTTTCTATCATCTGATGTGTCAATGCCCTGATACTGAAGGCCCTGTCTCTCCTGTGCTGTCCTCCACAAGTCGTGGTAACAGTGGTACATATCGCTGTCATCAATAGACATGACCTCATTGCCAGAAATCTTGATTGTCAGTTTCTTA
This sequence comes from Urechis unicinctus, assembly GCA_034190875.2. NCBI lineage: Eukaryota > Metazoa > Annelida > Polychaeta > Xenopneusta > Urechidae > Urechis > Urechis unicinctus. The sequence goes on from CM067351.1 coordinate 69,184,216, forward strand.
ACCACGGCGCGACCCAAGTTTTGCACAATGCTGCGGTTAACATCAGTCGAGGTCAGCGTGATTGTAAAGGCCAGCCGTGCTGTCCCTGGAACAATGACGTCTTCTGCACCTAGATTGGGGAAGCTAACCAGCAGTTGTTGGTTCTGATCAATAGTGCTTGGATTGTTTGTAACGACTACAGATTGTCGCACGCCCTTTACCCCAAGGGGTTCGCGTATCCGGCGGTGTGGGTTTAGTGTGCGTCCGTAAGTACTCGTCATATTGAATGTTTAATTACACTTATATCTTTAACACACAGACATGGAGTTTGATAACCCAGCATTTGACGACCCAGAGGAGGAGGGGGGATGGGAGAGGAATGACACTAACTTTGATGATGAGGAGACTCCCAGAGGCCACTCTCCCACCTGTTACAGAAGGGGACATTGGATCGGTCTATACCACCGGAAGGCCGACTCGTTATAGGCGCTGTCAATGATTATTACGATGCATTAGCTGAAAAAGGCCACACACCCGCCCTCAGCCGCGATTATACAAAGTTTGAACTTGTTAGAGGACAGTTACGTTTGAAGGACTACCCTGACTTAAGTATTATAAATTATCGTACTATAGCCCCACTTCCACTTGGAACAATAGTTAAAAGTAGAGGGGGAGGGTTAAGGTTGTCCGTGATGGTTGGGGTTCACTGAGTGGTCCTCACAAGTGGTGTCACAAAAGGAAGCAACAGCCCTCCAAGGCGTTGACCAAGCAGCTGCTAAAGCCGCAGAGAATTTAGAAATGAGGGGCCCTGAAGCCGTGACAGAGCAAGGTGGTGTGGAAGAAACAAGCTTCATAGAGGACGTTCATAACACCATCCAAGACCTAGGTACACAAACAGACAACGAACTACCACTCAGAGAACTTATGGGGCTTGACAAGGCTATGCAGACCCACAGGGGTGAGCTGGTCAACAACCTAGCTAAGATAACTGAGTAAGAAAGGGATATAAAACATCGGGAAGCTAAAATGGCAAGCCTGGAGGAGGAAGGGAGGGGTGATAGTCGAGCATGGAGATTCCAAGCAAATGAGCTTGCAGAGCTGCAGGACCTGCGGAGTGCCCGTATTGAGGCTGCCTCTGAAAACCGTAACCGTCTAAGGACCCAAATTAACCGCATCAGGGAAGCGATCAACAGACTTCTTAACGAGGACACAACACTAGCTGAGCGTGTACGCACTCTGTTCCGAGAGCAGGGTATAACAATCGCCTCCATACTCACTGCGATTGGATTGGCAATCTCGATCCTTGTAGTTGCTTTGACGGGCGGAGGGAGCACTAGTCCAACCCCGGCACCAACGCCGACACCAGCTGATAAGCCCGGTTGTAAAGGAATGGATTAAAAAACAGCTGAACTCCTTGGCAAACGTCCTGAAGGGCCTAGCCGGTAAGGCAGCAGCTGCCCTTCCAGGAATCATTGGCTCCATCGTATCATGGCTGCTTACGTCAGCTGCAAAGGTGGCTGTTTGGATGGCAGAACATGTATGGGCCGCAGCTGTGGTGGTTGGGGGAGTCATCCTCCTGATACGCCGTGACTTACTACGTAGCAAACCAAAGCACAGCTAAGCCTATAGCCATTCCTCCTATAATAAGAGCGGTTTTTTCATCCTCGTGCGCCCCACGCAGACCGGTCTCGGCCATAGGGGCGGGCCCTGGAGAGGAGAGTTCCATATCTGTATCTGTATCTGGCGGAGGGTCAAAGCTTCCTCTATCTGGAACAACCGGAACCGTGTTGACATCAGTATTGCTGCCGATCTGCTGCTCCTCAGTTGCGATAGTAATCAGATTGTTGTACCCAGCAAAGTTTCCAATGGCGAGGCTCATATCAGACGGAGCCATGTACAGGCCCGTTCCAAACACATAATCAACCTTTGAGGAGGCATTCTGGAGGACGTTCTGATACCGTCGGATGGATGATGGAATATCCACTGGGGAGTTGATGGCATCCTCAACGTTAGCCTGAAATTGTTTTTGGGCATCAAAAGACGTTCCAACACCTAGTATCTCTGAGCGGGTCTGCGCCTGAGCACTAAGAATGGCCCAGACATAGGTCCGAATGCTGTCGTTAATTCGCTCAACGCCGGTCTGTGTAAAGCCCTCAGACGTGTCCAGTATGAAGGTACTCCAGGCCTCGTCTGCTTCAGGTCCCTGTGCTAGAACAGCACCCATTTTCTCCTGAAAGGATTGTAGGTTACTCGCGTGAGCAAAACCTGGCTTTGTATCCTTTTCCGCCTCAAAGGCCATCCGTGTAGGGTCATAACGAACGTTTCGTCCAGCAACCTTGACGACACTCCCGTAACCATACGCATCATGTGCATATAAGATACCAAGGCCACTATTAGCTACGGTTGCCTTCTGACGCCAGTCTGTGTTTGGTTGAACACCAAAGTTAGTGCAGAGTCTGTCATATGCTCTCTTGTCATATGTATTGTTATAGGGTCATAGGCATGATCCTGAGGTAGAGGCGCTTGCAGTTCTGCTAATAGGCGACGCACTGTGTAATAAAGGTGAAAGGTGTAGAGAGCTTTCACGAGTGGAATCCCAGCCTCGAGGTGGTCCTGGGAGGACACGCCGCAGCCGGCTGATGCACACCACACTGCAAAGTTTACCTGGTTCTGCCAAAACTGCATTGGATTTGTCAACCAGTCTTTTACTACTTTGTCCGATGTTACCGGCGGCACCTTATAGTTACTGAATAGATCAGGAAACTTTGCTATGAATGTACCACCATTGTGAACAACTTGAATTGTTTGTCGGGTTAGTTTATCTCCCACACCATATGTGGCTGGATACAACCCGCCCGCACCATATGGGGTAGCTTTTCTATTGAAACTAAAGGCTTGTTTATTCATAGTGCTATGTATCACACTCTGTCAAATGTTCAAAGCGGCGGCGCTGTGTCCCTGCAAAAACCTATTGACAACACTGAGGGTGATCTATGTGTTGGCCTAAGATCAATCACGTATACTGTGGGCTGGTACAATCTCAAAACAAACGAGACCATTCAATGGCAGTCAAGAACTTCAGGAGAGGGAGGATCTGTCCAATTAAAACCTGGTCTCTGGAGTTTCAGCCTTCTTCAGCAGCAGATTACTTGAATAGGTCTTGGTATAGAGGCTAATGCTGCAAATGGGGTTATAACCCTCACAATTCCTGATAATGGGGCTGCACGCATATCAGACGGTGTGTTAAAAATGTTGGGTCTTGATGACGGTCAGGGTAGGCAATTAATCCTTCAGGTACTTACATAGGTGACCGGCCCATCAACTTTAGGCCCTTTAACATCTTTTCCAACACCCCCCACCCCCCCCCCCTCCCCCCCCTCCCCCCCCCCATGATAGGGGGCCCCCCCCCTTTAACAGTCAGTACACACACAACATGCTAGATGGTGCGCCCACTACGCTTCTTGAAGTTGGCTTAGAGGGTGGCTCTTTCGGTGATATTATAACCACGAACATCGCTAATCCTGTATGTAAGCGTGTCACTAGTGGAACAGTGCATGAGTTAAAGGTTCAGTTACGCGATAATAAAGGAAGGCTATTAGATAACCACGACTTATCTGTTAGCGTTGTTCTTGAATTTACAAGATGTCAATAAAAACGAGTATTTATGGACCTAGGCAAAAACCGACAGACACTGTTCAGGGCGCCGACCTCTCGGAATATGCTACAAAGACCTATGTATCTATAGGCGACTCACAAAAATGGATAAAAGTGGCGGTACTATGACTGGAGACCTTGAAATGGGAGATAGTAAAATTGTTCAGTTGGGTGACCCAATATCGCCAACGGATGCTGCTAATAGAAAGTATGTTGATGACAGACATAGACAGCATCGCAGGGACCTGAGAGAACACATAAGCTCCCAAACGAAACATCTCATTACTATTTGGGCAGAAGCAAGTGGCCCCCTTCGCAGAGGATATGAGTGGTCGTTTGGCCATGGGGCTAGGGGTCGAGACTCACAAGACTCAAGCTGTGGATATACCATGACATGTGGTGGTAAGATCATTCGTATGGGGTTGTCTTCTGGTGTTGGTGCTGATACTGCTGCTATAACAGTCGTTCCTGTTATTAATGGAACGAATCAAGCGGTAGGAATAAGTAAGCCTGCTGACCAACGGGCTGTTGTAGTATATTTAGAACCGCCTTTACAGCTGGAAGAAGGCAACGTTATTAACTTTTATACAACCGCACAAAACAGAGGGGCGACTTGGTCTGTAGCTTCATTCCTAATTGAACTTGATATATAGACTTATGTATACAAAGACAGTATGAAAAACAACAACCAACGACTGCACCGTTAAATCCGGAGCCTCCTCCATGTGATCTGGGGCACTCCTATCGGCTGAATGATATCAGTCTTAAGAAGCAATACCTTGAGAAAGAAATTGAAAAATATGGTGCTATGTATAAAAATATAGGTGTGCAGTAAACTCAGTGGACGCTGTAGACACTGCTTTAGTTGCTGTGGGTATGTGTCTTGGCGCAAGTGGTGTAGGTGTAATGTCTACAATAGTTGCCATTCCTATTGCCACAGTGTTGGGTGCTACTGGAGCCGCTTGTGGGCTACTTGTAATTGCTGGAAAATTCATCAGTAGGCGGCTGACCATTAAGTTAAAAAAGCATGATAAGATCCGCATTCTCGCTCAGAGCAAATTGAATACCATTGCTGACATTGTATTGGCGGCGCCTGAAGATGGGTATATCTCAGATGATGAGTTTAAGCTTGTTTCGGTCGAGATCATGAAATATAGTCAAATGAAAAATGACATTAAAGCAAAATGTTTGAAAGCGGCAGAATCGCCCCCTAGACCTGCTAAGGTATGACCCTGACAGTCCATTTGAAGAGTGGGGGTTGCTAGATATAATGGAGGCGGCGATAAAATCTTTCTGCAACGATCATACTGGAGTCAAACAAAATACGGACCAGTGGGAGACCACGAGAAAGGGCTGCGTTGAAGGAAGTGACTACTCCTCTATCATAGGGCAAAACTACTTCAGCAGCTATAGCAAGAAGCTGACAGAAAAAACTAGCAACGGGGGTGTTCGCTTTAGCGCACCCTGCCTCTGGGGTACGACTTTTGAGGAGGTTGCAATTGCGGTATTGTAGAAGGTGTACGACACCAAGGTCTACGGAAATAATATCTATATTGATGGCGGCGCGACGGCCTACTCTCCGGATGGCTTTTGTGTGCTCCCAATCCGGCAGGCTGGAGTGGATGCTGTCTGTCTGGGGCATCCTGAGGAGGTTGTGTTGCTCGAGATAAAGTGCCCCTACACTCGGAGTCCTGGGAGGGTGATTCCGAATATGTATAAGCCTCAGGTTCTGTTGGGGTTGCACCACAGTCCGGTGGCGACCATCGGGGTGTTTGTCGACTGCGTTTTCAGGTTGTGCTCCTTTGAGGACCTGGGGAGAGCTGAGACGTATAACCAGGTGTATCACAAGGATCAGAAGAAGTATAAGGAGACGGTGGCTTGGGGGCGGGCGGGGGTGGAGGGGCTTGAAGACGGCGACTATAGTGCAAACGGGAGGTTTAATGGTTGCCTGGGCTTGGAACAGGAGCATCACGGTCCTTGGTTGGGAAGACCGAGTGGGACCACAGAGAGGCCGACGGGGGCTTTCTTCTGTTGGAAGCTCTTTACGATGAGATTGATAACCTCTCGTCCTCATCCCGACTTTATCGAGAAGAACGATGCTAAGGTTGCCCAGTTTATACAGGACCTCAACCGCGTGAAAAATGGAACTTACAGCGACGGTCGCAGATATTTATCACTCAATGACCTCTACTGTGACTAACTACTGGTGTGGGCCTATACCATAGGGGCTGGAAGCAGCCTGCTGAGAGGTAACAGCTTTAATCCTTGGCCAGCTCTTGTCAGCTCTTGAGACCTTAGACCCCGGGGGGAATAGTTGAAGTGGGTTAATTATGCTCTGAAGTGGGGGATTCCTTATCGTCGGTGGGTGGGGTCTCTATTTGGGGGGTGTGCTCAAACCGCTATTACCTATACTACTCATTGGCGTCTGTACTAATCTGGCATCTATACTTGTTCTTAGTTCAGTGAGGTCGTAGTATGTCATTGGCGGTTGTACTGATCTGGCGTTTTTACTTGCTATTAGTAGCGTGAGGTCGTACTACGTCATTGGTGGTTGAACTGATCTGGCATCTTTACTTTCTCTTAGTTGAGTGATGTCGTACTATTTCATTGGAGGTTGTACTGATCTGGCATCTTTACTTGCTCGTAGTTGAGTGAGGTCGTAGTATGTCATTGGTGGTTGTACTTTTGTGGCATCTTAACTTGCTCTTAGTTGAATGAGGTCGCAGTATGTCATTGACGGTTGTACTGAGCTGGCATCTTTAATTTGCTACAGGTTGAGAGAGGTCATAGTATGCCATTGGCGTTCGTATTGATCTGACATCTTTACTTGCTCTTATTTGATTGAGGTCGTACTATGTCATTGACGGTTGTACTGATCTGGCATCTTTACTTGCTATAAATTGAGTGAGGTCGTAGTATGTCATTGGCGGTTGTATTGGTCTGGCATCTTTACATGTAAAAGTTGTGGGGAAAACGCAGCAATCTTCCTACTACACAGATACTCCTAATACAATATCCAAAAATCATCTGCCATGATGTTGCGGCTATCGCTTATCAAAAGGCGGATTTATACATTGCTAGATTGTGTTCTATTGGAAAGCATGTATTTACTTTTACGGTTACGATGTTTTAAGCTTTACGTCCTTGTTAGCATAAGCGGTTTTGGCCAAGTGATAATAGAATTAGCCCACGGTTGCACCTTTGGAAACCCTTTGTACCCTAAACATAGTCCAATCCGAATCACCAAGCTTTGTACTCTGATTAACGCGGTGTCTGATTATGCCACCCAACGTTCACGTGTAAATTTTGGTATTCACCCATTTAGACCTTTAGTAGAAAAGATCCCATCAGATTATTCCAAGTGTTTCCTCTCATTTAAACTTTGTGCTATGCAGAGTGACTAACCTCAACATGCTGTAGACGTTTGACAGTTGCATAAAAATATTATGTGACGTTACTTTTTATTTCAACTTATTTAAGTTGTAATATATGCTGATATCAGCCAGGTTCATATACGTCATGTACAGTGGTTGTCTACGTCATAAATAGTAGTTGTCTTCGTTATATACAATCGTTCTCTGCGTCATATACAGCCGTTTACTAAGTCTTATACAGTGGTTCTTTATGTCATATATAATGGCTCTCTAGGGCATATACAGTGGTTGTCAACGTCATATACAGTGGTTGCATACTAGTACACAGTGGTTCATCTCATGTCGTACATTTGGAACGCCAGTCAGCAGGAATCAAACCCCTTTAAGCACTTGACCACAACCCCGGTGTATACGGGGTTCATTAAGTCCCAGACTCTCAGAAGTCCCCAAGACGGCTTACTGGGATCACACCGACCATCCTGGTACATTATAACGACTTAGTAATTTACCATAACGGCTTGAGGTGGGCGGCACTACCTAACAGCTAATTGATCATGCTATGTAAGATTAAATATAATGTCACCTTAACAGTCTTTAGCATCACTCAGTCTATTCAAGCCAATGGTCCAATAAAAACTGAGCTTACATGGTGTGAAACTAGGCCACACCACATTGAAGCAGTTGTAGGTTTTAACTATTTATTGAGCATCATGATGTGCTGAGTTCAGGCTAAATTTTGATACCGTATATGTCAACCAGGCAATTACGCTGGCTGACCATATCATGTTTTAGCATAAAGTCAATGTACCCTGCCTTTTAACCAAGCAAAAATTTCTGAAGTCCCTAAACCTCCCGCTTCTAGGTAGTTTCTTGCTAGATAAGGGAGCTGTGCTTCTCATCAATTGCAGCAGCTTTACATACCTTTACAAATCCAGCCTCCCTTTTTCATCTGATTATATTGATTGGGATCAAACCATATTTCAGCACTGTAGACGTAAGGTGAGCAATGCTCTCAACTCGAAACTGGGCACGCATGCTGATCTGATAATGTTGTTTTAATCTTTAATGTCAAAACCCCGAATGGAAAAGCATCAAGCTGTGGGAGCCTGCGGGGGCCTGAGGGGCGCTTTGGGGTGCTATACGAGAGAGTTGTTAGGGCATTAGGATGTTTGAAGAACATCTGCTTTGGTTAGAGGGTTATTTAAGAGGTGTCCATTGTCCCCGACTCTAGTCAATGTGGCTGGCGAGAAATAATGCGACCGGTTGGAAGGCAACGACCAGTGAGATGCGGAAATATAATAAAAGGACCGTAATATGACAGAACAACTCAGACTAAACAGCGCAAGGATTCTGATGTGACAGAGACGATTGTGATGGTGATATATATAGGGTTGAATATGGATGGAAATACCAAGGAAGTACACAGGGCTGGATTGCGTAGCCAATGACAGTGGTACATATATCAGAGCGTGCTTATATATAGCGGGCTCCAGTCACCGGTCAACTTAAAGAGTCGAAGGGGTGAAAAGACAAAGGCCGCTCAAAAAAGGGGTGCTCAAAAAAGATATCAATACATCAAACGATCGGGTGGAGGAGTTGGTTGGACAGCCGGGAGAATGAGGTCTCATGGATGAGCTGAGGTGCTGTAAGTTTGGGGAGGTTGTTGGACAGCCAGGAGAATGAGTACTCCTGGATGGACTGAGGTACTGTAAGGCGGGGGAAGTTGTTGGACAGCCAGGAGAATGGTGACTCTCTGATGACCTGAGGTGCGGTAATGTGGGGGAGGTTGTTGGTCAGCCGGGAGAATGATGACTCTTGGATGAGCTGAGGTGCGGTAATGTGGGGGAGGTTGTTGGTCAGCCGGGAGATTGAGGACTCTTGGATGAGCTGAGGTGCGGCAAGCTCCCTGAATACAATCACTGAAAGAGGACGTTAAACAGCTTGGTGTTATCGACCATTTCAGCAAAAATATAGGATGGACAGATATCATCGTTGACTGAGTAAGGGCATAAAACAGAAATACGACAGATCGACGAGATACTGGGTCGCTCATGGCCCTTGTTGGCCCCGAACCAGACCTCTGCTTATAAACGAAGCAACACGCAGAAGGTGCGTTTCATCAAAAATGTCTGAAACGCCTCTGTGAAACTTCCCGACCCATTTCTTTCGACATTGGTATCCGTTAAAACTAATTCAATCGGGAACCCTGGATAAATGCATATGACACGAAGTGATCTATTCACCATATTTGGCAGATTGTAGACATGCCAAGAAACCCATTCTGCAAAATGTGCATAGCTTGAGCGATAAAACAAAAACATAAGTTGATTGAGCTGTGCTCGCATATTTATTCAACCTGGTCGCTACTTTCCTATATATTTTCGTACATAAGTTTGTAAGCTTTAATGGCGGTTCCAGTTCGAAATTGATATTGATGATTTGTTCTTTCTTGTTCCATTAAATCGAGACCTATTAGCAGCTAGATACAAATCAGAACAGAATAAAGCTACAGCAAATTTACTTTAAGAAGTACCATCAACTAATAGCGATAAGTGATTATTAGAGATTGATTACGTAAATTGCGAAAATAAATTATTTGATAATGATAACTAACTTACTATTTATAAGTCGAATCGTTTAAATGCTTGCATGTTATAACTGGGCTTGTAAATACAGAAGTAGATTTAATAATTATCAAACTCTAACGCACCTAATGAACCAGAGCATGAGTCGATTCTAACTAAGCGGCCGTTAGGTATTACAAGAGGCCAGGGTTTAAATACTGAAAAAGCCGTAGGCAATGTTGTTATTCGACGATACATGTGATGACTAGAGTACATTACGCTTTATCTTAAACAACAGGCATTTTGATACATCGTAGTTAACAGGTATGTGCTGAATCGTTTGATAATGATGGCTTGTATCAGCGATGTAGGTGGCTTCCTACATACTGGACGTTTCAGACTAGTACTGTAAAAAAATCCATATACGATTATCGTTTATTTGAGACTTTATTTTATACTAATGCAATATGTCTTGTGCGATGCGGGAGTTTTACCAATGTGGGGTTTAAACGTATATTACAACGCGTCTATCACACAACACGTCCTTCCAACAGCCAATCGACCGCCGGTCTGAGAGATGACATGCAATAAATTCGCCACGTCACTCTGTTGCTTGAATTTGATTTGATGTTTTCTGTTTGTTTCATGTTGAAGTGACACCCCAATGCTCGCAGGGAGTCTGGTACGACGCTATGTGTTATTATGTCAACCAATCGGCTCACAATGCGTATACAGATTTCGACTGCCCGGTAGCAAAGCCACGTGATCCAGCTAAGAATGACGTCATCTTCAGAATTGGGTCAATGGCCGAGTAAGTGACTTTATCAGCTCCATGTGCTCTAGATGTATTGCTGTTGATGTGACATCAGTGATTACAAACATTCTGAATTCTCTGTTGCTGAGCTGAGATCACGATAGGAACCGGAAGCAGTGGAACGATTGTGTGACATTTGTAGTTGTACGACGCTAAGCGAGTATCTTGGCGGCAACAATCGGTTCTCCTACGTGCGTGTGAGCGAATGTTTGCGTTGGAATGAGAAAATAATAAACCTTATTAATTTACGGAATCAAAGCATCTGTGGCCGTATCCATAAAGAAATTTGAGTCTGCAAAAACAGGTTTTTGAGACGGCAACCTGAGCTGGCCGTCTTAACCGTATCCATAAAGAATCTTAAGTCTCCTAGCGTGCTAAACTCAGGTAGCTGCCTTAAGTTCGCTAGCTGAAACTTAAAAATGGCGGTCCAACATTAATATTTCCAGGAAAATGCTTTCACAGATATGAATAAGAACATGTATGTTCCTGAAATGAACCAAAATAGAATCAGTCGTTCGTTATTTATGACACACCAATATCGGGATATTTGAATTATCCACGCCGCAAGCTGTTTTCTTAAAAACAAAGCGGGGAATTCTTCCGAAACGCTTTGGACAGGGTGTTGATAGTCTACAAAAGAGCAAGTTGGCTTGCAGTGGATTTGAATTAGGAATGGTTTGTGGGATGATCATAGTGGGTGGGAGTTTCTATATCAATAACGCAATTATACACGATTTGTCATGTTACAGGGAATTTTCTTTAACTTCACAATACGAACAACGGCGCCAAGATTCACATTTAGTATTATTGAATATTAGGAAAGCAGGCGCCGAGCCTACAAGTCTATGGATCCACTTCATGATAACATAGTAGATGTTGAAAGTGCCTCCAAAGCACACCAACGACAAGGGTTATTTTGGGATAAAATATAGTATATTATATCCTGTAATATTGTACAGTCTGATTGAATAAAGGTTAGTGACATATTCATAAGCAACCGGTTTTATAGCCCTACAAGACGTCTGAGTAGATATAGACGTCTATATATATAATTATAGTCTATTACCGTTCGACCGGAGCTACCGGTTTTAAGGCTATTCCTTTTAGACTTTGTTTTGATAAACGATACAGACTATATTATATAAAAGAGTCAGACTAGATTTCATTCTTCGCAATTTTATTTCATTTTCTGTCTAATGAACACAATAACATATAGTTCCCTTTCCCTGTAAGACAAACTATGATCACGATGGTACATGTGTGAAATTATAGACACTAATGTTTTTTGGCTGTTTGCCAGCCCTGAGCTGACGGCTGAGTTCGCTAACAATTTGTTTTGTGGATACGCCTGAGTTCGCGGACTCAGGTAAGCTCGACTCAAATGAAGATTCTTTATGGATACGGCCCCTGCCCCTGGTGCATATGATGCGTGGGTGTAACTGCTGTAAGCCACAAAGAGCGTCCAAGTCGTACGTGTTTGGAATATTCCAGTTGAAGCTGTGCACATATAGTTGGTTATTGTGTTTACTCCTAATCCATAGGTTAACTTGATCCAGACATCTCAAGATGATCTTTTATAAAATTGCTAACTAGAATGTGTATAGGAAATGCTTTACAGTGAAAATTGAATGGAATATGCAGTATTGCTATGGATGCTTATTGTTAACATTCATATATCTGATTTGCACATTTATTGTCCCTTTGCTTGTATTTATACAGCTCCGAAGCTGAGATACAAATAATTCCGTAGATTTACCAATAATAACTTCATCACCATGTTGTTAATTTACTAATAATAACATTATCACAACGCCGTATATTAACCAATAATAACATTATCACAATGCCGTAGATTTACTAATAATAACATTAACACAATGCCGTAGCTTTACCAATAATAACACTATCACAATGCCGAAGCTTTACCAATAATAACATTATCACAATGCCGTGGCATTACCAATAATAACATTATCCCAACGCCTTAGATTTACCTACAATCACATTATCACAATGACGTAGATTGACCAGTAAAAACATTATCAGAGTAGCGTACAATTATCAAACAGTCTGTTAAACATTTAAGTGATAATTATTACGAACATAAAGGCAGAATAGAGCCTCTTGCACTTGTGAGTACTTTGACCTTCAACCTTCCGCAGTTTTTCGACTGAAATGCTGTGAATCTGCTTATGACTTTATAGCTATCATCTTCTTTGACGCTTGCCAATTTATCTGTCACACATTAATACCTGTTCAATAATGCTTTCCAGCATTTAACAAAAATTGTAGTCTCAAACCGTCTTTCACTTTAACGCCATTACACAACCTGACGGATCTACTACCACTTCCTGCGGTGGCAGAATAAACGACCGCACTACCATATGACATCTTAAATCTACTTACTTGGTTTACCAAAATAACATCTAGAAAACGCACATGATGAGGTGAATCGTAACCGTAACCTTATACCTACCATTGCGAATACCACAGAATATATACATTAACAACCACAATATGCATGCAGAACCTACTCTAGTGTGCCTCAATGGCTCATCATGGATCTGGTCTCACCGCATCTGCACACATTGGAGGTGGTGCTTGTGTCTTGGGCAGGATTGGCTTATAGTAAACTAGCAGGAACTCGGCCATCAGGCACTCGACATACTCTGAAACATAACAGGAATCAAGTCACAGCTTACAGACCAGACTTTCGCTTATTACCTTATATCCCCATGGTTATTGAATTTGTTGTTGTCTTCATTTTATATATCAGTAAAATGATTCACCAAATGTTGCCTTTGTTGCTAGGTGTTGGTTCAGGGTCAGCTATCTGACAGGCGCCCCTTGAAACATCCAGTGACATTTTCACCAATAGCTGCTTTCAAAATCTGTATACCAAAGAATTAACTAATCAATTGGGATAGAATTTATGCACAAAGCAAACAAACACATAGTGTCTATTCAGCATTACATGCATGATAGTTGTTCAGTGGCCACACCCACTCCTTGCCTTCATGGAATGCATCAGCTAAATCAATCTTCAGAATTATGATATTTATATAGATCCATGAATTTGTTGCATGTTCGATATGTATTGTACCCTCTTAACAAGATAACGGACTATTTTTTCAATACTAATGCAACAAGAAAGTCATCTAGTCCCACCCTCTGCTTCTCTCTCTTGATAAAGGCAGGGCTGGGGTGGGAGGGGTTCACTTGCCTCACCATCCTATCTTGATTGCTTGACAGCAGCGAAGTACCTATAACAGTGCGATAGGCCTTTTAACACACGGATATATGATCATATACACTTTCAATCCTGTCTCCAGCTTATCCATACTTCCGTTGGCATTTGCATTCTTTCTTAATAATATACACATAAATTCGTTACAGTCATGAAGGAACAAGTCTAGTGTGTATGGATCTTACCTTAAATTACTGGCAGTGGACATGGAAAGAAGGATCTGTGGCGACTTGGACCAATTGGCACCCTGAGACCATTCATGGCATTAGTTCTACCGCATATATGGATCTCGACTCAATGACAGGGACTTGGAAAAATGACAGAATTTCTCGATGTGTTCTGGTGTGTGAAGCCGAATCAACAGGAGGTGGGGGAAATTTTAACATGAACAAGATGGTCTAGACTTACTCCGGTAGTTTGCTTAACCAAACTGGTGGATAATGCTAGGTTGGTACATAACCTAACTGGTTGATAGCTTGCCCCTTCCATCTCCTTTTATTGCTTTGTGCCTCTCCTTCCTACCCTATCCTATATCCTTGCGTCTTCTCCCTTTACCTCTCCCTTGTTTCCGCTCCCTCTCCTTCTCTCTTCCTAAACATATACTTCTCTCTCCTATACTCTCCGTCTCTCTCCCTATACACATCCTTCTCTATTCTTAACTCTCCGCCTCTCTCCCTATACACATCATTCACTATCCTTCACTCTCCGTCTCTCTTCCTTTGCACATCCTTCTCTCTTCTCCACTCTCCGTCTCTCTCCCTATACACATCCTTCTCTCTCCTCAACTCTCTGCCTCTCTCCCTATACACATCCTTCACTATCCTCCATTCTCCGTCTCTCTTCCTTTGCACATCCTTCTCTCTTCTTCACTCTCCGTCTCTCTCCCTATACACATCCTTCTCTTTACTCCACCCTCTGTCTCTCTCCCTATACACATCCTTCTCTCTCCTCAACTCTCCGCCTCTCTCCCTATACACATCATTAACTATCCTTCACTCTCCGTCTCTCTTCCTTTGCACATCCTTCTCTCTTCTCTACTCTCCGTCTCTCTCCCTATACACATCCTTCTCTCTCCTCAACTCTCTGCCTCTCTCCCTATACACATCCTTCACTATCCTCCACTCTCCGTCTTTCTTCCTTTACACATCCTTCTCTCTCCTCCACTCTCTGTCTCTCTCCCTTTACACATCCTTTTTTCTCATCCACTCTTCATCTCTCTCCCTTTACATATCCTTTTTTCTCCTCTACACTCGTATATCTCCTTTTATACATCCTTCTCTTTCCTCCACTCTCAGTCTCTTTCACTTCACACATCCTTCTCTCTCCTCCACTACGTGGCTCCCTTGCATCATCCCTCGTCTATTTGCTCTCTCTCTCTCTCCCTCTTTCTTTCTCTTTCTTTTTCTTTCTTTTTCTCTCTCTCATTTTCTCTCTCCCTCGCTCTCTTTCTCCCTCGCTCTCTCTCTCTCACTCTCTCCCTCTCTAGTTTTCTGTTTCAAACCCGCCAACCCTTTCTTTACATTTCTCTCCTTCCACATTCTTTTATCTGTCTCACCCCCTCTACCTTAATCATTTCCGTGTTTTTTCCATCTTCCAACATTCTGCCCTCTGTTTCATATCCTTCCATTTGTTTTATCTCTCCATCTTTCTTCCTTTTTCTCCTTCTCTCAATTAACATCACATTCCACTATCCTTCCCTCTTCTTTCTCTCTCTTTCTGTGTCCCTCTTGCTCCCCTTTCGTTGTCATTCATCTCACCCTCTCTCTTTCCCTTCTCCGTGCCCTCCTGTTTTGCTTCCTCTCACTTTCTTCCGTCTCCCGCTCTCTTTCTCTCGCTAATTTCTCCTCCCCTCAAACCTCATTTTAACTCCTGTGCGCCTTGTCTCTTGGGCTCTGTGTATGTGACTGCTATGGCATGGAGAGGCAACTCTTCATTCGCTGCAATGTGTATTACCCACAACATAAGGGTTGCATATCAACCATACGTTGCCGTGTTGTAATGCTGATAACGCCGCACGCCGATTTAAAAATTATACCTGGTGTAACTCACCAGCAGACACAAGAAGGAAGTTTGTTACAAGTTCAGAATCGAATGATTATCACAACACCACAGTAGGTCATCAGGGCCAGGTCTTCTTCAGTTTGAAAGCCTGCAGTACACAATCTCCCACGCTCCAGTTTCTGACGCACGAACTCGAAACAAACGCCAACTACGGCATCAAGCTTTACACCCGACATCAGGATGGCGCAATCATGAACTGGACCATCGAACAGTAAGTGTCTGGTTCCAATACTGGCATTAATTGATGTAAGTTGCGCCTGAGTATATATAGCATGTTGAGAACATGCTTTAAATTGACGTACAATGGAATTATGTCTTTATTTCAAATATTAGGCAGTTGCTTTCTTAGCAAAACAGCGATTATAGTTTTTGGCTGAATAATTCATACAAACTGCCATGGCATCGGACAAGCATTACCTGTTTTCGCAACCCTGCGGTTAACGCCTCGCAGAATTTCCTCTGCCTTTTAAGCTTGGATCAGGACACGAAGTCGGAAGGATGGGCCGTACCTGATGAGCGCTTATGTCGCCAGAACCTGCCATATTGGATGCAATGGAGTGTCAACGCAACCCACGTTCACTTGGACATCGGGGAAGGCTGGAACCTTGGCAATCATATCATTCTGACGTCACAGGATGACATGGAGCTTCATTTGTCGTCGATAGCATACATAGTCAGCCCGGATGTCGAGTGGAGCTTCGTGAAGAGCAATAAAGGTGAGATTTGCCAGTTGATTGATAAACAAATGATAGATTAGATATAGTGGACTGATTGGTTGATAGATGTAATGAATGGATGGAGAAACGACTGTGTGGGTAGGCTGAATAGATGTATCGTTAAACTACTGTATAATAGATTGAATGAAAAATTAATGTAGCAACTCATGATTGATTGAGCGATTGAACAGCGGAACGACGGTATGACAGAATGCACGAATGAAGCGTGGGGCGACCGTACCGCAGATTGAATCACAGGCGCTCGGTTCCTGATGTCAAACTTCCGAGCATGGGGCCACTTCCGAGCGCCGAGCCGCTTTTAATATATACAAAAAAAATGCAACTAATGGCTCCTGCAGTCTCATCCGCACGAGGAATCCATATTTGTCACACGGGACATAATACATGGCGATTAGTGTGTCTTTGCGCCTTCGATGATCGACCATCAAATGCATTTTACCACAAGCAAGTCCGTCATAAGCGGCTATTATTTCACGTTTAATTACGCGGAAGTCTGTCGCAGAGCGAGAAGTCATGGGTTAAGGCTAGGCTTGTTCCGGGCACATTTCAGGGGGAAACACTGGTATTTGTTCATGAATATGTGACTTTGGATTGATGAATAATAAGCTAACGTTACACGAATGCACCAGCGTTATCACCCCAACATTGTCGATGTAGACCACCCCTGTAACTGCTCAATGAATCAATGAATACATTTTTGATAAAGTAAATGACTGGGTAACTGATTATCAGATGACAGATACAGGTTGCGCTTGGCAATGACGTTGTATGCTAGAAAATCTGACCGGAAAACTATCATACCCTGTGAATAGTATGAATGATCACACATGTAAAACATGTGTGTTGAAGACATTTGTTGCGTATATGAGACGATGCACATGCTAGAGAGTCTCCGTTCTTCGTGTGCGGGCATATTGCGGGAAACAAAAGATTCCTCACTTGATACAATCGGGCGTCCGTCATTTATCCGACTGAGTGCGGGGGTAGACAGCCTAGTCAGTGCAAGGGGTTGTGCTAAGTGGGTGCTAGTATTAAAGGGGCACTATGTACACATCGCAATCTTCCTCATCGATCATAATTAAATAAACCATATTGTTTGTACAAAACGATTATAACAGTGGGTTTTTTCCACATTTCCCTTTCCTCGGTTTTAGACCGCACTGGCTGTAATGTTACAAATGGCTGCGACGAAGGATGGGAATTGTACCAGGAACATTGCTATAAGGCATTCGTCGGAGCAAGAACCCTACAGAATGCTATGATTCAGTGCTTTGACGACTGTTCTGACCTGTTCGTCAGTGACAATGATGACGAGGCATCATTTATATACAGACACGTCGTCCACCAAAGGTCAGTACACTGAGTGAACTCTAACCCCACATCCACATTATCCGACCACAGCAATAGGTTTGAGCCGAATGGGCAGTGACAACTCTCTGGTGCTGTCATAGCGTTACCATCCTCCTCATCCACCGCCCTAGTCATATCACCTCCTTCTTCAAAGCCAGGTTTAATTCTTCATATTGTTCTTCTTGTCACAAAACCCTTGTTTAGTCAAACGTACATTGTTTCCGGTCAGTGTGGAGCGATTCTGGATGTCTTCGGAACCAACCAGATGTACTGTTTTTGTCAATGGAAATATTACCGACGTGGATTGCACGCAATCTAACCAGTACATTTGTGAGAAAACAGCGTATAAACAAGGCAAGTCACATGTTACATAATCAGCTCCGCCATTGACGTTCGGTATGTTTCGAAAGGAAGACCGAGATAAGCTGTTTAGATAATGGAGCTTGAAACTTTTATAACAAGAATATGGAAAATGATTGTGATTGAGGCCTTGAAGGACATTGACATTCCGGAATGCACAGATTGGTTTTCAATGCAAATTGTAGCATTGTAAAAAGCATACGGCGTTTACTAAATACATTGTGGCAGACCAGGATGTATCAATACTCTAGTGTAGATTATGATATGTAGGTCTCTATTGTTATCGTGTATAGTTTCGAAAAATGGAAGTTGTTGTGCTGTTCGTTGTGGCTTTAGAGAAAGTACGTTCTGTGAAACTGAACATTGTCGCATTTAATAATATGTTATTCGTTTTATTGCAGTTTTCGGGATTTGACAATGAAATTATTTACTTGTTATAGATTCACACGTTTGAAGATGTGTGATTTGTATTGTTGTAGAATGTGACGCTTGAGGATGTATGCTTTGTATTGTTGTAGGTTGTGACGTTTGAGGATGCATGATTTGTATTGTTGTAGGTTGTGACGTTTGAGGATGTATGATTTGTATTGTTGTAGGTTGTGACGTTTGAGGATGTATAATTTGTATTGTTGTAGAGTGTGGCATTTGAGGATGTATGATTTGTATTGTTGTAGGTTGTGACGTTTGAGGATGTATGATTTGTATTGTTGTAGGTTGTGACGTTTGAGGATGTATGATTTGTATTGTTGTAGGTTGTGACGTTTGAGGATGTATGATTTGTATTGTTGTAGGTTTTGACGTTTGAGGATGTATGATTTGTATTGTTGTATGTTGTGATGTTTAAGGATGTATGATTTGTATTGTTGTAGAGTGTGGCATTTGAGGATGTATGATTTGTATTGTTGTAGGTTGTGACTTTTGAGGATGTATGATTTGTATTGTTGTAGAGTGTGGCATTTGAGGATGTATGATTTGTGTTGCTGTAGATTGTGGCATTTGAAGATGTACGATTTGTTATGTTGTATGTTGTCAGATATTTGAAATGTATCAGACGTTTTGGTGAAGCTTGCGGCAATTGTGGATGCACAATATGTTTTTCTGTATGTTGCTGTAGTTGGGGTTGTGGCGATGTGTGGTTTACTTTGTTATTTGTTGTGGCATTCAAGAATATGTTATTCGTTATATTGTAGATTGTAGGATTTGAAAATGAAATGATTTGCTTCTTATAGATTCAGGCGTTTGAGGTTGTATGATTTGTATTGTTGAAGGTTGTCAGAAATTTGAAATGAATCGGAAGATTTGGTAAAGCTTGCGCAATTAAGGATGCACGACATGTTTTCCCGTATGTTGCTGCAGCTGGCGATGTGTGATTTACTTTATTATTTGTTGTAGGTTGTAGCCTCGATGGTTTATGTTTGCTCGAATTGGGTCAAGTCAGCGACTTCGCGGAAGCTAAAAGAGGATGTGAGAAACTCGGTATGGCAATGTTAAGTCTCACCACAGCGGACGAATACGATGCCTGTCTTGACTTGACCCAACCTTTGTAAGCCGTTTCAGTTCACTCCATTACGAGATTATACCACAACTAGCCAAGCCCTACTTGTCGACTAGCAGTGACCCAATTGATGTGTTTCTGACGGTCAAATAACATTGATATGTGATCACGAAATCAGACAGTGCTAAGTCACGTGTTATGTAGGTCGGCAAAGTATTGACTCGATACGCCTCGTCTTTAGCCTAACGAGGGTGGATGCTGCGTAACTTTACGCAATGTCAGAGTGTCACAACAACATGAGGCAATATCAGGGTGAATCATGCATAAGTAATCCCAAGGTTGAGCCGCCAATGGGAGCTTTCATATCGTCACTTTATCCATTACCCTCTCATTCAGTGCCGCTACTCGTGGTGAGAGTAACGCCTCACCCATTATCATCTCATTCAGTGCCATTTCTCTTGGTCATAGTAACGCTTCACCCATTATCATCTCATTCAGTGCGCTCCTAAAAGGAACGCATCACCCATTATAATCTCATTCAGTGCGCTCCTAACCTCACTTCATCCATTACCCTCACATTCAGTATCGCTTCACCCAGTATCATATCATCCATTATCACCTTATTCAGTGCTGCTTCTCGTGGTGAGAGTACGCTTCACCCAGTATCATTTCATCCATTATCACTTCATTCAATGCCGCTTCTCGTGGTTTCATTAGCTCTTCACCCAGCATAATTTAATTTATTATCATCTCATTCAGTGCCGCTTCTCGTGGTGAATGCAACGCTTCACGCAGTATCATTTAATCCATTATCACCTCATTCAGTGTTGCTTCTCGTGGTGAAAGTAACGCTTCACTCAGTATCATAACATTCATTATCACTTCATTCAATGCCGCTTCTCGTGGTGAAAGTAATGCTTCACCCAGTATCATTTCGTCCATTATCATCTCATTCAGTGCCGCTTCTCGTGGTGAAAGTAACGCTTCACCCAGTATCATTTCATCCATTATCACCTCATTCAGTGCCGCTTCTCGTGGTGACAGTAACGCTTGACCCAGTATCATTTCATCCATTATCACCTCATTCAGTGCCGCTTCTCGTTGTGACACTAACGCTTTATCCAGTATCATTTCATCCATTATCACCTCATTCAGTGCCGCTTTTCGTGGTGAATGTAACGCTTCACCCAGTATCATTACATCCATTATCACCTCATTCAATGCCGCTTCTCGTGGTGAAAGTAACGCTTCACCCGGTATCATTTCATCCATTATCACCTCATTCAGTGCCGCTTCTCGTGGGTACATTAACGCTTCACCCAGTATCATTTCATCCATTATCACCTCATTCAGTACCAATTTTTGTTGGGTAAGTATTTTTTCACTGACATCTTGTTGCAGTGTATTCCCTAAGGAACGCTACTGGCTGATCCCACGTCAACTTGAGCCACGAGTCCTCTGCAATGCGATTGATGACTGCCATCTTTGTGATGGGTGGCGTGAAAACTGGCGGGTGTTCACCGACAATAACAAATGTTCACAATTCGTCGTGTAGCGACGACCGTAACGCAACAGCTGCAATATGTACATCATCACCAGGTGAGTAGGTAGTACATACATCCATGTATAGATATTCACACAACTGATAGATATATACACTCACACACACAATCATTTATATAAATATTCAGTTATACTATATATGTGTATACATAATATATATATATATATATATATATATATATATATATATATATATATATATATATATATATATATATATATATATATATATATATATATATATATATATATATATATATATATATATATATATATATATATATATTAGCACGAATACGACCTTTAGTGGACAAACCGCCAACCTTTCGTAGACTTGGGTCCACGAAAGGATATACCTCAATGTCCACATAAAGTCAATGCGCTTTTCATTAAAAATGTTTACAAATATTTTGTTTTGATATGATAGCCTAGTCCTTATAACGTACAAAGATTATCTTTAATGAATGATTTCTCTGATTTGTTGTTATTAGAGGGACACTGAATTTCAACAACTAACGTTCGTTGACATTACATGAAAACCTCAATATCTTGCTAACAACTATATATACTTTGGCCCAATTGGTCAAAATAATGTTTAATCATATGCGTAGAATATGTAAATTCTAAGTTTTCAAAAATTTAATTTTTATATTATATTATTTAACGTATCCCTAAATAATAAATTTCAAAATATTACATTTAAAATGTACTTGAATAATTTGTCCATATATATATTCATAAATATATATATATATATATGTATTCATATTTATATATAAGTATATATGTATATATATATAGTATATATATATATATATATATATATATATATATATAAACATCAAACATATAAATCTATATATACATCTTTATGTATATATATATATGTATATATATATATGTATGTTAATATCTATATATATATCTATATATATATATATATATATATATATATGTAAATATGTATATATATATATTTATAAATATATATATATACATTTACATATATATATGTATAAATATATATATATGTATAGTAATATATATATATATATGTTAATATATACATATGTATATATATATATAATTATAATTATATATATGAATATATATATATATAAATATATATGTATATATTGTGTGTACAAATCTCTATATATATATATATATATATATATATATATATATATATATATATATATATATATTATTTTCATTCATCGTGGATTAGAAAAATAATATTTTCTATAGATGTGATGATTATCAATCATTATTAGCTATTTGTGATATAATTCAGCGGTATAGAGTAGATGAATATTGATAGCAAATTTTGTTTCCGTTAACAGGATTTTAAAGTCAGTCAGATACTTCAAATATACATATTCATCACCACTTGGGATTATATGGTTGTAGGAAAGATAATGAAGTTTTCGGGTTATGTGAACCAATGGTTAGTTGTTCAATGTTGATTTGGCTATAATATTCATAACCCTAAGATAACATTCGTGAAAGATTATCTTTGTACACTGCCAATACTGGACTATCATATCACAATGGTCAAACCAAAATATTCACAAGCATTTCCATTGTCCATTGGCTTTATGTGGACACAGTGGTTTATACCTTCGTAGAATCGAGTCTACGATAGTTGGCGGTCGGTCTACTTAAGGTCGTGTTCCTTCTTCCAGACACGTTTGATGCGCGCGACATCCCGTGCTACACTTCTATAAGCCCTTCAATTGTTGGGATATATACTTGTCTTAAAACATTTGCCAAAGTCAGCGTTAATATGTAACACGAATTAAGACAATCAGTAGATATATGTCACGTGACAAATGCACGCTCGTTGGTCTGGTACTTAATGTTCACAGATGACGTTTGTAAATTCGATGAAGCCTTATAGCTTGCGAGAAAAACGTATACTTGCGGTAAATTAAATCGGTCGCCAAAAGACAAATGTTTGGACGGCATTGATGTGCAAATTGTTATATTGCAGTCGAGCAATTTTGTACATATTCGTGTGAATGTTCTTCGCTGTTATACGTCGTTAGAATTCAAAATCTATTTTGTAAAAGACCAGAGACGGCGATTGTTAATTGGGCTAATCACTAATAACTCGTGTCGAGTTTGTATTGTTTCTATATACCTGCATACATACACATGTATGTGTATAAATATTAATATTTACACTCATGTGAGTGTAAATTTGCATGTGCGGTATTTTTTCGCTTATCCGTACATGCTCATTCATGCATGTATCCATACACACATCAATACAACTATACATCTGTTCATGCGCACCTACATATCAGAATATGTTCGTATACACAGCCGTGTATTGCGCCCTGAACGCCCCAGCAGTTAACAACGCCGACTCGACATTTGAGTATGACAGCATGCTCTTCACCTACCGCTGTCACCAAGGTTACACATATAACGGAAGTGATCGCAGCTTCTCTGTGCATTGTCTAGGATGTGGACCTCTTATCTTCAATGAAACGTGCGAAGGTCGGCAATTATCCGTCAATTTCTTAATGTTCACTAGTTGTCATTAAGGCCAACTGTCCAATGTTATGGTCAATCTAGATGTCCATTATCTCCACAGTATTTATTTATTTTGGTGTGGTATTTCACTGTGAGCTTCTTTAGCTCGTTGATTATTGACCACGTTTATAACTGGTGATAGCTGTTTTTATCTGTGCACCTTCAGCCTTGCATTGTCCGAACCCGTCCACTTTGATCAAGAATGCCGAGGGTATCGCCAACTCCACCTTACCTGTGCACTCTAATTTATCTATCACCTGTATAGGAGGTTACACACGTAATGGGTCCAGATATTCAGAGTGTTTACCTTTGAATGATCAAATGGTGGAATGGTCCCCACCTCTGACAGACTGCATCCTCGGTAGGTAAATCATGTAAACCCGATGATACGCGAGTCATCCTAGCGCTCATCCTCCTAAGGATTCACATATTCTGGGAGTATATTTTCCTTAAAACCGTCGTGACACGATGAATAAATATGGGCCGTGATACAATTTCAAAACCATTTTGTTCGGCTATAACCTCGCGGACAATGATATTGAGAACGTATTTACCAGTGCGATCAAAGACAATGTGAACTGCAATGGTTTCCTAAGTTACTAAAAACTAGCAAATTTCCATTTTGTAATCACTGATTCTCTGTCTTGCGTTCAATAGAATGACATTGCTATTGTCTGAAGCATTTTTAGTTCCATGTAGACGGTATTTTCAATCTAATAGAGTGCACAAATGCCTCTCAAAACATGGTTAATGCTGATTGGTAATTCAGTACTTATATATGAATGTTATAATTGTCTCAGATTACAATTAATTGTAATCGACCTGGATGCCTCCTTACGCCTATATGTATGTTTTGGTCTCGAAATCACTCTGCATTGCCAATCATTTAACGAGATGTATTCATAACGAATAGTGTAATAGTTCCCTCTGACCTGAACTGAGCGTTTATTATAGGAAACTTTGTAATTGCAATGAGTGATATTTTCTTTGCCTCACCACGTATCAACAAGATTAAAATGTATCCACTCATTAGTTGGCTTATTACTTCAAATGAACTATAACCAACAGATGTGAAACTTTTAACAGATGGCAAAACAATGTCACCTTACGTTACAACAACGAATCCTATCTCAGTTGATCCAGAAAAAACAACTACGTCAAACCGAAAGTCTGGTAACAGCCTTATTATTACAATTTCGTACTGTTTCAGAGCTCTCTGTTACAGGATGATGATATTCCTTTATTAACGGAAAACCAGAGAGTTTGACACATTTCTTAAGTTGAAATATCTAGGCTATTGTATAATATTTATGCGTCAAATAAACAAGTGATAGTGTAGCTTTATCAAACCGTAAATGTGTTTGTCGTTATGTGCGCGTGGAGCAGTTATTTGTGCGGACCCACCCGATATTCCTGGAGCGGTGACAATGGTTGAGGTGATGGGCGAGGCGTCGGTGGCTGCGTACCATTGCGAACCGGGATATCACTTCAGGGAAGGCGGTACATCGAGGAGCATTGTGTGTCAAAACGGACGCTGGATCAACAAGCCACCGCCTGGGTGTATAGGTGAGTGCATGACTGGCAACCGGATTCAGGTGGGAAATAAGCTAATGGAGTTCACAGCTGGGTGTGTGTGTGGGGGGGTCTGTCTTCAAGTTGTATAAAAGTACAAACGTCGTCAGAGTCTTGCAGCATCATTACTTCATCTGGTGATGGAGGAAGATGCAGATGCATCACTGATCGTAGCAGTATGGCATATAGTTTCATTTACAACAAATAGATAGGTTCAGATATAAACTCAATCTTGTTCCTTGTTTAAGTCAGATATCACCGTGTTCTATTACAGCTGGTCATTGCCCAACATTACCACGGCTGGTAAATGCCTCCATCAGCACCCGCGACACACATATCGGAGCTGAGGTCATTTTCAAATGTCACGATGGTTTGACATTCGAAAATGGTTTGGAAAAGAAAGTCATTCTTTGCACATTAGGCAAGACATGGAGTGATGTTCCTACCGAATGCAAAGGTAGAATCACATGCAATTAACACAGGTATATCAAGGTAAATTAATCTCGTGGTGACAAGGAACAGTTATAGTCAGCAAATACTGCATACGCAAATAATGTAATGACTATCAAAAGCATATCAATATGTGGTTTTGCCCGTTACATTAGTGAGGTGCCCTGCAGTCCCTATAAACCGTAATGGCGGCTTGACTGACGTCATCAACGCACCGGGTTTGTTGGCTAACTTTCATTGCAAAAGCGGCTTCCTCTTTGATGACGGACGCCGAACAAATTCCTTGACGTGTGAAGACGACCTTAAGTGGACTACAGTACAGCATTGCTCCTGTAGGTGTTCAATGGGTGTAAACTTGTAACAGAGGACACTTGAGTATAACGGGCAGGGATAAGTGTTCTGACAAGCACCTCTCTATAAAAACAATCGGGTCACACATATCGTACTGTTAGCAATATGTGCAAGTGTTTGATTTGCCAGCGGAAGCATTATAGCCTGTTTATGCTTCAGCCCGGGTTTGCCAGGCGCTGCCTACATTGTCGCGCGTTACTTTGAATACGACAACAGCAATCATGAACACGATCGTCTTAGCGACGTGTGCACCAGGGTACCAGACAGCCGACAACAACACTTATACCGTGTTGAAATGCGAAGCTAATGGTACAATAGCTGACACATCGTGCAGTTCACGTGATATGCGCTGTGGTGGTGGCTCGGTGTGGAATGATTCGCTCCTCCCCTGTGACACTAGTAGGTCATATTGATTGCAATAAGTAATGTTGTGTCGTATATTATCGTGAAATGTGTATTTCAGAGGTTTTCATTTGTAAACAATGGCTGTTCAATTTGTCATCAATCACGTTGAGTTCCGTCTTTTTTTCTAACAATAACAATGTCACAGAAATATTTCTTTGTGAATCTAAACTGCAGAGATTTGCTGTAAAAAGCCTAAGCTAGTAAGCAATTCTATTCAATTTGGCAACGCTAGCTGCGTGTCTGACAACATTACCTATGCATGTTTACCCGACCACCGCCATTCCGACGGATATTTTGAGAAAACCATAACATGTCAAGACAATGGCCAATGGAGCGAGACGAACCTCACTTGCGAATGTAAGTTGATTATTGATCTCCGTCACATAGCATATATAACATACAGATTTATCTACAACACGTCAAACCTTCTCTGCTCTTGTGATCCCGGGTGTTGTGTTTCAGTACATCGATGTCGTCCATTACCGAGCCTGCGCAATGCAGAGCCTGATACTATGCTTGCTAACGCCGGAAGCAGCGTAGCGTTTACCTGTGACTACGGACACGAGTTTAATGATGGCTCCCCAAATGCTACGTTCATTTGTGATGGAATTGACTGGAATATCGACAAGGAAGGCTGCAAAAGTAAATTGTATTTACATTTTCACATAACTCGTTCCCGACCTGTCATTCACTTAAATGTAGGTGCACTGAAGCATACACTTAAGCACATGCATCACACAAACACGTGTGAATACATAAATATATATATATATATATATATATATATATATATATATATATATATATATATATATATATATATATATATATATATATATATTATATATTTAAATCACTGAATACCTATATTCAAATATGTATATATAATTCTAAATCGGTATATTAAAAATGACATGTATAAAATAATATATGTATCTATATACATATGTATGTATATATATATATAGATATATATATAGATATATATATGTATATATTTATATATATATATATATACATTTATATTTGCATAAATATATATACATGTTCATCGTATATTATTTTTCTGTTGAAGAGATTCATTGTCCCGTTTTGTGGGTACCAAGATATGGTTCAATCTCGAACAGCGATACGGAGTATGGAGCAGCGGTCAACGTGACTTGTGACTTTGGCTTCGTCATGGGTATCAAAACGCGTGCAACCCTCACCTGTCTTGGAAACAAGACGTGGTCATCCCATCCAGCGGAATGTACACGTAGGTATATTTGTGTTAAGCTCATTATAGACACTTCTTTTAACTTCTGTTTTGACTTGCTTTTACTTTATGAAAAATATGACTTTCGAAGCCATATTTGTGCTTGCGTTTGAGGTCATTCACCAATGCGGACGCCTCATGATGCCATGACAGCATAAATGTTTGAGCATATTGACTCTTTGGCTTCAGCGTGCTGTGTGTCTGTGATATTTCACGGCAATGCGTTCATTTCATTTCGCAATAACATATTATATGTCAATGGAATGTTGTAGTCGTTTTGAAAAATCACTTAGTAACCTTCCTCGCAGGTGTGGATTGTGGTCAGCCGCTTACTCTTTTTACGCCCAATAACGGAGTGACAGGACCTTGGTTTTCGGACACGCAGTACAACGCTGTGGCGAAGTATATGTGTACCGACGGACACTGGTTTGGACGCGACCGCTTCTTAACAGAGCTGCGGTGCCAAGGCGATGGTGAATGGGAAACCCGAAATCTATCATGCACAGGTGTGGACAAAATAGCGTAACTACCAAGCACAGATACGCCAGTTGAGTTGTGTCTGTAAGCACAGTGATCGAATTCTAGTTTATCAGTGGGAGGATGTTTTCTAAGGGTCGCGTCAAGACGCTCGTGTTGGCATAGTACATGGTGTTCATGGTAGCTAAGAATGGACAGGTGGGTAACCCATTTCTCCCACGCGCAATCTGTCTTAGTAGACTTATAATAGTTGGCGCAGGGTTCCGTTAGGTGAAGCTGGTTTTAAATGGAAGTATCAAGATGAGATGACGACTCCCTTATCAGCTAGGTAGATATGCCGAAGTTGCGTTGTGAATGATTTTCTTTATAACTATTGTACGTCGTCAAGTGAGTCGAAATCTGCTAGCAATGACGTTTTATAAAAGGCACTATGGAACATCGATGTCAAGTTTCGGCTGCTATAAATAGATGGCCTAATTGAATATACATGATTGCTCTGTTATCATCCCATCATTTATCGAAAGTTCTTATTCTGAAATTGTTTTCTACTACGCCAAAGTACCGTAGCTGTATTGCCTTATGTAGCATGATGTCCTCATATTCACAAACGAACTACACTTTACTGGTAAATTATCCATTTAAAAACAACCAGCATAAGTTTCTTCTGGTCGTTATGATCAACCATTCAAAAGTGTTTGATATTGGACTGACGATTTGACTATCAATAATTAGTTATTTAATCATGCTATGATTGCAGCGATACAATGTCCAAAGCTCTTCACGTTCAAAGGTCGTACTTGCAACGTCACATCCAGATTTCCTGATGGAAAGGCTAAGTGCCGTTGCTCGAACGTCACACATTTCCCGTCAAATCAAATCGAGATATCAGCAAGATGTCAACTTCATGGCAAGTGGAATCCGGATGTCCCAGATTGCGTAGGTACGTAATTCGAGGTTCCAGTATGGCATAAATTGGTTGTCGCTCTCATCGGTCGATAATTGTTCACATTTGAAAATGAATATATTCATACATATGTAATATATATATATATAATATATATATATATATATATATATATATATGCATATATATATAAATATATGTATATATGTATATATATATATATATATATATATATATATATATTTATATTTTTATATATATATATATCTATATCTATAAATAAATATTTATGTATATATATACATAGTTATCTATATATATAAATATCTTTGTATATATATATATACATACATATATATATGTTTATATTTATGCATATACATATATATATATATTTATATGTTTATATATATATATATAACTATATAATAATAATTTTTCTTTTCTGTTCCAGCTTATGCTAAACCGCCTACGATCCCACCAATGGAAGCTGGCTACGCGGATGTCATTGCCATGGTATCAGGTATCTGTGTAGGAGTTGTGGTCGTGATGATCTTGATTCTCGATATACCAATCCTTATTAAGCACTTGAAAATGTTGAAAGAAAATGTGACAAGCCGGCTACGTCATGAATAGTTTTCAGACGAGCTGTTTTTACTAAGCCCTACGATTTGTCTCCGCCGATATATTGCATAAAATAATTGTATCTACCCGGAAAGGCATGAATTTGAATGTGTCGTTGGACTTGCTGTGGTTGTTTTTTTTATCCATCGGCGTCGTGTTATAACATTTAAGCACACATTTTGTCGCATTGAATGATGATTTTATTCTTCTTGTTATCTAATAGCTACCCAATTGTTAGGGATTGTGTGTATTTTTCCGATAAGTCATTTTTTTGTTACATTTCGGGTTGGTATATTTATACAGACACAGATTGTGCTCTAGGATGTCGCTTGTTTGTTAGCCCCTGTAATGCTTTACAAAATATTTGACAGAAGTTATCTAAAAACTAATAATAAAATAACTGTAGGGGTGTGTTTTCTGGTGTGTTTAATTCATATGCATTGTACCGGGCTTTATCTATCGTATATATTACGTCAGTGTAGAATTTGTTTTTGAATAAGTCACAATAATTTTGTCAAGTTGATAACTACATTATCAACTTGGTTTCACTGCCGTAAAACCAGTTACATCGAATGTGTAAAACATTTGCATTATTTTGTAAATGACACAGTATTTATTCCTACCTCTTATTTTATTCATGTCAATTTCACATTATGCATGTGTCAACCTGTCACGTCATTGCTATCCGCCAGTGGAATGTGGCAAGGGGGGTGTCGTTTCCATGGTAGCGGGTATCAGCACTTGAAAATGTTGTATGGAAATATGACAAGCCGACAACGTCATGAATATTATTCAGACTAACGTTGGTCGCTTATCCCTGATTTTCGTCTCTGCCGAAATATCACATAAAATTGATATATTCCCCCAAAGGACATTGTTACAAACTTGTTGTGCCACTTAGTGGTAAATGAAATCTGACACATGAATGTTTTTAGAAATAATTAAGACCTTTTATAACTTCAATGAATGTTGCCGTGTTCAATAAATCGTGTGTGCAAGAACCGTAGTGATGTTGTTTGTTATTCTCGTGAGTTGAATTTATATGCACTGTACAGAGCAACATCAATACTACTAGGAAGTTTAACTCCTTTCTGTTGATTATTATTTCATCCATGTGGTTTTAAGGGCGATGGACATGAGAACCAGTGTCATTATTTACGTCCCTCAGTTACATTATTTAGTACAGCCTGTTTCAATATAGACATCGATACTGCTTATCCCATGTGCTCCAGGCAGCATATGTGGAAATATGGTCGCAAAAACATATCCTTAAAATGCTGGATCGTTTCACTTTGTAATAAATGTGAACATGCAATATTTCATAGCCATGGTCTTGAAGACTTTTTAAATTGCCGATTCTATTTATGTTCTTTTAGGTTATTGACAGTTTGCTTATTTAAAGGGGCTGGGCTTGATATGAACTATTAATTTCCTTTCCATAATTCTTTTCAATTCAATAATGCTAGATTATGTTATTTACTGCCTTAATATCCTATGCACACGCTTACAATTTTTTAAAACTATCAATATGTCAGAATGATATAATTTATGTTAATAACTCAGAAGAAGGTTAAGCAGAGCCGATGTTTAGATTGCAAAGAGGCATTGACTTAAATAGTGTTGACGCATGACAATGAGTTGTTACCCTGATTAATGATAAAATGTGACACAAAAGTTGACAATCGGACGGATACCATTGCAAAAATATATGATAAGCTATGCTGGAAAGAAGAGCTTATACAAATGTTCATGGTATAATATCAAGTAAATATGGTATTTATATGCACAAAAAGGTGGATGCTATAGCAAAAGACTTAAAAACATTCTGTCAGACCAAGCGAAATCCAAGAATCGTTTCAGCAAGGGTCGCCACCAGTCTACATACCGCAGACCAAGTAAATGCATTAGCAAACTATCATGTCAGGTTGGGGGGGGGGGGGGGGGGGGGGGGGGGGTCTGTTACCAGCCTCAGGTCGACACGATCGGGAACTCACTCGCTAAGGAGAGTCAGTTTCGGCATCATCAATATTTCAGCGTGTTACGTCATCACAAATTGTGTGTTTACACCAGGTGTTGGAGATATTCTCATACATTCGCAGACAAATACGGATGCCATTGCGGGTATTGCATCAAAGAGAATGAAGTTGCGAACTGTTGAATAGAGTAATTATTTTCTTAAGCATAGCTTATGTCGAACAGAATGCTTTGAGGGTTTTTTTCGTCGTAGACAACAGCTACGATCTTAGACCTGAGGAACCTTGTTGACTGTTTGTTATTACCATATGTTACCTTGTGTTGATTCTGACGAGGGTTCCGAAAGCAACTATTTGGAATACCATAAGATATCAACCTGAGCTGATATGTCAGGTAAAAGGCACAATAATGATTACCGAATGCAACGTTCTATTTATTATTTTCTCACTCAACTGCATTCGAGTCGTCGGAAATTGGTTGGTTCGTAATCGTCGAGTTTAGATAAAGAGTTTGCTATTCATTATTTCGCGAACGTAATAGTTTTAAAGATTTCTACATACAAGAAACAGTTGCGAAAGACTGTTTCTTGTGGGGTCAGCTGGTGTAATGTTAAGTGTGTGAATGAATGTGAACTAAGTAAAAGCGGAAATTATTCATAAATGAGAGCAAGTCATCATGTGAACAGAAATGACAAGTGGACCTACGTGAACATTCCACTGGACGGATGACCACGTCTTGTCTCCAAGAGAGGTGAGGGTTGCACGCGTTTCGCTACCCATGACGAAGCCAAAGTCACAAGTCACTTGACCTCTGCTCCATACTCCATATCGCCGTTCGAGATTGAACCATACCTTGGTACCCACAAAACGGGGCAATGAATCTCTTCAACAGAAAAAAATATACGATGTACATTTATAAATATTTATATTTATATATATATATATATATATATATATATATATATATTTATATTCACACATACATAGTTGTATATATACATTAATATGCATCTATATATACATATATATATATAAATATACAAATATATATTTATAAACGAATACTAATATATATATCAACATACATGTATGTATATATAAAAAACTAGAGCGGTGAATTTACAATAACACACATAATATATATATATATATGTATATATATATATATATATATATATATATATATATATATATATATATATATATATATATATATATATATATATATATATATATATATATATATATATATGTACATGTATTTTAAATCGGTATTGATATTATGTATATGTATAGATGTGCATATATATATGCATATATATATATATATATATATATATATATATATATATATATATTTATATATATATATATATATTTATATATATATATATATATATATATATATATATATATACACATAAATAAATATATATACTTAAATTAACAAATATACATATGCACATAATATATATATATATATTTATGTAAATAAATACTTATTTATCAATCTAAAAATATACATATAGGTACATCTATAGGGTTTATATAGGCTATATATATAAATATATATTTATATATATAAGTATATATATATGTATATATATATATATATATATATATATAAATATATATTATATATATATATATATATATATATATATATATATATATATGAATATGTAACCAATGCAAATAATATATATTTACATATGTGCACACAAACACACACAAACATACACATTTACATATATATATGCATATATATGTATATATGTATACGTATATGTATATATATATATATATATATATATGCATATATAACTATGTTAATATATCTATGCACGTATATATGTATATATATATATATATATATATATATGTTTATATAAAATGCAAATATATATATATATATATATATATATAGTTTTATGTATAAATATATATACACATGTATATTTATATATAATTATCCATATATATGTATAAATATATATATATATACATGTATATATATATATATATATATATATATATATATATATATATATATATATATATATATTGATATATGTATATATATATTTATGTATTACCACGTGTTTGTGTGTTGTTATGTGCTATCGTGTATGCTTCTGCGCACTTTCATTTAAGTGAATGGCTGGTCGGGATCTAGTTATTTGATTTTGTAAATACAACTTACTTTTGCAGCCTTCTTTGTCAATATTCCAGTCAATGCCATCACAATTGAACGTAGCATTTGGGGAGCCATCATCGAACTCATGACCGAAATCACAGGTAAACGTTACCCTACTTCCGGTGTGGGCAAGAATAGAATCAGGCTCGGCATTGCGCAGGCTCGGTAATGGACGACACCGATGTACTGAAACACAACAGTCAACGATCACAATTACATCAACGGTGTGGTGGATAAATCTATATGTTATATATGCTATGTCACTGAGATCCATAATCAACTTACATTCACAAGTGAGGTTCGTCTCGTTCCATCGGCCAATGTCTTGAAATGTTATGGTTGTCTTAAAATATCCGTCAGAATGGCGGTGGTCGGGTAAACATTCAAAGGTAATGTTGTTAGACACGCAGCTAGCGGTGCCGAATTGATCAGAGTTGCTTACTGGCGAAGGCTTTTAACAGCAAATCTCTGCAGTTTAGATTCATATAGAAATATTTCTGTGACTTTGTCATTATGAGAAAAAAGACGGAACTCAACGTGAGTGATGACAAATTGAACAGCCATTGTTTACAAATGAAAACCTTGAAAATACGTATTTCAAGATAATATACGATACAACATTACTTATTGCAATCAATATGACCTACTAGTGTCACAGGGGAGGAGCGAATCATTCCACACCGAGCCCCCACCACAGCGCATATCACATGAACTGCACGATGTGTCAGCTATTGTACCATTAGCTTTGCATTTCAACACGGTATAAGTGTTGTTGTCGGCTGTCTGGTACCCTGGTGCACACGACGCTGAGACGATCGTGTTCATGATTGCTGTTGTCGTATTCAAAGTAACGCGCGACAATTGTGGCAGCGCCTGGCAAACTGGGGCTGAAGCACAAATAGGATATAATGCTTCCGCTGGCAAATCAAACACTTGCACATATTGCTAACAGTACGATATGTGTGACTCGATTGCTTGTTATAGAGAGGTGCTTGTAAGAACACGTGGCATTTTTTCTCAGCCAATGAATTTGGAAATTTTATCCCTGCCCCATATATTTAAGTGTCCTTTGTGACAAGTTTACTCTCATTAAACACCTACAGCGGCAATGATGTACGGGAGTCCACTTAATGTCGTCTTCACACGTCAAGGAATTCGTTCTGCGACGGTCATTAAAGAGGAAGCCGCTTTTGCAATGAAAGTTAGCCAACGAACAGGGTGCATTGATGACGTCAGTCAAGACGCCGTTACGGTTTACAGGGACTGCAGGGCACCTCGCTAATGTAACGGACAAAGCTTCATATTGATAGGCTTTTGATAGTCATTATATCATTTTCGTATGGAGTATTTGCTAACTATAACTGTTCCTTGTGACAACGATATTAATTTACCTTGATATACATGTGTTAATTGTATATGAGTCTATCTTTGCATTCGGTAGGAACATCACTCCATGTCTTGCCTAATGTGCAAACAATGAGTTTCTTATCCAAACCATTTTCGAATGTCAAACCATTGTGACATTTGAAAATGACCTTAGCTCCGATATGTGTGTCGCGGGTGCTGATGGAGGCATTAATAAGCCGTGGCAGTGTTGGGCAGTGATCAGCTGTAACACAACACGGTTATACCTAACTTAAACAAGGAACAAGATTGAGTTTAAATCTGAACCTATCTGTTTGATGTAAATGAAACTATATGCCATACTGCTACGATGGCTTGAATATCCTAGCACGCATTGCCATGCTGATCATTGATATCATTGATGAATCTGCATCTTCCTCCATCACCAGATGAAGTCATGATGCTGTAAGACTCTGTAGACGAGAGACCCCCCACCCCCTACCTGTGAACTCCATTGACTCCACTTATTTCCCACCTGAATCCGGTTTCTTATTATGAACTCACCTACACACCCAGGCGGTGGCTTGTTGATCTAGCGTCCTTTTTGACACACAATGCTCCTTGATGTACCGCCTTCCCTGAAGTAATATCCCGGTTCGCACTGGTACGCAGCCACCGACGCCTCGCCCATCACCTTAACCATTGTCATCGCTCCAGAAATATTTGGTGGGTCCGCACAAATAACTGCTCCGCGCGCAAATAACGACAAACACATAGACGGTTTGATAAAGCTAAACCTTCATTTGTTTATTTGACCATAAATATGTTATAAACGCCTAGATATTTCAACTTAAGAAATGAGCCTAATCAATAAAATACCAAACTCTCTGGTTTGCCATTTTGCCATTAATAAAAGAAAACTATCGTCCTGTAACAGAGAGCATGACATAGTAGGAAATTGTAAAAATGAAGCAGTTACCTGACTTTGGGTTTGACGTAGTTGCTTTTTCTGGATCAACTGAGCTAGGAATAGACTTTGTAGCGTAAGGTGGCCTTGTTTTGCCATCTGTTGAAAGTATCACATCTTTGGTTGATGGTACATTTGTAGTCCTTATCCCACAAACGAACTAATAACTCAATAACCCAAGAAATCAAATGAGTATTATTCGAATGAAACAATAAAACAGCAGATCACAGCCGAATTACCCGGGGAAGTAGCGGTCATCTTCTCAGAAGCTGATGTGCCCGTGTCAAAGGTTAACCCGGATGTGATTGATGATGCACTTGTGGCATCGGTCGTCCTTTCTATTGTTTCAAAATATCAATCATACAATATATAAGTCATTTATCAGACATTCAATCAACGCTCTATCGATACCCAAATTATTCAAGTACTGAGTGGATAAATCTTAATCTTTTTGATACGTGGTGAGGCAAAAGGATATTACTTACTGCAATTACAAAGAGTACTATAATAACCGCTCAGTTCAATCACAGGGAACTATTACATTATTCTTTATGAATAACAACTCATCCAAATGATTGTCTATGCGGAGTAAATTCGAGACAAAATAAATATACACCAGCGCAAAACGGACGCATTACCAGCCAATCAGTTTACTCAAAAACGACCGAGAGCTATCACTCATAAGCGGACAATTTCACAGATAGGATAATTGCCTAGAGCAAACAACTTCCTAGAGTGAATATATGTGCACAGTATTTTGTCACAGGCCCAAACGTATAGCAAACAAATACCTATAGCAGACACCTGCCTATATAGGACACAAGCGATTAGTCTTCAGGTGGAATTTTAGAGTCCGTAAGAAGCATAGCGTCGTAAGAAGCAGGTTTTTCTTACGTACACTAATTGTATGAGGGTGGAGGGGGGGGGGGGGGGGGGTGGTTGTGTATCAACACTAACTGTAAGCCATATTCTTCTGCAATCAACTGCATTCTATTACAATAATATACCAATCGGGTACAAGTACCAAATTCCAAAACGGTTTTCGTCATGTTTACTAATATGATAAGTTTAATCAAATTATCTAATCTGTCGTCCACAAAGGCGACAAGCAAGTGGACAAATATAGGAGTAATAGTTATAGTTTTGTAACCTGTTTTGTCATTTGCAGTTGATGTTATTTCTGGATCTTCTGATATATGAATCGTTGTTGCCATGACAGTTGAATTTCTTTGGTCATCCGTTGAAAGTGTCACATCTGTTGTTGGTTCACTTGTGATAATTAATGTGGAGTCGGTTATTGCATCTTAGAAAAAGTTGAAATGGTCTATTTATCAATCAGTTTAATGGAAAAAAGAATCATAAAGTATTTAATGATTTGTTAAAACAGAACTCAAACGCAACTGTATCAAATATATTGCAGGCGCATGGAAGCATTCAGGTCAATCACACCACACTGTTTAAGTGATCAATTAATAGGTCAGCTGAGCTGTGTTAATTGTACAGTTATTTGGGATATAAAAAAACATATGAAGTATCGAATTTTAGGCAGTTGAATAAGTCAGTTGACAGACCGTCGTGGTTTGACCCAAAAGAGAAATACACATATCATGGATGTCATATATTCCAACAATATAAAACCACATAAATATAATCGGTGTCAGCATGATTAATGATTAGTGGCGTAATCTTACAAATAGTGAATACCGGCTGTAAAATATCATCCAAACAAATAAGCTGACGAATATATTAATAACAGTTATAAATTTGTTACCTGTTTTGTCATTTGCCGTAGTTGTTATTTCTGATGTAGGAATCCTTGTTGTAATGAAAGGAGAACTTGTTTTGTCATTTGTTGAAAGTTCTGCATCTGTTGTTGCAGGTTTATTTGTAGTAATCAATGTAGTGTCGCTCGTGGCATCTTAGGAATAGATAAAATCACTAAAACTACCTATCTGCTCAGTTTGAAATGGAAACAGTAAGCATTTAACGACTTAAATAATACTCTAATGCAAATAAACTCCTTCCTATAAAATAGGTTGTTGGCATTAGGAGGAATCCAGGTCGATTACAATCATAGTAATCTGCGACAATCATAACACTAATTTACCGAATTCCCAATCAGTATTAATCATGTTTGGAGAAGCATTTGGGCACTCTATTCGATCGAAAATACCGTCTACATGGAACTTAAACTGCTTTTGACAATAGCAATGTCATTCTATTGTAGGTGAGACAGAGATTCAGTGATTATAAAATGGCAATTGGCCATGTTAATAGTGACCTATGAAACCATTGGAGTTCAGGTTGTCTTTGAAAATATTCTCGCAGAATATGTGAACCCTTAGGAGGATGAGCGCTAGGATGACTCGCATAGCATCGGGTTTACATGATTTACCTACCGAGGATGCAGTCTGTCAGAGGTGGGGACCATTCCACCTTTTGATCATTCAAAGGTAAACACTCTGAATATCTGGACCCATTACGTGTGTAGCCTCCTATACAGGTGATAGATAAATAAGAGTTCACAGGTAAGGTAGAGTTGGCGATACCCTCGGCATTCTTGATCAAAGTGAACGGGTTCGGACAATGCAAGGCTGAAGGTGCACAGATAAAAACAGTTATCACCAGTTATAAACGTGATCAATAATCAACGAGCTAAAGAAGCTCACAGTGAAATACCACACCAAAATAAATAAATACTGTGGAGATAATGGGCATCTAAATTGACCATAAAGTTGGGCACGTTGCTGACCTTCGCACGTTTCATTGGAGATATGCGGTCCACATCCTTGACAATGCACAGAGAAGCTGCGATCACTTCCGTTATATGTGTAACCTTGGTGACAGCGATAGGTGAAGAGCATATTGGCGCACTCAAATTTCGAGTCTGCGTTGTCAACGGTTGGGGCATTCACGGCGCAATACACGGCTGTGGGAAAGGTAGGAGCCACAAACAGAATGTTAATGAAGAGGCGGAGCTATGTGCGTATGCGTGTGTATACAAACATATGTTGATATGTTGGTGCGCATGAACCGATGGGCGGTTGTATTGATGTGTGTATGGATACATGCATGAATGAACATGTACGGATAAACGAACAAAAATATAGCGTGCGCAAAGCTACACTCATATGTTAGTGTGTGTTTTTGTGCATGAGTGTACATAATAATATATACACAAATTTTTACTATCATTATTTTTTGATTATTAGTTCGGCATATCTTAAATAATATAACCAAAGAGTTTAAAGTAAATGTAATTCTTTTCGCCACTTTATAATCCTGATATATAATTTTGGTCTTCTAAAGGTCGCCCACGAATGGTCAAGATACTAATTTATACGTATAAATCCAACCTTTCGTGCCCATATATATTTGCCAATATTTGCGGAATACAGAATTTTTGAAATCATTTTCCGTCATTATGGATTAGAATTATAATATTTGTTGTAGATATGATCATAATGAACCATTGGCAGCGTTTTGCGATCTTATTTAATGTTGTAGATAGGCGAATGATGAGAAAAAAATACTTTTTCGTTGTAAATATTTTCAACTATTTAAAAACTTCTAATAGACATATTGTACGCTCATGTTTAAACATTATTTTGATCATTTGGGCCAAAGTATATATGGTTGTAATAAAGATATTGCAGTTATCATGTAATGTCAACGATTGGTTAGTTGTTAATAATTAATTTCGCTATAATATTCAAAATTCAAAGAAACCATTTCTTTAAGATTATCTTTGTACGTTATTAAGACTAGACCATAAAATTAAAATGGTCAAACCAAAATATTTGTAAACATTTTGAAAGAAAAAGTGCACTGACTTTATGTGGACATAGTAGTATATCTATTCGTGGACCCAAGTCTACGAAAGGTTGGCGATTTGTCCACTACAGGGTCGCGTTCGTGCTAATAAATATATATATACACAAAACACACACACACACACACAAATATATATATATATATATATATATATATATATATATATATATATATATATATATAT
Organism: Urechis unicinctus; assembly: GCA_034190875.2. Taxonomy (NCBI): domain Eukaryota; kingdom Metazoa; phylum Annelida; class Polychaeta; order Xenopneusta; family Urechidae; genus Urechis; species Urechis unicinctus. The sequence goes on from CM067351.1 coordinate 69,224,495, forward strand.
ATATATATATATATATATATATATATATATATATATATATATATATATATATATATATATATATATATATATCAGCTTTTATGTGAAAATCTATTCGTGGATGTGTGTAGTACCTACTCACCCGGTGATGCTGTACATATTACTCCTGGTGCACCATATGTGCTGCACGACGCATCGTGCTTAATTGTACGGTAGGGTGGCTCAAAAAAACCTTTTTTTTGAAAACGCTTGCTCCCCTGGTTTTATTTTGTGCCTAATGATGCCCTTATCACACTGATTTTTTTTTTTCAAATTTTAATTTTATACCCTCCCGTCTAGCGTTTTCTGGAAAAATCACGATTTTGGGTCCAAAATATATATTTTTGCACATATTATATTGATTTTCCTCACAAATTTTAAGGTAAGCGAAGTATAACAGACTAAACATATTTATCATGGTAATATAAGCGTTTTGCACTATTTGTGTTCTTTTATACAACTCCAAAATGGGAATTTTGATGCAAAACATGCATTTTTACACAAAAGTGGCATCAGTGGAAAAGGTCTTTGATATAATATTGTTGTATTATACTCCTTCAACTATAAATGTTCTGTGACAATGCTCTATACCTTAAATATGCTATGTATCAGTAGATGCAAGGAGCAAAACAATAATTGTGTGGTGCTGAGTGAATGCAGCAGAACAATTACTGTGCGTCACAGAGTAAATTCTGCAGAATAATGATTGTTCGGTGGTGAATGCAAATACGTGCAACTAGTGCAGATTATCAGGAACAAGCAGATTTATTTGTGTAGCTGTAAAATGGTTGGAAAATCTGGTACAAGTGGACAGAAACCACGCTCGTCAAGTGCACCAGCCTGTCCACACAAAGCGGTCGTAAGCGTGGTCGCCCCAGGAGAGACACCTCGCAACCTTCTCCAAAACGATCAATCTCCAGTGATGATTCAACTGAAAACCCAGCAGAAACCTGTACCATTTACTTCCAGCTGTTTTAGTGTGTAAACTATTCATCTACAGTAAGTAAATACATGGTGGAGGTTTAGTGTGTGGTACAGGTGGCTTTAGTATTAGAGATGCATGTATATAGTAGTAGTATGTAGTAATTTTCTTCCAACTGGCAGTGACCACGAGGAGAACTGTGAAGATGTCAGTGATACAGAGTATGTGGCTAGTGCAAAGACCCAGCAGGAACTGAAGAACAAAACAGACACAATACCTTGCACTGGGGTGGATCGTAAGACATTATTGTAATTGACAACACAAGTGGCTACCAGATACCATGTCTTACACACAGCACCTAGCGATGGTATCAGCAACAGTTGTAGCTGCTGGTGGGGACATGCAAGAAGTTGTCGCAAGTTCAGCTACCATCAAACGCCATCGTTAGTCAGCCCAACAAGAAAAGGCTAAAGAAATCCGAGCCAAGAAAGTTAGGCCTAGGTACCCCGTGGTCCACTGGGATAGCAAGATCATTGACTATGCATAAGTAATGCATGATGACTGCAATGCCGTGGTTTTAAGTGGACCAGGTGACTGTCCCCCAACATTCTTAGGAGCCCCTATTGTTAGGAGAGGAACAGGAGAACAGCTCTGCAACTCATGCTTAGACATTCTCCAAGTCTATGATATCCCCAGAGAGTCCATTGTTGCTGGTGTGTTTGAATCCACAGCCTCTAACACCGGCATCCAGCAAGGCTGTTGCATCCGCTTGGAGCAGGCTGTTGGCCATGCGTTTCTGTGGAATGCTTGTAGACACCACATGGCAGAGCTACACATCAAGCATATGTGGTCAAGCTTCATACCTGCCACAAAGGGTATGTATATACACTTACAGTTACACTATACAGACCAGGTCTACCAATATTGTGTATACTAGTAAACCAGTTTAATGTACATTGTGCAAATCAGTAGGAGTGTGTTTGACCAAAAGTATATATCTTATAGGTCCTGTGGAGCCCATATTCAAGCGCTGCCAGGAGTGGTATCTCCCTCTAGCCAGAGCCGCTGCAGCTGCAGTACCACCTCAAGTGTTCCCGGATCCTAATGGGCTGGCACAGTGGAAGTGGCCTGCTGACTTTGCTGGTTCTCCAGCTGGACCGTACACCTTAGTCACCACCCTCGCTCTGGAGTCAACGCAGTGGGCAAGGGACCAGTTGGTGGCCAACACCTTTGAGAGGGAGGACTACCATGAGCTGACAGAGCTCATCTACTTCTACCAGGGGGGTGATGTGAGTTCAATAAAAGCCTTACTAGTTAGATAATCTGTTCATGAATTAAATATCAAACACCACTAGTAATTATGAACTGTCTGTCTTTGCAGGTACCCAGGGGATTCAGAATGCGACGACCAGGTGCCAACCATTCAGCACGTTTCATGGGCCAGTTCGCTCTACCTGATGAAGATGCAGATTCTCAGTAATGTGTGGCCATTGACACCCCGGTTGAAATCTGTGGTCCTGAAGATGTCGCAGATCATCACCCTTCTGTATGGGGCTTACTTCCTAAAATCTCGTCTGACAGCTCCTGCACCCCGCAATGATCTTGACTTCTACTATGCAGTTAAGGCATATGCCTCAGAGGAACAACAGGCTGCCAGGGAAGGGCTCGAGAGTATCAAACGGCACCTTTGGTACCATGTGCCAGAGCAGGTCGTACTGTGCCTCTACGATGATGGTGTATCAGAAGATGAGAAGGAGGAGGTAGCAAGGGCTCTGGTAGCACACCCTTCACCACCTGTCTTCCATCCAGGCAAACCAAACTTCCAGCCTGTGATTGACCTACTGGAAGAGACCCGCCCAAGTCTGGCAGTGTTCGTCAGTGAGCCATCTTGGCTGCTGTTTAAGCTATTCAGAAGCAATACAGACTGGCTGCCCGGAGAACCAGCAACTTGGCCCCAAGATGCAGCCTATCGGGAGCTGAGGGAGCTAGTGAGGGACCTGAAGGTGGTCAATGACTGCGCTGAGCGTGCCGTCAAGGACGTGCAGGAGTACGCAAATGCTACACGTGACGCAGGACATATTGACGATGTGATATTGGTTGGAACGGATCAACGCTGTCGGCTGTCACACCTCCGCAAGGCTGACTTAAATGCCATAATCTAAGACTGAGACTGAAACCCTAAAGCATACTAAAATGCATTTTGTTGTACTGAAGTTGCTTCATAAATGGACAGGAAGTCCTATTTCAGTGATCATATGCTTTTTGTATTGTGTAATGAACAAGAAGGTATGATAAATAAAGCTATTGTCTGAGTTTTTGCTATTTTAATGACTTTTTTTCCTTCCAAACTGTACACAGTACATCATATTAGCATACAAATAGAATACACCAATCATGTTTAGACAGTTAAACATAATGAAAGTATGAAATATTAATTTTAATACATTTTGAATTGCATAATACATGAAAAATAGCTGAAAATCGTGATTTTTCCAGAAAACGCTAGACGGGAGGGTATAAAATTAATTTTAAAGATATGAAAAAAAATCAGTGTGATAAGCGCATCATTAGGCACAAAATAAAACCAGGGGAGCAAGCGTTTTCAAAAAAAAGGTTTTTTTGAGCCACCCTATTGTACGGTACTGGTCTTTAGAACACTACATGTGTTGTTATCGGTGTACAACCTCCAGTTTTCTCGCCATCCATCACACAGATGACTGTAATCAATCGCATTGCAGCGGACTGGTGGCTCAAGTTGATGTGGGATCAGCCAGCAGCGTTCCTTAGGGAATGTACTGCAACAAGATGTCAGTGAAGCGTTACTTACCCAACCAAAATTGGTACTGAATGAGAGGATAATGGATGAAATGATACTGTGTGAAGCGTTACTTTCACCACGAGTAGCGGCACTGAATGAGATGATAATGGATGAAATGAAGCTGGGTGAAGCGTTACTTTCACCACAAGAAGCGGCACTGAATGAGGTGATAATGGATGAAATGATACTGGGTGAAGCGTTACTTTCACCACGAGAAGCGGCACTGAATGAGGTGATAATGGATGAAATGATACTGGGTGAAGCTCGCCACATCCCAAATTACAGCAAGATGCAGAAAAACATGTCGTGCATCCTCAATTGCCGCAAAGTTCACCAAAATGTCTGATATATTTCAAATTTCTCACAACCTACAACAACACAAATCATACATCCTCAAATGCCACAATCTACAACAACACAAAGCATACATCCTCAAATGCCACAATCTACAACAATACAAATCATACATCCTCAAATGCCACAATCTACAACAATACAAATCATACATCCTCAAATGCCATAATCTACAACAATACAAATCATGCATCCTTAATGCCACAATCTACTACAACACAAATCATACATCCTCAAATCCCACAATCTACAACCATACAAATCATACATCCTCAAATGCCACAATCTACTACAATACAAATCATACATCCTCAGATGCCATAATCTACAACCATACAAATCATACATCCTCAAATCCCACAATCTACAACAAAACAAATCATACATCCTCAAATGCCACAATCTACAACAATACTAACTAATCATACATCCTCAAATGCCACAACCTACAACAATACAAATCATACATCCTCAAATGCCACAATCTACTACAATACAAATCTTGCATCCTCAAATGCAAAAATCTACAACAATACAAATCATACATCCTCAAATGCCACAATCTACAACAATACAAATCATACATCCTCAAATGCCACAATCTACAGCAAGCAAATAATTTAATTTTTAATTCTCGAAATCTACAATAAAACATATAGCATATTATATGTATATATATATTTATTAAGTATTTTATCAGCGATTCCTTAATGTTACAGCTGATGGTAATCCACTTCCGATCCCACCAATAGAAGCTAACAACGGTTGCCATGATATCAGGTATCTGTGTAGGAGTCGTGGTCGTAGTGATTTTCATCCATGATTTGCCAATTCTTATTAAGCACTTGAAAATGTTGAAGGAAAATGTGACAAGCCGGCTACTTCATGAATAGTATTTCTTTGAATTGTTGTTGCTAATGTTCACCCTATATATTTTGTCTCCACCGATTGATGACATAAAGTTGATGTATCTGATTTGATTGTTACTTTGGATTTGCAATGGGGTTTTCTTCTTCCAACATTCTATCGCAATGAGTGTGAAGTTTATTTTGTATTCATACAGTAGCTACCCAATTGTTTGTTATTTTAAATATTTTCAGACTGGTAATTTTATTTATATTTCTTGTTTGTATATATATGCAGACACATAATGTGCTCTGTGAAGTCACTTGTTAGTTAGTTCCTGCGATGCTTAACAAAATATTTAAATGAAGACATTTATTTAACATTTCATAAAATGAATGCTCCTATTAAAAATAATTGTGTAAGAATGGAAGGGGTGTGTTTTCTGATATGTTTAATTCATATGCAGTGTACCGAGCTATATCTATCGGATATATAACGTGAGTGATAAATTCAATTTCAAATACCTCCCAGCTATTGTGAAATGTGTTGAATTAATTTAAAATTTTGATTTAACTGGCGAAGGACAACGAGAACCAGTAACATTGAATGTGTAAAACATGTCACAATATTCATGCCTACCTGGTAAATTTATTTATGTCAACTTGACCCTGGAAATATAAACATATATTTATATATATATATATATATATATATATATATATATATATATATATATATATATATAGAGTACATCCTATATATATATACAAATAGATATATAGAATATATGTATATATATAGTATATATTTATATATATGCTATGATATATATATCCTAGAGACATATTTATCAATATGTAGCATATGCATATATATATAAAATATATACATATATTTAAGAGATCTATATAAATACATAGATATATATATATATAATCTATCATAATATGAGGAGAGATATAGAGATTTATCTTTGCCATGATATCTAGATATAGATATATAGATATAGATATATATAGAGATATATATAGATATATATATATATATATATATATATATATATATATCTATATCTATATATATATATATATATATATATATATATATATATCTATATATATATATATATATATATATCAACCGGTTGTTATATATATTAAAGGTTGGGAAATGTCATGCAATATGTAACTAATGAAAATGTTGACATATCTGGCAAAACGGGTTACATGCTCAATGATATTTAAAATTAATTGAGTGTATTTTATCCGTTATTCCTGATATTCACATAGTTCAGACTACAATATTCTTTTTCTCCAGCAAGCTGACTATCCATTCATCATGTTACTGCCGACTCTTGTGACGGCTTGCACAGCTAGCCCTCACCCTTGTTGAGATATCTATTGAGTCACCTGTTGTGAGATCACAGGAGACCCATTCTGAGAGATATCAAGAGCCAGCTGTTGAAAGATCGCAGGAGACCTTTCTTGAGACACAGGAGACACCTGATGATAGATCACAGGATATCCATGCAGAGAGATCTAAGGAGATACCTGTTGCGAGATCACCTGAGACCCTTGTTGAGAGTTCTCAGGTGACACATATTGAGAGATCATAGGAGACCCTTGTTGAGAGGTCTCAGTAGTTACTTATCAAGAGGTATCAGGAGATCTTGATTGAGAGATCACAGGAGACCCTTGTTGAGAGCTCTCAGGAGTTACTTATCAAGAGGTATCTGGAGGTCTTTGTTCAGAGATCTCAGGAGCCCTTGTTGAGAAATCACAGGAGACCCATGCTGAGAGATCCCTGGAGACATTTGCTGAGAGGTCTCAGGAGTAACTTGTTGAGAGGTCTCAGGAGTTACATGTTGAGAGGTCAAAGAAGACGCTTGTGGAGAGGTCTCAAGAGATCTTTCTGGAAAGACTACAGGAGACCCTTCAGTAGAGACAATGAGAGACCCTTCTGGGTAGATTGCAGGTGACCCTTCTAAAGAATATCGTTCCAGAGTTTTGGCACAAATCATTACAAAAGTCCATATCAATCAACAGTGAATTGATTAAATGAATAAAATCATCTGCTACACTGGTTCCTTTCTTTTAATAAATATTAACGTTATGGAATCAATTAGTATCGCCTACATTATGACATGCATCGCCCATATGAAAAGTTTATCACGGTAGCATTTCACTGAAAGCAGTTGAACACTATATATAAATTTATTGCAATCAAACTAATACATTACATATTTTCACTGTTAGATCAAAATACAAAAGCAAATTGCTTTAATAACATTGGGAACATAACATATATGAGAATTGATAAGCACCATGTTTGTTATTTTGAGATACACAGAATGAAGAGTAATTCAATGCATGAACAATTGATGTGAAATTCACTAAATAAATCACAATGAGTCACTTCTTACACAAAGCTTACATTGTTGCTTCTCCTCAACCCAAGTGACCACAGAGAATCATGTGATTCACAGCAGATATGTGACATATGTGACATAACTTTGCCATAATTTTGTAACTTTAAAAAAATTCATCAACCGATGCCGTTACCACGCCCGTCTCTTCACGACTTGCATTGTGCAATTTTAGACATATTGGAAGCAACTAAGATCTTCACTACAATATGATCTGTTATCATTTTGTGCTTGGCTGCCACGTGTTTGCCATCGCGCTTTTTCGCAACTGTTACTGGTTTATAGAAATCTTTAAACTGATTCCGTTCAAGAAATAATGAATAACAAACTCTTTATATCTAAACTAGACCACTACGAACCAAGCAATTTCTGACGACTCGAATGCTACTGAGTGAGAAAAAAATAAATAGAATGTTGCATTCGGGAATCATTATTGTGCCTTTTACCTCACATACCAGCGCAGGTTGATATCTTATGGTATTCCAAATAGTTGTTTTCGGAACCCTCGTCAGAATCAACACAAGGTAACATATGGTAAAAATGAACAGTCAACAAGGTTCCTCAGATCTAAGATCGTAGCTGTTGTCTACGACGTTAAACCCTCAAAGCATGCTGTTCGACATAAGCTATGCTTAAGAAAATAATTACTCTATTTAACTGTTTAAAAACTTCATTCTATTTGATGCAATACCCGCAATGGCATCCGTATTTGTCTGCGAATGTATGAAAATATCTCCATCACCTGGTGTAAACACACAATTTGTGATGACGTAACACGCTGAAATATTGATGATGCCGAAACTGACTCTCCTTAGCGAGTGAGTTCCCGCTCGTGTCGACCTGAGGCTTGTAACAGACCCCCCCCCCTCCCCAAACCTGACACGATAGTTTGCTAATGCATTTACTTGGTCTGCGGTATGTAGACTGGTGGCGACCCTTGCAGAAACGATTCTTGGATTTCGCTTTGTCTGACAGAATGTTTTCAAGTCTTTTGCTATATTATCCACCTTTTTGTGCATATAAATACCATAATTATTTGATATTACACCATGAACATTTGTATACGCTCTTTTTCCAGCATAGCTTATCATATATTTTTGCAATGGTATCCGTCCGACTGTCAACTTTTGTGTCACATTTTATCATTAATCAGGGTAACAACTCCTTGTCATGCGTCAACACTATTTAAGTCAATGCCTCTTTGCAATCTAAACATCGGCTCTGCTTAACCTTCTTCTGAGTAACTAAGAATTTATTAACATAAATTATATCATTCTGACATATTGATAGCTCCATATTATAAACTCCATATTAAAATACATTATTGATGTTGCTCTGTACAGTGCATCTGAATTCAACTCACGAGAATAACAAACAACATCACTACGGTTCTTGCACACACGATTTATTGAACACGGCAACATTCATTGAAGTTATAAAAGGTCTTAATTATTTCGATAAACATTAATGTGTCAGATTTCATTTACCACTAAGTGGAAACAACAAGTTTGTATCAATGTTTATAGGCGGGTAGCAGCAGCATGAATATTACTTTGTGGAAAGGGATTTACAAAAAAAATGCAAAATAACCATACCAATTCCAACGTCACATTCAAATTCTTCACTGTTTGGGCAAATATATCAATTTAATGTGACATTTCGGCCGAGACGAAAATCAGGGATAAGCGGCCAACGTTAGTCTGTATAATATTCATGACGTAGTCGGTTTGTCATATTTCCATACAACATTTTCAAGTGCTGATACCCGCTACCATGGAAACGACATTCCCCCCCCCCCCTCCCACTTGCCCACCCATTCCACTGGCGGATATCAACGACGTGACAGGTTGACACATGCATTGTGTGAAATTGACATGAATAAAATAAGAGGTAGGCATAAATACTGTTTCATGATTACAAAATAATGCAAGTGTTTTACTCATTCGATGTAACTGGTTCTACGGTAGTGAAATCAAATTGATAATGTAGTTATCAACTTGACAAAATTATTGTGACTGATTCAGAAAGCAAATTCTACACTGACGTAATATATACGATAGATAAAGCCCGGTACAATGCATATGAATTAAACACACCAGAAAACACACCCCTACGATTTGTAGTTTGAATAGAAGCAGTTATTGTATTATTAGTTTATGGATAACTTCTGTCAAATATTTTGCAAAGCATTAAAGGGGCTAACAAACAAGCGACATCCTAGAGCACAATCTGTGTCTGTATAAATATACCAACACGAAATGCAAAAAAAAACACTTCTCGGAAAAATATATACGATCCCAAAAAATGG
>CM067351.1:69236685-69309185 GCA_034190875.2 Urechis unicinctus
AAAAATCAGTGTGATAAGCGCATCATTAGGCACAAAATAAAACCAGGGGAGCAAGCGTTTTCAAAAAAAAGGTTTTTTTGAGCCACCCTATTGTACGTGTACTGGTCTTTAGAACACTACATGTGTTGTTATCGGTGTACAACCTCCAGTTTTCTCGCCATCCATCACACAGATGACTGTAATCAATCGCATTGCAGCGGACTGGTGGCTCAAGTTGATATGGGATCAGCCAGCAGCGTTCCTTAGGGAATGTACTGCAACAAGATGTCAGTGAAGCGTTACTTACCCAACGAAAATTGGTACTGAATGAGAGGATAATGGATGAAATGATACTGTGTGAAGCGTTACTTTCACCACGAGTAGCGGCACTGAATGAGATGATAATGGATGAAATGAAGCTGGGTGAAGCGTTACTTTCACCACAAGAAGCGGCACTGAATGAGGTGATAATGGATGAAATGATACTGGGTGAAGCGTTACTTTCACCACGAGAAGCGGCACTGAATGAGGTGATAACGGATGAAATGATACTGGGTGAAGCGTTACTTTCACCACGAAATGCGGCAATGAATGGGATGATAATGAATGAAATGACAATATGAATGCTCGTATTGGCGGCTCATTCACGGGATTACTTTAACACGATTACTTTGGTTGTGACACTCTGACATGGCGTTAAATTACGCAGAACCACCCTCGTTACGCTTAACACGAGGCGTATCGAGTCAATACAATGCCGACCCAAGTAACACGTGACGTTACTGTCTCGTGATCACATATCAATGTTATTTTAGAACAGCCGTCAACTATATATCATTCAGCCACCCATAGAAACACATCAATTGGGTCATTGCCAATGCGAGAATCGGTTCCGTGATCATGTGCATTGGCAGCGAGTTAGTCGATAAGTAGGGCTGGGTTAGTTGTGGTGTTATCTCGTAATGGAGTGAACTGAACGGCTTACTTAGGTGTGGGCAGGTCCAGACAGGCACCGTATTCGTCCGCGGTGCTGAGGCTTAACACCGTCATGCCGAGTTCCTCACATAATATTATAGCTTCCGCGAAGTCGCTGACTTCACCCAACTTGCGCAAACATAAACCATCGAGGCTACAGCCTACAACAAATAATAAAGTGAATCACACATCGCCACATCCCAAATTACAGCAAGATGCAGAAAAACATGTCGTGCATCCTCAATTGCCGCAAAGTTCACCAAAATGTCTGATATATTTCAAATTTCTCACAACCTACAACAACACAAATCATACATCCTCAAATGCCACAATCTACAACAACACAAAGCATACATCCTCAAATGCCACAATCTACAACAATACAAATCATACATCCTCAAATGCCACAATCTACAACAATACAAATCATACATCCTCAAATGCCATAATCTACAACAATACAAATCATGCATCCTTAATGCCACAATCTACTACAACACAAATCATACATCCTCAAATCCCACAATCTACAACCATACAAATCATACATCCTCAAATGCCACAATCTACTACAATACAAATCATACATCCTCAGATGCCATAATCTACAACCATACAAATCATACATCCTCAAATCCCACAATCTACAACAAAACAAATCATACATCCTCAAATGCCACAATCTACAACAATACTAATCATACATCCTCAAATGCCACAACCTACAACAATACAAATCATACATCCTCAAATGCCACAATCTACTACAATACAAATCTTGCATCCTCAAATGCAAAAATCTACAACAATACAAATCATACATCCTCAAATGCCACAATCTACAACAATACAAATCATACATCCTCAAATGCCACAATCTACAGCAAGCAAATAATTTAATTTTTAATTCTCGAAATCTACAATAAAACATATAGCATATTATATGTATATATATATTATTAAGTATTTTATCAGCGATTCCTTAATGTTACAGCTGATGGTAATCCACTTCCGATCCCACCAATAGAAGCTAACAACGGTTGCCATGATATCAGGTATCTGTGTAGGAGTCGTGGTCGTAGTGATTTTCATCCATGATTTGCCAATTCTTATTAAGCACTTGAAAATGTTGAAGGAAAATGTGACAAGCCGGCTACTTCATGAATAGTATTTCTTTGAATTGTTGTTGCTAATCCTTATATTTTGTCTCCACCGATTGATGACATAAAGTTGATGTATCTGATTTGATTGTTACTTTGGATTTGCAATGGGGTTTTCTTCCAACATTCTATCGCAATGAGTGTGAAGTTTATTTTGTATTCATACAGTAGCTACCCAATTGTTTGTTATTTTAAATATTTTCAGACTGGTAATTTTATTTATATTTCTTGTTTGTATATATATGCAGACACATAATGTGCTCTGTGAAGTCACTTGTTAGTTAGTTCCTGCGATGCTTAACAAAATATTTAAATGAAGACATTTATTTAACATTTCATAAAATGAATGCTCCTATTAAAAATAATTGTGTAAGAATGGAAGGGGTGTGTTTTCTGATATGTTTAATTCATATGCAGTGTACCGAGCTATATCTATCGGATATATAACGTGAGTGATAAATTCAATTTCAAATACCTCCCAGCTATTGTGAAATGTGTTGAATTAATTTAAAATTTTGATTTAACTGGCGAAGGACACTTAACAAATTGAAGAACCAGTAACATTGAATGTGTAAACCCATGTCACAATATTCATGCCTACCTGTAAATTTATTTATGTCAACTTGACCTGGAAATATAAACAGAGGATATATATATATAGATATATATATAGATAGAGTATATAGAATAGATAGAGGAGAGAGAGAGAATATATAGGTTAGATAGAAGAGAGAGAGGATGGATAGAGAGAGAGAGTCTATCTATCTAGAGGGAGATATAGAGATGTCTATAGGGAGAAATACATATTTATCACTATGTTAGAGAAAAGAGATATATCTCTAGAGAGAAGAGAGGAAAGAAGATCTAGAATAGAGATAGAAAGAGATACTCTATAGCTAGAGAGAGATAGATATCTCTCTATATATATTCTCTTTATTCTAGATCTCTCGATCTCCTCTCTCTATATATCTCTCTCTCTCTATCTCTCTCTCTCCTCTATCGCTCTATATCTATCTCTATCTATCTATATATATATATATGTATATCTATATATATATCAACCGGTTGTTATATATATTAAAGGTTGGGAAATGTCATGCAATATGTAACTAATGAAAATGTTGACATATCTGGCAAAACGGGTTACATGCTCAATGATATTTAAAATTAATTGAGTGTGTATTTTATCCGTTATTCCTGATATTCACATAGTTCAGACTACAATATTCTTTTTTCTCCAGCAAGCTGACTATCCATTCATCATGTTTACTGCCGACTCTTGTGACGGCTTGCACAGCTAGCCCTCACCCTTGTTGAGATATCTATTGAGTCACCTGTTGTGAGATCACAGGAGACCCATTCTGAGAGATATCAAGAGCCAGCTGTTGAAAGATCGCAGGAGACCTTTCTTGAGACACAGGAGACACCTGATGATAGATCACAGGATATCCATGCAGAGAGATCTAAGGAGATACCTGTTGCGAGATCACCTGAGACCCTTGTTGAGAGTTCTCAGGTGACACATATTGAGAGATCATAGGAGACCCTTGTTGAGAGGTCTCAGTAGTTACTTATCAAGAGGTATCAGGAGATCTTGATTGAGAGATCACAGGAGACCCTTGTTGAGAGCTCTCAGGAGTTACTTATCAAGAGGTATCTGGAGGTCTTTGTTCAGAGATCTCAGGAGCCCTTGTTGAGAAATCACAGGAGACCCATGCTGAGAGATCCCTGGAGACATTTGCTGAGAGGTCTCAGGAGTAACTTGTTGAGAGGTCTCAGGAGTTACATGTTGAGAGGTCAAAGAAGACGCTTGTGGAGAGGTCTCAAGAGATCTTTCTGGAAAGACTACAGGAGACCCTTCAGTAGAGACAATGAGAGACCCTTCTGGGTAGATTGCAGGTGACCCTTCTAAAGAATATCGTTCCAGAGTTTTGGCACAAATCATTACAAAAGTCCATATCAATCAACAGTGAATTGATTAAATGAATAAAATCATCTGCTACACTGGTTCCTTTCTTTTAATAAATATTAACGTTATGGAATCAATTAGTATCGCCTACATTATGACATGCATCGCCCATATGAAAAGTTTATCACGGTAGCATTTCACTGAAAGCAGTTGAACACTATATATAAATTTATTGCAATCAAACTAATACATTACATATTTTCACTGTTAGATCAAAATACAAAAGCAAATTGCTTTAATAACATTGGGAACATAACATATATGAGAATTGATAAGCACCATGTTTGTTATTTTGAGATACACAGAATGAAGAGTAATTCAATGCATGAACAATTGATGTGAAATTCACTAAATAAATCACAATGAGTCACTTCTTACACAAAGCTTACATTGTTGCTTCTCCTCAACCCAAGTGACCACAGAGAATCATGTGATTCACAGCAGATATGTGACATATGTGACATAACTTTGCCATAATTTTGTAACTTTAAAAAAAAATTCATCAACCGATGCCGTTACCACGCCCGTCTCTTCACGACTTGCATTGTGCAATTTTAGACATATTGGAAGCAACTAAGATCTTCACTACAATATGATCTGTTATCATTTTGTGCTTGGCTGCCACGTGTTTGCCATCGCGCTTTTTCGCAACTGTTACTGGTTTATAGAAATCTTTAAACTGATTCCGTTCAAGAAATAATGAATAACAAACTCTTTATCTAAACTAGACCACTACGAACCAAGCAATTTCTGACGACTCGAATGCTACTGAGTGAGAAAAAAATAAATAGAATGTTGCATTCGGGAATCATTATTGTGCCTTTTACCTCACATACCAGCGCAGGTTGATATCTTATGGTATTCCAAATAGTTGTTTTCGGAACCCTCGTCAGAATCAACACAAGGTAACATATGGTAAAAATGAACAGTCAACAAGGTTCCTCAGATCTAAGATCGTAGCTGTTGTCTACGACGTTAAACCCTCAAAGCATGCTGTTCGACATAAGCTATGCTTAAGAAAAAATAATTACTCTATTTAACTGTTTAAAAACTTCATTCTATTTGATGCAATACCCGCAATGGCATCCGTATTTGTCTGCGAATGTATGAAAATATCTCCATCACCTGGTGTAAACACACAATTTGTGATGACGTAACACGCTGAAATATTGATGATGCCGAAACTGACTCTCCTTAGCGAGTGAGTTCCCGCTCGTGTCGACCTGAGGCTTGTAACAGACCCCCCCCCCCTCCCCAAACCTGACACGATAGTTTGCTAATGCATTTACTTGGTCTGCGGTATGTAGACTGGTGGCGACCCTTGCAGAAACGATTCTTGGATTTCGCTTTGTCTGACAGAATGTTTTCAAGTCTTTTGCTATATTATCCACCTTTTTGTGCATATAAATACCATAATTATTTGATATTACACCATGAACATTTGTATACGCTCTTTTTCCAGCATAGCTTATCATATATTTTTGCAATGGTATCCGTCCGACTGTCAACTTTTGTGTCACATTTTATCATTAATCAGGGTAACAACTCCTTGTCATGCGTCAACACTATTTAAGTCAATGCCTCTTTGCAATCTAAACATCGGCTCTGCTTAACCTTCTTCTGAGTTATTAACATAAATTATATCATTCTGACATATTGATAGCTCCATATTATAAACTCCATATTAAAATACATTATTGATGTTGCTCTGTACAGTGCATCTGAATTCAACTCACGAGAATAACAAACAACATCACTACGGTTCTTGCACACACGATTTATTGAACACGGCAACATTCATTGAAGTTATAAAAGGTCTTAATTATTTCGATAAACATTAATGTGTCAGATTTCATTTACCACTAAGTGGAAACAACAAGTTTGTATCAATGTTTATAGGCGGGTAGCAGCAGCATGAATATTACTTTGTGGAAAGGGATTTACAAAAAAATGCAAAATAACCATACCAATTCCAACGTCACATTCAAATTCTTCACTGTTTGGGCAAATATATCAATTTAATGTGACATTTCGGCCGAGACGAAAATCAGGGATAAGCGGCCAACGTTAGTCTGTATAATATTCATGACGTAGTCGGTTTGTCATATTTCCATACAACATTTTCAAGTGCTGATACCCGCTACCATGGAAACGACATTTGGGGCCCCCCCCCCCCCCTCCCACTTGCCACATTCCACTGGCGGATATCAACGACGTGACAGGTTGACACATGCATTGTGTGAAATTGACATGAATAAAATAAGAGGTAGGCATAAATACTGTTTCATGATTACAAAATAATGCAAGTGTTTTACTCATTCGATGTAACTGGTTCTACGGTAGTGAAATCAAATTGATAATGTAGTTATCAACTTGACAAAATTATTGTGACTGATTCAGAAAGCAAATTCTACACTGACGTAATATATACGATAGATAAAGCCCGGTACAATGCATATGAATTAAACACACCAGAAAACACACCCCTACGATTTGTAGTTTGAATAGAAGCAGTTATTGTATTATTAGTTTATGGATAACTTCTGTCAAATATTTTGCAAAGCATTAAAGGGGCTAACAAACAAGCGACATCCTAGAGCACAATCTGTGTCTGTATAAATATACCAACACGAAATGCAAAAAAAAACACTTCTCGGAAAAATATATACGATCCCAAAAAATTGGGTAGCTATTAGATAAAAAGAAGAAAAAAATCAACATCCATGTGGAAAAATGCATGTTTAAACGTTATAACACGACGCCGATGGATTAAAAAACAACAACTGCAAGTCCAACGACACATTCAAATTCATCCCTTTCCAATTATTTTATGCAATATATCTTCGGAGACAAAACGTAGGGATTAGTAATAACGGTTCGTCTGAAAACTATTCATGATGTAGCCGGCTTGTCACATTTTCTTTCAACATTTTCAAGTGCTTAATAAGGATTGGTACATCGAGAATCAAGATCATAACGACCACAACTCCTACACAGATGCCTGATACCATGGCAACGACATCCGCGTAGCCAGCTTCCATTGGCGGGATCGTAGGCGGTTTACCATCAGCTGGAACAAAATAATTATTATAAATATATATATATATATATATATATATATATAGATATATATATATATATAGATATATATATATATATATATATATATTTATATATATATATGGGAGAGTTAGATATATCTATATATAGTTATATATATATATCTATCTATAGATATATAGTTATATATATATATATATATATATATATGGGTCCTATATCATATAAACAGATATATATATATATAGTGTGTTGTGTATCTATATAGAGAATCGATAGATATAAACAGAAATATATATGTGTATGAAAATATATATACATAGATTTATATTTATATATATACTACATATATACATATACATAGATATTCATTTATTTATAATAAACATATATATATATAGATATATATATATATATATGTATACATATATACATATATATATATATATATATATATATAGAAAGTATATATTATCTGTCTCTGATATATATCTCTCTCTCTCTCTCTCTCTCTCTCTCTCTATCTCTCTCTTCTCTCTGTCCTCTCTCTTTCTCTCTCTCTCTCTCTCTCTCTCTCTTTCTCTCTCTCTAAATCTCTCTCTCTCTAGTGATCTCTCTCTCTCTCCTCTCTCTATCTCTCTCTCTCTATCTCTATCTCTCTATATCTCTCTCTCTCTCTCTCTCTCTCTCTATCTCTCTCTCTCTCTCTCTCTCTCTCTCTCTCTATCTCTCTCTCTCTATATCTTCATTTTCAAATGTGAACAATTATCGACCGATGAGAGCGACAACCAATTAATGCCTTGCTGGATCCTCTAATTTCGTACCTACGCAATCTGGGATATCCGGATCCCATTTGCCATGAAGTTGACATCTTGCTGATATCTCGATTTGATTTGACGGGAAATGTGTGACGTTCGAGCAACGGCACTCAGCCTTTCCATCAGGAGAACTGGATGTGACGTTGCAAGTACGACCATTGAACGTGAAGAGCTTTGGACATTGTATCGCTGAAATCATAACATGATAAAATAACTAATTATCGATAGTCAAATCGTCAGTCCAAGATCAAGCACGTTTGAAGGTTGATGTTAACGTCCACAAGTAACGTATGGTGGTTGCTTTTAAGTAGATAATCTACCAGTAATGTGTGTTCAGTATGTGAATATGATAATGTTTTACTGCATAAGGTAATACAGCCATAGTGCCTTGCCCTTCGGTCCGTGCAGACCAATCATGCATTTATTTCATTTATGGAATCTGAAAATTTACATCGATGTTCCATTGTAACTGATTGTGCCCTTATATACCGTCATTGGCCTCGACTCAATAGACACGATCAATACTCGCAGATAAACATGGACAACCATAAATAATAGACGCTTTAACTGCTAAGTTTTTGGGTAATCATCTCATCATGACACTTCCATTAACAGTCATTTTCACCTAACAGAAACTTGCGCCAATTATTGTTTGTCTACTAAGACAGCTTTTGCATGGGAGGAATGGTGCGCGCACTTTTCTATGCTTAGCTACCTAGAACACCAAATCCTGTTCTGTTATGTGTGTTTTGATACGACCTCCATAGAGACGCGTTCTGTTGATCGGCTAGATGTCTAACACTACACTTATAGACACCAATTATTTAATATAAACACGAGCGTCTTGATATGACCCCGAGAGAACAACCTCCCACTAGAATTCGATCACTGCTCTTACAGACGCAACTCGAATGGCGTATCGTGCTTAAGTTACGATACTTTGCCCACACCTGTGCATGATAGATTTCGGGTTTCCCATTCACCATCGCCTTGGCATCGCAACTCTGTTAAGAAGCGGTCGCGTCCAAACCAGTGTCCGTCGATACACATATACTTCGCCACAGCGTTGTACTGCGTGTCCGAAAACCAAGGTCCTGTCACTCCGTTATTGGGCGTAAAAAGAGTAAGGGGCTGACCACAATCCACACCTGCGAGGAAGGTAACTAGGTGATTACTCAAAATGACTACAACATTCGATTGACATATAATATGTTATTCCGAAATAAAATGCGCGAATTACCCTGAAATAACACAGATACGCAAAAGGCTGAAGCCAAAGAGTAAATATCCTCAACACTGTTTCATGAGGGGTTAGTTGGTGTAATGTTAAGTGTGTGAATGAATGTGAACTTAGTAAAAGATATAAACACAGTGAATTGAAGCGGAAAGTCATCATAAGGGAAAAGAAATGTCAGAAATGAGCCTAATACAACTGGACCTACGTGAACATTCCACTGGACGGGATGACCACGTCTTGTCTCCAAGACAGGTGAGGGTTGCACGCGTTTCGTTACCCATGACGAAGCCAAAGTCACAAGTCACGTGGACCGCTGTTCCATACTCCGTATCGCCGTTCGAGATTGAACCATATCTTGGTACCCTCAAAACGGCGCAATGAATTTCTTCAACCGAACAAACATACAATGTACATTTTTATATTTTTATATACACATACATATGTATATATACATAAACATACATCTATATATTCGTATGTATGCATATACATATAGATATATCCATTTATAAATGAATATTAATATATATATAAAAATATATATATACATACAAATATGTATATATATAAATCTACAACGGTATATTTATAGTAACACACATAATATATATATATATATATATATATATATATATATATATATGTATATATAGATATATTTATATATATATACATATATATTAACATAATCATATATATATATATTTATATATATATACATAAATAAATATATGCATATATATTTATATATATACATATATATATATATATTTATATATAAATGCATATATATGCATTGAAACATGCATATATATATAACTATATATATATATACATATATGTGTCTGTGTATATATATATATGTATATATATATGAATATACACATAGATATATCGATATATATATATATATACATAAATAAATATATACACATAAATATACATCTATAGAAACATAAATATATAAACATATGCATATATATATAGATATATACTTATATGAATATCTAAAAATATATATACAGATATCTCTAGGGTTTAATTTTTAATAACACAGACACACACACACACATATATATATATATAATTTAACATGTGGCAATATATATATATATATATATATATATATATATATATATAAAATATATATATACACATATATATATCTATATATATATATTTATATATATAGAGATAAGCATAAAATATATAGATATATAATATAGATAATATATTCCTATATATATAATAATATATATACTTAGTTATATATATTATATATATATATATATATTTATCGATCTCTATTATATCTCTGTATATATATATATATATATATATATATATATATATATATCTCTATATATATCTATATATATATATATATATATATATATCTATATATATTGATAAGGTAAATACAACTTACTTTTGCAGCCTTCTTTGTCAATATTCCAGTCCATGCCATCACAATTGAACGTAGCATTTGGGGAGCCATCATCGAACTCATGACCGAAATCACAGGTAAACGTTACCCTACTTCCGGCGTGGGCAAGTATAGAGTTAGGCTCGGAATTGCGCAAGCTCGGTAATGGACGACACCGATTTACTGAAACACAACACTCAATGATCAAAAGAAGAACAAAGGTGTTGTTGATAAATCTATATGTTATATATGCTATGTGACCGAGATCAATTACCGACTTACATTCGCAAGTGAGGTTCGTCTCGCTCCATCGGCCAATGTCTTGACATGTTATGGTTTTCTCAAAATATCCGTCGGAATGGCGGTGGTCGGTTAAACATGCATAGGTAATGTTGTCAGACACGCAGCTAGCGTTGCCGAATTGAACAGAATTGCTTACTAGCTTAGGCTTTTTACAGCAAATCTCTGCAGTTTAGATTCACATAGAAATATTTCTGAGACATTGTTATTGTTAGAAAAAAGACGGAACTCAACGTGATTGATGACAAATTGAACAGCCATTGTTTACAAATGAAAACCTCGAAAATACGTATTTCAAGATATTATACGACACAACATTACTTATTGCAATCAATATGACCTACTAGTGTCACAGGGGAGGAGCGAATCATTCCAGACCGGGCCCACACTACAGCGCATATCACGTGAACTGCACGATGTGTCAGCTATTGTACCATTAGCTTCGCATTTCAACACGGTATAAGTGTTGTTGTCGGCTGTCTGGTACCCTGGTGCACACGACGCTAACACGATCGTGTTCATGATTGCTGTTGTCGTATTCAAAGTAACGCGCGACAATGTAGGCAGCGCCTGGCAAACTGGGGCTGAAGCGTAAACAGGCTATAATGCTTCCGCAGGCAAATCAAACACTGGCACATAAAGCTAACAGTACGATATGTGTGATCCGATTGCTAGTTATAGAGAGGTGCTTGTCCGAACTCATGGCATTTTTTCTCAGCCATTTATATTTGAAAATTTTATCCCTACAGGTTATACTCAAGTGTCCTCTCTGAGAAGTTTACTCTCATTAAACACCTACAGGAGCAATGCTGTACAGGAGTCCACTTAAAGTCGTCTTCACACGTCAAGGAATTTGTTCTGCGTCCGTCATCAAAGAGGAAGCCGCTTTTGCAATGAAAGTTAGCCAACAAACCCGGTGCGTTGATGACGTCAGTCAAGACGCCGTCACGGTTTAAAGGGATTGCAGGGCACCTCGCTGAATGTTAAGGGTAAAACCACATATTGATATGCTTCTGATAGTCATGATATCATTTTCGTATGCAGCTTTGGCTGACTATAACATTTACTTGTGCCAACGAGATTAATTTACCTTGCTATACTTGTGTTAATTGCATATGAGTCTACCTTTGCATTCGGTAGGAACTTCACTCCATGTCTTGCCTAATGTACAAACAATGACT
The DNA here is from genome assembly GCA_034190875.2 of Urechis unicinctus. Taxonomy (NCBI): domain Eukaryota; kingdom Metazoa; phylum Annelida; class Polychaeta; order Xenopneusta; family Urechidae; genus Urechis; species Urechis unicinctus. Next base: position 69,248,791 of record CM067351.1, read on the forward strand.
TTCTTATCCAAACCATTTTCGAATGTCAAACCATCGTGACATTTAAAAATGATCTCAGCTCCGATATGTGTGTCGCGGGAGCTGATGGAGGCATTAACCAGCCGTGGTAGTGTTGGACAATGACCGGCTGTAACAGAACACGGTTATACCTGACTTAAACAAGGAACAAGATTGAGTTTATATCTGAACCTATCTGTTTGATGTAAATGAAACAATATACCATACTGCTACGATGGCTTGAATATCCTAGCACGCATTGCCGTGCAGATCATTGATATCATTGATGAATCTGCATCTTCCATTAGCACCAGATGAAAGAATGATGCTGTAAGACTCTGATGACGATTGTATTTTTATACAAACTTGAAGACAGAACGCCCCCCCCCCCCACCCCCCACACACACACCTATGAACTCAGTTGATTCCGCTTATTCCCCACCAGAATCCCGTTGCCTGTTATGAACTCACCTACACACCCAGGCGGTGGCTTGTTGATCCAGCGTCCGTTTTGACACACAATGCTCCTCGATGTACCGCCTTCCTTAAAGTGATATCCCGGTTCACACTGGTACACAGCCACCGACGCCTCGCCCATCACCTCAACCATTGTCACCGCTCCAGGAATATCGGGTGGGTCCGCACAAATAACTGTTCCACGCGCACATAAAGACAAACACAAGGACACATTTGTTCATTTTACGCATAAACATGATGTAAGCTCCTAAATATTTCGACTTAAGAAATGAGCCAAATCCAAATAATACCAAACTCTTTGGTTTGCCATTAATAAGAGAATACTATCGTACTGTAACAGAGAGCATGACATAGTAGGAAGTTGTAATAATGCGGCTGTTACCTGACTTTGGGTTCGACGTAGTTGTTTTTTCTTGATCAACTGAGCTAGGAATTGGTTTAGTAACGTAAGGTGTTCTTGTTTTGCCATCTGTTGAAAGCATCACAACTTTAGTTGATGGTACATTTGAGTCCTTAGCCCACAAACGAACTAATAACTGAATAAATCAAGAAATCAAATGAGTAATACTCGAATGAAACAATAAAGCAGCAGATCACAGCCGAATTACCTGTGGAAGTAGCGGTCATCTTTTCAGATGCTGATGTGCCCGTGTCAAAGTTTGACCCAGTCGTCCCTCCTATTGGTTCAAAATATTAACCATTCAATATATAAGACATTTATAAGACATTCAATAAACACTCTATCGATACCCAAATTATTCAAGTACTGAGTGGATAAAACTTAATCTTTTTGATACGTGGTGAGGCAAAATATATTACCTTTTGCAATTACAAAGAGTCCTATAATAACCGCTCAGTTCAGGTCATAGGGAACTATTACACTATTCCTTATGAATAACATCTCATTCAAATAATTTTATATGCGAAGTGAATTTGAGACAAAATAAAAAAATACACCAGCATAAAAAGATCGCATTATCAACCGATCAGTTTACTCCAAAATGACCGGGAGCTACCACTCATAAGCAGACACTTTCACAGATAGGATAATTGCCTAGAGCGAACAACTTCCTAAAGTGAATATACGTGTACAGTATTTTGTCACAGACCCAAACTTATAGCAAACAAATACCTATAGTAGACACCTGCCTATATAGGACACATGCGATAACTCTTATATGTAATTTTAGAGTCCGTAAGAAGCATAGCGTACACTAATTATATACTCATGCCTAACAGTCCTGTGTCATTTCCCCTTAGCGGGGCAAGGCAGAGGGTGGAGAGTGGGGGGGGGGTGTATCAACACGAACTGTAAGCCATATTCTTCTGCAATCAACTGCATTCTATTACAATAATATACCAATCGGGTACAAGTACCAAATTCCAAAACGGTTTTCGTCATGTTTACTAATATGATAAGTTTTATCAAATTATCTTATCTGTCGTCCACAAAGGCGACAAGCAAGTGGACAAATATCAGAATAGTTATAGTTTTGTAACCTGTTTTGTCATTTGCAGTTGATGTTATTTCTGCTTCTTCTAATACATGAATCGTTGTTGCCATGACAGTTGAACTTCTTTGGTCATCCGTTGAAAGTGTCACATCTGTTGTTGGTTCACTTGTGGTTATTAATGTGGAGTCGGTTGTTGCATCTTAGAAAAAGTTAAAATGGTCCATTTATCAATCAGTTTAATAGAAAAATGGAACCATAAAGTATTTAAATCATTTGTTAAAATAGCACCCAAACGCAACTTATCGACCTTGTATAAAACATATTGCAGGCGCGTGGAAGCATTCAGGTCAATCACACCACATTGTGTATGTTATCAATTAACAGGTAAGTAGAGCTGTATCAATTAACAGGTACGCAGAGCTGTATCAATTTTACAGGTAAGCGGAGCTGTATCAATTATACAGTTATTTGAGATATAAATAAAACATATGAAGTATCGAATAACAGGCAGTTGAATAAGTCAGTTGACATAACGTCACACGTGGTTTGAGCCAAAAGAGAAATATACATATCATGGATGTAATATATTCCAACAATATAAAACCACATAAATATAATCGGCGTCAGCATGATTAATGATTAGTGACATTATCTTACAAATAGCAAATACTGGCTGTAAAATATCATCTAATATGTTAATAATAGTATAAAATTTGTTACCTGTTTTGTCATTTGCCGTATTTGTTATTTCTGGATCACCTGAGCTAGTAATAGGCTCCGTAACGTAAGGTGACCTTGTTGTGCCATCTGTTGAAAGTGTCACATCTGTAGTTGATTCTTCATTAGTAGTAATAAGCCAACAAATGAACTAATAACTCATAGAAATCAAGAAATCAAATGAGTTATACTCGAATGAAACAATAAAACAGCCGATCACATCTAAATAACCTGTGGAGGTATTGGTCAACTTCTCAGATGCTGATGTGCCGGTGTCAATGGTCACCCTGGATGTGATCGATGATGTACTTGTGACAACAGTCGTCCCTTCTACTGCTACTGCTTCAAAATATCAATCATTCAATATATGTCATTTATCAGGCATTCAATAAACATTCTATCGATACCCTAATTATTCAAGTACTGAGTGGATAAATCTTAATCTTGTTGATGCGTGGTGAGCCAAACAAATATTACTTATTGCATTTACAAAGAGTTCTATAATAACCGCTCAGTTCAGGTCATAGGGAACTATTACACTATTCTTTATGAATAACATCTTATTCAAATTATTGTCTATGCGGAGTGAATTCGAGACAAAATAAAAAATACCCCAGTGTAAAATGGACGCATTATCAACCGATCAGTTTACTACAAAACGACTGGGAGCTACCATTCATAAGCAAACACTTTCACAAATAGGACAATTGCCTAGAGCGAACAACTTCCTAAAGTGAATAAATGAGTACAGTATTTTGTCACAGGCCCGAACGTATAGCAAACAAATACCTATAGCAGACACCTGCCTAAATATGACATAAGCGATTAGCATTCATGTGGAATTGTAGAGCCAGTAATAAGCATAGAGTACATTAATTGTATACTCATGCCTAACAGTCCTGTGTCATATTTCCTGAACGGGGCAAGGCAGGGGGGGGGGGGGGTGGTGGTTGTGTATCAACACGAACTGTAAGCCATATTCTTCTGCAATCAACTGCATTCTATTACAATAATATACCAATCGGGTACAAGTACCAAATTCCAAAACGGTTTTCGTCATGTTTACTAATATGATAAGTTTAATCAAATTATCTAATCTGTCGTCCACAAAGGCGACAGCAGCAAGTGGACAAATATAGGAGTAATAGTTATAGTTTTTTGTAACCTGTTTTGTCATTTGCAGTTGATGTTATTTCTGGTTCTTCTGATATATGAATCGTTGTTGCAATGACAGTTGAACTTCTTTGGTCATCCGTTGAAAGTGTCACATCTGTTGTTGGTTCGCTTGTGGTAATTAATGTGGAGTCGGTTGTTGCATCTTAGAAAAAGTTAAAATGGTCTATTTATCAATCAGTTTAATAGAAAAATGGAACCATAAAGTATTAAATCATTTGTTAAAATAGCACTCAAACGCGACTTATCGACCCTGTATAAAAACATATTGCAGGCGCGTGGAAGCATTCAGGTCAATCACACCACATTGTGTATGTTATCAATTATCAGGTAAGCTGTATCAATTATCAATTATTTGATATATAAAAAAACATATGAAGTAACGAATAAAAGGCAGTTGAATAGGCCATTTGACATAACGTCACACGTGGTTTGAGCCAAAAGAGAAATATACATATCATGGATGTAATATATTCCAACAATATAAAACCACATAAATATAATCGGCGTCAGCATGATTAATGATTAGTGACATTACCTTACAAATAGCAAATTGTTGTGCGTGGTAGCCAAAAAAAATTTTCTTATTGCTTACAAGAGTCCCCATAATAACCGCTCAGTTCAGGTCTAGGGAAATATTACCTATTCTTTATGAATAACTCTTTTCAAAAAGATTGCCCCATCGGGGTGTTCGAGACAAAAAAAAAAAATACCCATGTAAAAGGGGCCATTATCAACCGATCATATCCAAAAAACTGGAGCTACCTTCATAACAAAAAATTTTCACAAATGAAATTGCCTAGACGAAAAATTTTCCCAAAATGAATAAAATACGTATTTTTCCCCCAGGCCCGAACTATAGAAACAAATACCTATAGCAAACCTGCCTAAATATGACTAAACATTAGCTTCATTGGAATTGTGACCCAAAAAATTAAAAAATTGTTCTTTTAATTTTATCTCTCCTAACAGTCCGGGGTCATATTTCCTGAACGGGGGAGGGGGGGGGGGGGGGGGGTGGGGGTTTTTGTATCAACACGAAATGTAACCTATTCTTCTGCTCAACTCTTCTATTACAAAATTACCAAACGGGTACAAGTACCAAATTCCCAAAAAAGGGTTTTCGTCATGTTTACTAAAATAAAAATTTAATCAAATTTTCTAAACTTCGTCCACAAGGGGACAAAATGGGAAAAAAAGAAAAGTTATGTTTTTGTAAACCTTTTTTTTCATTTGCAGTTGATGTATTTCTACTTTCTATAATGAAAGTTGTTGCCCTGACATTTTAATTCTTTGGTCATCCCCTGAAAGTGTAAATCTTTTTTGGTTTCCTTTTGGGTATTAAATTTGGGTGGTTTTTCATCTTTGAAAAAATTAAATGGTCATTTTCAATCATTTAAAAGAAAAATGGAACCTAAATATTAAATCATTTGTTAAAATACACCAAAAGCAACTTATCGCCCTTTTAAAAACTATTTCAGGCGCGTGGGACAAACCCCCAAAATTGGAGGACAAAAACAAACAAACCCAAAAAAGGGGGAGGTTTTTACAAGGTGTTCTTGTTTTGCCATCTGTTGAAAGCATCACAACTTTAGTTGATGGTACATTTGAGTCCTTAGCCCACAAACGAACTAATAACTGAATAAATCACAAGAAATCAAATGAGTAATACTCGAATGAAACAATAAAGCAGCAGATCACAGCCGAATTACCTGTGGAAGTAGCGGTCATCTTTTCAGATGCTGATGTGCCCGTGTCAAAGTTTGACCCAGTCGTCCCTCCTATTGGTTCAAAATATTAACCATTCAATATATAAGACATTTATAAGACATTCAATAAACACTCTATCGATACCCAAATTATTCAAGTACTGAGTGGATAAAACTTAATCTTTTTGATACGTGGTGAGGCAAAATATATTACCTTTTGCAATTACAAAGAGTCCTATAATAACCGCTCAGTTCAGGTCATAGGGAACTATTACACTATTCCTTATGAATAACATCTCATTCAAATAATTTTATATGCGAAGTGAATTTGAGACAAAATAAAAAAAATACACCAGCATAAAAAGATCGCATTATCAACCGATCAGTTTACTCCAAAATGACCGGGAGCTACCACTCATAAGCAGACACTTTCACAGATAGGATAATTGCCTAGAGCGAACAACTTCCTAAAGTGAATATACGTGTACAGTATTTTGTCACAGACCCAAACTTATAGCAAACAAATACCTATAGTAGACACCTGCCTATATAGAACACATGCGATAACTCTTATATGTAATTTTAGAGTCCGTAATAAGCATAGCGCACACTAATTATATACTCGTGCCTAACAGTCCTGTGTCATTTCCCCTTAGCGGGGCAAGGCAGTGGGTGGAGAGTGGGTGGGGGGGGTGTATCAACACAAACTGTAAGCCATATTCTTCTGCAATCAACTGCATTCTATTACAATAATATACCAATCGGGTACAAGTACCAAATTCCAAAACGGTTTTCGTCATGTTTACTAATATGATAAGTTTAATCAAATTATCTTATCTGTCGTCCACAAAGGCGACAAGCAAGTGGACAAATATCAGAATAGTTATAGTTTTGTAACCTGTTTTGTCATTTGCAGTTGATGTTATTTCTGCTTCTTCTGATATATGAATCGTTGTTGCCATGACAGTTGAACTTCTTTGGTCATCCGTTGAAAGTGTCACATCTGTTGTTGGTTCACTTGTGGTTATTAATGTGGAGTCGGTTGTTGCATCTTAGAAAAAGTTAAAATGGTCCATTTATCAATCAGTTTAATAGAAAAATGGAACCATAAAGTATTAAATCATTTGTTAAAATAGCACCCAAACGCAACTTATCGACCTTGTATAAAACATATTGCAGGCGCGTGGAAGCATTCAGGTCAATCACACCACATTGTGTATGTTATCAATTAACAGGTAAGTAGAGCTGTATCAATTAACAGGTACGCATCAATTAACAGGTAAGCAGCACTGTATCAATTTTACAGGTAAGCGGAGCTGTATCAATTATACAGTTATTTGAGATATAAATAAAACATATGAAGTATCGAATAACAGGCAGTTGAATAAGTCAGTTGACATAACGTCACACGTGGTTTGAGCCAAAAGAGAAATATACATATCATGGATGTAATATATTCCAACAATATAAAACCACATAAATATAATCGGCGTCAGCATGATTAATGATTAGTGACATTACCTTACAAATAGCAAATACCGGCTGTAAAATATCATCCAATATGTTAATAATAGTATAAAATTTGTTACCTGTTTTGTCATTTGCCGTAGTTGTTATTTCTGGATCACCTGAGCTAGTAATAGGCTCCGTAACGTAAGGTGACCTTGTTGTGCCATCTGTTGAAAGTGTCACATCTGTAGTTGATTCTTCATTAGTAGTAATAAGCCAACAAATGAACTAATAACTCATGAAATCAAGAAATCAAATGAGTTATACTCGAATGAAACAATAAAACAGCCGATCACATCTAAATAACCTGTGGAGGTATTGGTCATCTTCTCAGATGCTGATGTGCCGGTGTCAATGGTTACCCTGGATGTGATCGATGATGTACTTGTGACAACAGTCGTCCCTTCTACTGCTACTGCTTCAAAATATCAATCATTCAATATATAAGTCATTTATCAGGCATTCAATAAACATTCTATCGATACCCTAATTATTCAAGTACTGAGTGGATAAATCTTAATCTTGTTGATGCGTGGTGAGCCAAACAAATATTACTTATTGCATTTACAAAGAGTCCTATAATAACCGCTCAGTTCAGGTCATAGGGAACTATTACACTATTCTTTATGAATAACATCTTATTCAAATGATTGTCTATGCGGAGTGAATTCGAGACAAAATAAAAAATACCCCAGTGTAAAATGGACGCATTATCAACCGATCAGTTTACTACAAAACGACTGGGAGCTACCATTCATAAGCAAACACTTTCACAAATAGGACAATTGCCTAGAGCGAACAACTTCCTAAAGTGAATAAATGAGTACAGTATTTTGTCACAGGCCCGAACGTATAGCAAACAAATACCTATAGCAGACACCTGCCTAAATATGACATAAGCGATTAGTCTTCATGTGGAATTGTAGAGCCCGTAAGAAGCATAGAGCTGTAGAGAAGCAGGTTGTTCTTGCGTAATTGTATACTCATGCCTAACAGTCCTGTGTCATATTTCCTGAACGGGGCAGGGAGGGGGGGGGGGGGTGGTGGTTGTGTATCAACACGAACTGTAAGCCATATTCTTCTGCAATCAACTGCATTCTATTACAATAATATACCAATCGGGTACAAGTACCAAATTCCAAAACGGTTTTCGTCATGTTTACTAATATGATAAGTTTAATCAAATTATCTAATCTGTCGTCCACAAAGGCGACAAGCAAGTGGACAAATATAGGAGTAATAGTTATAGTTTTGTAACCTGTTTTGTCATTTGCAGTTGATGTTATTTCTGGTTCTTCTGATATATGAATCGTTGTTGCAATGACAGTTGAACTTCTTTGGTCATCCGTTGAAAGTGTCACATCTGTTGTTGGTTCGCTTGTGGTAATTAATGTGGAGTCGGTTGTTGCATCTTAGAAAAAGTTAAAATGGTCTATTTATCAATCAGTTTAATAGAAAAATGGAACCATAAAGTATTAAATCATTTGTTAAAATAGCACTCAAACGCGACTTATCGACCCTGTATAAAACATATTGCAGGCGCGTGGAAGCATTCAGGTCAATCACACCACATTGTGTATGTTATCAATTATCAGGTAAGCTGTATCAATTATCAATTATTTGATATATAAAAAAACATATGAAGTAACGAATAAAAGGCAGTTGAATAGGCCATTTGACATAACGTCACACGTGGTTTGAGCCAAAAGAGAAATATACATATCATGGATGTAATATATTCCAACAATATAAAACCACATAAATATAATCGGCGTCAGCATGATTAATGATTAGTGACATTACCTTACAAATAGCAAATACCGGCTGTAAAATATCATCCAAACAAATAGGCTGACGAATAAATGAAAAATTGTTATAAATTGGTAACCTTTTTTGTCATTTGCCGTAGTTGTTATTTCTGGATCACCTGAGGTAGGAATCCTTGTTGTAATGAAAGGAGAACTTGTTTTGTCATTTGTTGAAAGTTCTGCATCTGTTGTTGCAGGTTCATTTGTAGTAATCAATGTGGTGTCGGTTGTAGCATCTTAGGAATAGATAAAATCACTAAAACTTTCTATCTGCTCAGTTTGAAATGGAAACAGTAAGCATTTAACGACTTGTTTAAACAATACTCTAATGCAAACAAACTCCTCTCTATAAAATAGGTTATTGGCGTTAGGAGACATCCAGGTCGATTACAATCAATTGTAATCTGCGACAATTATAACATTCAAATACTGAATTCCCAAGCAACATTTATCATATGTGGAGAGGCTTTTGTGCACTCTATTCGATCGAAACTATCGTCTACATGGAACGTATACTGCTTCAGCCAATAACAATGTCATTCTATTGAAGGTAAGACAGAGATTCAGTGATTATAAAAAGGAAATTGGCCATGTTTTTAGAGACCTAGAAAACCATTGCAGTTCAGGATGTCTTTAATGAATATATTCTCGCAAAATATGTGAACTCTTAGGGGGATAAGCGCTAGGATGACTCGCATATCATCGGGCTTACATGATTTACCTACCGAGGATGCAGTCTGTCAAAGGGGGGGACCATTCCACCTTTTTATCATTCAAAGGTAAACACTCCGAATATCTGGACCCATTACGTGTGTAACCTTCTACACAGGTGATAGATAAATTAGAGTTCACAGGTAAGGTGGAGTTGGCGATACCCTCGGCATTTTTGATCCAAATGGACGGGTTCGGACAATGCAAGGCTGAAGGTGCACAGATAAAAACAGTTATCACCAGTTATAAACGTGATCAATAATCAACGAGCCAAAGAAGCTCACAGTGAAATATCACACCAACGTAAATAAATACTGTGGAGATAATGGACATTTAAATTAACTATAACGTTGGACAATAGGCCTTGGTGACAAATAGCGAACATCAAGAAATTGACGGATATTTGCCGACCTTCGCACGTTTCACTAAAGATAAGAGGTCCACATCCTGGACAATGCACAGAGAAGCTGCGATCACTTCCGTTATATGTGTAACCTTGGTGACAGCGGTAGGTTAAGAGCATGCTGTCATACTCAAATGCCGGGTCTGCGTTGTCAACTGCTGGGGCGTTCACAGCGCAATACACGGCTGTAAGAAAAAGAGGAGCCACAAACAGAAAGTTAATGAGTGGGCGGAGCTATGTTCGTATGCGTGTGTATACGAACTTATGCTGATATGTAGGTGAGCATGAACAGATGTACGGTTGTATTAATGTATATATGGATACATGTATGAATGAACATGTACGGATAATCATACAAAAATACAACGCGCGCAAACTTACACTCATATGTTATTGTGTGTTTTTGTGCTAAGTGTGCATATTAATATTTATACATATATATGTGCGTATATGCGGGTAAATAGATACAATACAAGCCCGATTTATAGACACATACAGCTTAAGTTAAGCTGCGACATGAGTTAGCCCTATTAACAATCGCCGTCTCTGGTCTTTTACATAGTAGATTCTGAATTTAAATGGCGTATAACCGTGAACAACATTCACACGAATATGTACACAATTGCTCGACTGCAATATACAATTTGCTCATCATTGTCGTCCAAGGTAAGGTAAGTATAGAGTTTAACGGCAAACCATCACCAGTGTGTTATATGGTGCCTACTAAGGTGGGGAAATACGAACACGAAAGTATAAGAATAAATCAAGGATTAAAAATAAAATAAAACCCATTAGTGTTATTAATAAGCAATGAATCTTGGATCGATTCACCCTTCAACGACTCGGAAGAAGCGATTTCGGATCAGAATCAGATCAGCACATCCAATAAGAATATGCTCGACGTTGTGTGTGCATTGGTAGGGAATGCATTCAGGGAAGGGCTCATCCCTAACCAGGAATGCATGAGTTGTATATGCCCAATACAAGCAAGAGTTAGAATAACTTCCTCTCTATGGCTGTCTCTGCAGCTGTGGGGCCACTCCCCAAGATGGGATAGAATTTCAGGGAGTTTGTTTGGAATTCCACTGGTCCTGCCATTGCTGTTTTAAAAGAATTTGTCGACATGATGTTTAAAGTCTGTAATGAGGACTTTAACCTAGGTCACATTCTTGTTGAGCGCTTCCTTGGCAGCTCTGTCTGCTCTCTCATTGACAGGGATACCAACATGGCTCAGAATCCATACAAACAAAATATCCTTGCCACGATCTGTCAATTGTGAATGAAAAGCACAATATTTTAAATAAAAACATTACGGAAATTACTCACTGCGATTGCCTCCAGGGCCGACAGAGAGTCGGAAATTATAACAAAACGCCTTTTACTTGACTGGGAAATAACGCCCAATGCAATAGAAAAATCTTTAACAGTTAAAGCTCTGCATTAAAGGTGCATTTTTTTCAAAAAATCGAATCGAAAAAAAAAGTTGCTAACTCCAAGAGTACCCTAAATGGTGCTGATATCCGGATTCCAAAGTTGGAATGGCCGTATATATTTCTTGTTGTTCGTAAATAAACCTTCAATTCCTTATTTTTCACTTCCAGCCAAGAATAGACCATATTTGGAAGCTCATGTATTATTAATTCCGGATGCGCAGAAACGTCATCACTCTGTGCCGATTGCCGCCGGCGGGTGTTTAGTTTGCGCTATTTTCATTGCGATAATGGACGGTCAAACCAAGAAACGAAGAAAAGGTGGAGGGAGAAAGAAGCTGTTAATAGATTCAACAACTAAGAGAAGGAAGCGGGAGCTAGACCAGCTGCGGTCTTACACGAGGGTGTCTTAAGATAGGCATTCAGGGAAGTGAGGAGTGTGACCAACGAAGAAGCTGCAAAGTTTTTGCTGGACATGTAAGTAATCTCGTTGTATTAAGAACAGATGAATACCCTGCTATCGAATCGGTCTGTATTGAATCGACTTGTGTAAATGTCACCGATTAAATAAAATCTAAGGGCCTATTGTGAGTTCATTGACCATTTAGATTTGTAGATTGTTGTTACAAACATACCTTACTTAATTTGTAAATTTCAGGTAGAGAAATTATTGCATCCTCTTGACCCTAATAAGGCTAATTCAATGGCTGGTGATCAGGTGTTCATCATACCTTGCCTGCAGTCAAGTTGTGACAATGGACCACAACAGGTATAGGGATGGGACATATGCACTCAAGTAGTGTTGGTCAGCCAATGTAAGCCTCTCATGACCACTCAACTACGCACTGACTAAATGTCCTATCAGAAAACAAAAAGTCAAAGAAGTGGTCTTCGGTTTAGAGGTCAAGACTTGTGCCCATATACCAGATATGATGACAGAAATCTTTAGGCCCAAGCAATGCGACAGCAATCACAACAACACCCACAACGCTCTGCTGATGACCCCGCAAAATCAGTTTGAACATTGCTCCTGTGCCAGGCCATCTACCCAAGAAACAGTTGCAGGAGTCTCATTTTGATTAAAAATATGATTTGGAAATTTGTTTTTGTTGAAATGTACAATAATTTATTAGTCACATTCTTTTGTCTGTAAATCCAAACTGTAATAGAAGAACACATGTAATTGGCAAATAAATAATACATGAACTCATTTTAATGTCACTTCTTGTTTTATCAGGGCTAGAATTATGAACATAAAAAGTCAAATCTGAAGATAAGTGTCATGACTAATTGACAAAATAATGTGTGCATAATTCTTTTCTTCTGTGTTTGAGAGACGAAAAATTTACTATTATATGAATGCTCATTCCATAAAACAAATAGACAATAAGTTATCAGATTGTTGAAGTAAAAATGTTCAGAACAAATAATACCACGTTTTGTAAGACTAAGCAATTTATAATCCACACAAAAATACCAATCAGAACAATGTGATATTTCTGGATTAAAATTAAAAAATTTAGACTTAGTATATAACCAAAACCTATTTTGTATTAAGCCTGTATACTGTCAATACTTGTTAAGGAAGAGGTCTCTGATCTCACTTACACAACTATAGTTACCCTCCTGTTGCACTCCTCCAAAAATACATGAATCCACAGAACCAATTGCTGATAGGCGTGGTGTCTAAGCATCTTTTTTTTGGTCCTCGACAACCGCATCCCATAGCAAGTCCACCCGGTACCTGTTAATAACCTCAATGACCATCGGGTCAAGCACAACTCCTTCCATCTGAGGTAGTGCATATGTGCAGAAGTCTGGGCTGTTAGTGCAACATTGCCGCTCCACAGGGGGAGGCATTTCCCTACAGTTAAGGCAGATGCAACAGTCTGGGGAAGTGGTAGTTGATGGAGGGTGGAATCCCTTCTTTCGGCGGTGTGGGTTGTAGGGTGATTGTAAGCGCAAACTGTGGCTGTCTTTCTAACCAGCAACTGACCCACCCCATCCAAATCCAGCCACCGCACTAAATTCTGAAAATATGAGTAATCAAAAGTCTTCATTTTGATGGATTGAATATCTCCAATACAAATCTCTCTCTGTGACAAAAATTTCATGAAGGTTTTTGGAGCAGCTGAAGAGTGCTAAATGCTGAGTTGTACAATACCTTCAATTTCTCCTTCTGTGACAGCTCTAAAGATTTAGCAGTCACTCTACTCTGCTGTAGGGTCTGGTTAGTTATTGGTGTGTTGCAAAGGTAGCCTCTGCGAACAAGATTGACTCGCTTTCGGCCTGTCGAGGTCTACAAACAAATGAGAACCAATGGAAATTTATAGTTCAATAGTTCAACATTGGACCTATATACTAAGTCTAAGCCTAAGGGCTACCTCAGGGTTCGTTCGCAGGTGTAACGCTATCTGTTGTTAAATTTATGGTAATCTATTGTACCGATAGTGTCCACTTTATTGAGGCGGGTTCTTTTTTATATATAACATTCGAAAACTCCAATCAAAGAAGAACAAAGAAGAGAAATGTAGGAATCAAAACACTCACCATTTCGGCTGCATGCGTTTCAACCTTCTGTCGAATCTGCGCTGCGCGTGACGTCACGACTATGTGTTGTCAACAAATGACCCTTCAATACGCATGCGTCATTTTCCCATCGACATGTGCTCATGTTTGTAAACATGGGTGGGGCCGACAGATTTCGATACGGTGTAATCGACGATATAGCGTTGAACTAGTCCGCAAAATGGTTTATATGGGTTCCAAAAGAGTTGTTCTATTAAATGGAGCAAAAAAACAGCATGTCATTTTTTTGAAAAAATGCATCTTTAATAAATTACAGTGGAGGCGGTAGCCTCACATTAAAAGTGGTTTTGCACATTTGGGCTGCAGCTCCAATCCTATCATCCTCTTTCGAACCGCCTGTGTAAATGGAATCACGATCCGAATATTGATCCTTTTTTTGGTTAAGAAAAGGGGATGGCACAGTGTTGGATTTCGTGTTGGCTGACAGTGACAAATCCACCTTCGCAGTCCCAATTTGCTATGGGGAAGACTTCCGCACAGTCTCCACCGCAACGGTATCCAAATTAAGACATGACCCATTCCGCAATTCCCTGATACGCAGACCGAACGAAAGGATAGCATTCGGCCTACTCTAAAAAAACATGGACTTTTGTACGATTGAAAACGGCATCACAAACCGGATTTTGGGGGTTAGACTTTAAACGAAGTGCGTACTGAACTGCGAGATGCTTCCTACGCATTCCAAGTGGAGCCTCATTGGCTTCCACGTGTAGACTTGGGATGGCAGAGGTTCATAAGGCCCCGCAACAATTTTGTTAAAATAGGATAGACGGGCAGAACCATAGACAAAACAGCCGTAATCCAGTTTGGAGCGCACAAGGGACCGGTAAAGCCGCAAAAGAACTTTCCGGTCTGCTCCAAAATCAGTATTGGACAGCATTTCCAAAAGATTAAGTGCCCTGAAACATTTCCTAGGTAAGAAATATGTGATTCCTCAGTCAGAAAAATTATCTCAGGAAACGTGGTCTCTTCCAACATTAACATTGTCGTCAAATGTGAGGGCTGGGTCTGGTTGTAAATTTCTCTTGATGGAAAAATGCTTGCACGCAGTTTTCAATTTTGAAAATTTGAACCCTAAGGCTAAGTTAGAGCTGCCTCTCAATAGTTTTCCTATTTTTGGATTTAAAATAGATTAAAAAATCATCCACATATAGTGAACATTCAACACCTGGCTTGACGACATTAGCAATACTATTTATTTTAACATTAAAAAGAGAAACAGATCAAATACTTCCCAGCTGGATCCCCATCTCTTCATCACAACTATCAGAATGAGTGGTGCAAGCACGGACTATAAAAGTTCGGTTTTCTAAAAAGTTTTGAATAAATACAGGCATCCGACCTTTAAGGCCCATGCTGTGTAAATTCGATAGAATTCTGTGTTTCCATGTAGCGTCATATGCCTTCTCCATATCGAAGAAGACCGACACCACATGGTCCCCCCTCACAAAGCCGTCACGTATAAAACTATCTAGACGGACCCGGTGATCCGTCGTGCTCTGTGTGTGACGGAAACCGCTCTGGTACGTGGAATTAAGTTGGTTTTCCTCCAGAAACCATACCAGGCGGTTGTTGATCATTTGCTTCATAGTTTTACAGATACAGCTCGTTAAGGCAATGGGACGATAGTTCGTAGGAATGGTGTTATCCTTGCCTGGCTTGGGTATCGGGATAACAATAGCAACTCTCCAACCATCTAGGAAATGATAGTGTACTTAATTGGTCCATTCGATTTATGTATTAAATCTTCCTTAGCATAAAAAAATGTGTTGTAATTTTGTTGTTAGATTGAAATCTAGGAACGTTTCGTTCTCGATGACGTTTAAATTTTTGAAATTAGGAGGAATTATTTGGGAAGGCATCAACTAAAGTATTGACGATGTCCTTCAAATTAAAAGCTTTGGGACCATCTGCTTTAACAAGATGTGACAGAGTGTTGCAACTTATCTTTCCTCTATTCCTACCAACCATGTCCCTTGCCTTCTTTGTGGAAGTCTTGTTTTTAATTTAGACACAAAGTTGTGCAAAGACTCGCACTTGCTAGTTTTGATGACGCCTTGATATTTTTTGGTCGGGCTGCTTCGTACAGGGTCTTGTCGGCTTCAGTGGGTCGCATTTTGAACCTGTACAGTGCCCGTTTGCGCTTTTTGACAGCGTCTCGGCATGTATCAGAAAACCGTTGTATATATATATATATATATATATATATATATATATATATATATATATATATATATATATATATATATATATATATATATATATATATATATATATATATATATATATATATATATATATATATATATAGCTGTATAGAAACTGTCGAAGATTTTGGTACAGTTTTTGTGGCTATATTAATCAATTGATTTTGTATAAAAGGAAAGCGGATATTCATCAATATTTTCCATAATATCTTTGCTGACAATTTCTCCCCACATAGAGGTAAAGTTCGGCCAGTTGGCTTATGAAGTTTCATTTGGCAACCCACTTATCGGGCATAGGCCTGTTATTATTTTCAAAAATTGGGAATTTGTCACTTTGATTTTGATCCTGACCAACTTCCCAATCAAATTCCATCAAAAGGGATGAAGAGTAGAGGCTAAGGTCCATGGCAGATGAAGATCCGGTTCCTGGATGAAGGTATGTATTATATTTATTTTTTAATATGTCAACTGATATGGTGGCCTTCTTGACAGCTCTAGCATAATGGGGTTTGGTGCCCTGTTGTGCCTCTACTATTCGGCGTGCCTCAGGGAACGAGATGTCTCTGGTGTGTCGGATCGTTTGGATTTCTTTCCCCTTGCTCCATGTAGGACACAAGCGAAAGAATGCTGGAAGGTCCCCTGAGTAGTTGATGCACTTGGTGGACAGCTGGCATTCATCTTCTTTATGGCCCTCCTGGCTGCACTTGGGTCATGTTGCTCCTCACTTGCAATTCATA
Organism: Urechis unicinctus; assembly: GCA_034190875.2. Taxonomy (NCBI): domain Eukaryota; kingdom Metazoa; phylum Annelida; class Polychaeta; order Xenopneusta; family Urechidae; genus Urechis; species Urechis unicinctus. The sequence continues at coordinate 69,265,712 of CM067351.1, forward strand.
CTGCTGTAGCTGAATCGTTGGCATTTGAAACATCGCAACGGGCTTGAAATGTAGTATGTGGATAATCGGTGTTTGTGGGCTGTTTCTCCGCATTGCGGGTCACAAAGATTTTTCGGGCGTCTGTTACTTTTTGTGGCCTTCAACGATTTCCTCAATTGTACATTGTTTTAATTCGAAGCAGCAGATTACGCCCTGCTTGGTGTTTAGGCTTCTGAAAGAGGCGACGCTCATTAGAACCCCCGCGAGTAGCGTTGATTTTAAAAAGTACCTCGCAAGGTTGGGTTGGTCCACTTTAACAAGGAAGTGGCCTGACGGGAGTCTCCGAGGGTTTCTTTGCGACTCCAGCCAACCCCTCAATTTCTTTACCAATTGCAAAAGGACTAAGTGATGTAATGGGTTTTTCGTCCGATATTGGAGAAATAACCAAACATCTAGGCCATGAAACTTGGTTATTATCCGAATCCGTGTCAAAGGGCTGATTCTAGTGTAGCGCGGGATGTCGCACGCATTAAACGTGCCTGGAAGTAAAGACAAAACGTGCGGCTAGAACGTATTAAGTCCTGTCGCACGCTTAACGTCCGCACCTGGTCTGGTCTTAAGACATTGCAGGTACCCAATCTCAGTCTGATAACGACTATCACTGGCTCTTTCGAGTATTTTCTCTGTACCAGTCGTGTTTGAAGGAAATATTTAGTCAAAAAAATAGTCAAAATTGCATAACTACTTCGAAGATGACTTGGGCTAAAACATACGAATGATTCGTCAGTCAGAAACATATAAAAATGCCCTTTCCCAGGCATCACAAATCCTTATCCTCTATATCAATGCTAGTGAAACGTTCGTTGTGAGGTTCAGTATGACGGTTTTATGGTACAGTTATGTTGCCCTATATGTGTGAACGTATTGGTCAAGATTTGGAGTCGAACTACACAAATTGAGCGATTAATACATCACATCTCAACCTGTGGCGTTACGCTGAGCCCAAATATATATTTATAAATATAAATATAAATATATATATAGATATATATAGATATATATATATATAATATAGATATAGATATATATATATATATATAGAGATATATAAATAAATATATATATATATATACATATATATATATATTTATTTATATGAATATATATTCATATATATCCATATATTCATATAAATATATATATATATGTATACACATAAATATAAGTATATATATAAATATATATATGTAAATATTTACATATACATATATATATAAATATTTATATATATATATATGTATGTACATATAGATCTATAAATATATGTATGCACATATATATATATATATATATATATATATTTATATATATATAGAGATATATTCATATAAATATGTAAATATAAATAGAGATAGAAATAGATAAATATTAAGGGTTTCTCTCTAATATAAATGGATATATAGAGGGAGGGACAGATATATATATATCTCTGTGTATAGATCTAGAGAGAGATATCTCTGAGCGATATATATATATATCTAGATATCTCTCTCTATCTCATTAGAGATATCTCTCTATCTCTATCCATTTATATCTATATATCATCTCTTTCTCTATTTATAAAGATATAGATATATTTATCTATATCTCTCCCTAGATATATATATATATATATCTATATATATATATGCATATAAATATCTGTTAATATAATATATATATTTAAATATTAATGTATATATATATATATTATTATAAATGTTTATTTATGTATATACATATATATATGTGTATATATACATATATATATACATATATATATATATATATATTTATATATATATATATATATATATCTATATATATATATATATATATGTGTGTGTGTGTGTGTGTGTGTGTGTGTGTGTGTGTGTGTGCGTGTGTGTGTATTCCATGGAACTAGATCTTTAGTAGACCAACAGCCAGCCTATCGTAGACTCTGTTCCACGAAAGTATAACCGACTATGTCGACATAAAGTCAATTGACAATGGAAATGTTTGAAAACATTTTGGTTTGACCATTTTGATATGATAGTCCAGTATTGGCAATGAACAATGATAATCTTTCACGAATGTTATCTCAGGGTTATGAATATTATAGCAAAATCAAATTTGAACAACTAACCATTGGTTGACATAACCCGAAATTCCATTATCTTCCCTACAACCATATCAACTCTGACCCAAGAAGTCGAAATAATGTTTAAACATGAGTGTTGAATATGTATAATTGAAGTATCAGGAGATTTGATTGAATTAAAAAATTTTATGCTGGAAACTAAATTTGCTCTTATTATGTACCGTTGAATTATATCACAAATAGCTAATAATGATTGAAAATCATCTCATCTATAGCAAATAATTTTTTTCTAATCCATAGTGAATGAAAATGATATCAAATATCAATATTTCGCGACTATACGCAGAGTGATTTGGGCATGAAACGCTGCATTTTGGGTATAAATTAGTACATTTACCATTCGTGGCCGAAAAAATGCAAATATATGTTTATATATATATATATATATATATATATATATAGAGATATATATACACACAAACACATATATATATAAATGTACATATATATTTATATATATATATTTATATTTAAACATATATATATACATATCGATGTAGATAGAAATATTTACATATACATATATATATTTTACACATATATATATAGAAATAGAGATTTAGACACAGAGAGAGATATATACATGAGGAGATATATATACATATATATAGACAGAGAAATAGAGAGAGAGAGAAAGAGAGAGAGAGACATAGAGAGAGAAAGAGAGAGAGAGAGAGGGAAAGAGAAAGAGAGAGAGAGAGAGAGGGAGAAAGAGAGAGATAGAGGAAGAGAGAGAGGGAGACAGAAAGAGGAAGAGAGAAAGAGAGAGAGACAGAGAGAGGGATGAAGATAGATCTGCAGAAAGAGAGATATGCAGAAAGAGGGAGAGAGAGAGAGAGAGAAATGGGAGAGAGAGATGTCCCTATCTAGAGAGAGAGAGAGGGAGAAAGAGACAGAGAGAGGGAACGAGAGAGAGAGAGAAAGAAAAGAGAGAGAGAGAAAGAGAGAGGAGAGAGAGAGAAAGAAAGAGAGAGAGAGGGAGAAAGACAGAGAGAGAGAGAGAGAGAAAGAGACAGATCTCTAGAGAGAGAGAGATAGAGGAAGAGAGAGGACATATAAATAGAGATAGATCTCTATAGACAGAGAAATAGATATATGTTTTATATAAATATATCTATATATATATATTTATATATATATAGAAATATATATATATATAGTTATACATATATAATGATGATGGCATCCATTCGTACATTTTAGTACATTTGTGCTTTGATAATTTAGAAAATATATATATATCAATATAGAGAGAGAAAGAGAAATATAGAGATATATAGATAAAGAAAAGAAAGAAATAGAGAGGATAAAGAAAGAGAGAGAGATAGAGAGATCTCTCTCTAAAGAGAGAGATATCTCTATATAGGAATAGATATACATATAAAATCTCTATATTAATATATACATATCTATATATATATATATATATATCTATCTATATATATATATATATATATATATATATATATATATATATATATATATAGTCATGCATATATAATGATAATAGCATCCATTCGTGCATTGTTTTAGTAAATTTGTCCTTTGATAATTTATTAATTGTTGATTTTGCATATCTTTAAATGTATAAAGTGAAAGTTTAATGCAAATAAAAATGTTTTTGCCACTTTTTATTGCTGGTATATTCTTTTGGTATTCTAAAGGTTGTCCACGAATGGTCAAGACTCTAATTTATACGTATAAATCCAGCCTTTCGTGCTCATATATATTTGCGCATGTTTGCGAAGTACAAAAATTTCGAAACATATTCCGTCATCATGAATTATATTCATATATTTGTTGTAGATAAGATCATCATCAGCCATTGGTAGCATTTCACGATCTTATTCGAAGTTAAAGAAGGACGAATAATGAGAAAAAATACAGTTTTTCGGTATAATGTTTTTAAAATCAATCAAATCTTCTAATGCTTTGAATAAACATGTACTACGCTCATGTTCAAACATTATTTTGACCATTTGGGCTAAAGTATATATGATTGTAAGGACGATATTGAGGTTATCAGGTAATGTCACCATATGGTTAGTTGTGAAAATATTGATTTGACCATAATATTCAAAATTCAAGGAAATAATTCGTAAAAGATTCTCTGTGTACGTTATTACGACTAGACTATTATATTAAAATGGTCAAACCAAAATATTGTTAAACATTTTGAAAGGAAAAGCGCATTGACTTTATGTGGACATAGTGGGATATCCTTCCGTGGACCCAAGTCTATGAAAGGTTGGCGGTTTGTCCACAAAAGGTTGCGTTCGTGCTAATATATAAAACATATATATATATATATATATATATATATATATATATATATATATATATATATATATATATCTATATATAGATAGATATATATATATATATATATATAGAAATATATATATATATATATATATATATTATGTATACACATTTATATACATATATATAACTTTATTTTTATGTATGTATATATATTAATATTGATATATATTTATATATATTTTATACACATATCTAATTTGAATGAATATTTATTATAAATGAATGTAAGTGTATATATATATATATATCTATCAGTTTTTATGTGAAAATGAATACATGGATGTATGTACTACCTACTCACCTGGTGATGCTGTACATATTACTGCTGTTGCGTTACGGTCCTCGCTGCACGACGAATTGTGAATAATTGTAGAGGACTTGGTATTTAGAACACTACATTTGTTATTTTCGGTGAACACCCTCCAGTTGTCTCGCCACCCATCACAAAGATGGCAGTCATCAATCGCATTGCAGCGGACTCGTAGCTCAAGTTGATGTGGGATCAGCCAGTAGCGATCCTTAGGGAATGTACTGCAACAAGATGTCAGTGAAGCGTTACTTACCCAGCGAAAAGTGGTACTGAATAAGATGATAATGGATGAAATGATACTTGGTGAAGCTTTACTGTCATCACGGAAAGCGGCACTGAATGAGATGATAATGGATAAAGTGACGATATGAAAGCTCCAATTGGCGGCTCAATCTTGGGATTATTTTGCACGATGCACTCTAATATTGCCTCATGTTGTTGTGACACTCTGACAAGGCGTTAAATTACGCAGCATCCACCCTCGTTACGCTTAACACGAGGCGTATCGAGTTAATACATTGCCGACCTACATAACACCTGACGTAACACTGTCTGATATCGTTATCGCATATCAAAGTTATTTTAACCGTGAAACAAACGTCATCAAAAAATCATTCAGGCAACCACAGAAACACATCAGTTGGGTTATTGCAAATGCGAGAACCTGTTCCATGATCATGTGCATTGGCAGTGGGCTAGTCGACAAGTAGGGCTTGGCTAATTGTGGTATAATTTCGTAATGGAGTGAACTGAACGGCTTACAAAGGTTTGGGCAAGTCTAGACAGGCATCGTATTCGTCCGCTGTGGTGAGGCTTAACATCGTCATACCGAGTTCCTCACATCCTCTTTTAGCTACCGCGAGGTCGCTGACTTGACCCAATTCGTGCAAACATAAACCATCGAGGCAACAACCTACAACAAATAACAAAGTAAACCACACATCGCCACATCCCCAACTACAGCAACATACAAAAAAACACGTCGTGCATCCTCAATTGCTGCAAGCTTCACCAAAACGTCTGATACATTTCAAATATCTGACAATCTACAGCAACACAAATCATACATCCTCAAATGTCACAATCTACAACAATACAAATCATACATCATCAAATGCCACAATCTACTACAATACAAATCATACATCCTCAAATGCCACAATCTACAACAATACAAATCATACAGCCTCAAATGCCACTTCTACAACAATACAAATCGTGCATCCTCAAATGCCACAATCTACTACAATACAAATCATCCATCCACAATTGCCACAATCTACAACAATACAAATCATACATCCTCGAATGCCACAATCTACTACAATACAAATCATCCATCCTCAAATGCCACAATCTACAACAATACAAACCTTGCATCCTCAAATGCCACAATCTACTACAATACAAATCATACATCCACAATTGCCACAATCTACTACAATACAAATCATACATCCACAATTGCCACAATCTACAACAATACAAATCTTGCATCCTCAAATGCCACTATCTACAACAATACAAATCATACAGCCTCAAATGCCACAATCCACAACAATACAAATCTTGCATCCTCAAATGCCACAATCTACTACAATACAAATCATCCATCCACAATTGCCACAATCTACAACAATACAAATCATACATCCTCGAATGCCACAATCTACAACAATACAAATCATACATCCTCAAATGCCACAATCTACAACAATACAAACCTTGCATCCTCAAATGCCACAATCTACTACAATACAAATCATACATCCACAATTGCCACAATCTACAACAATACAAATCATGCATCCTCGAATGCCACAATCTACAACAATACAAATCATACATCCTCAAATGCCACAATCTACAACAATACAAACCTTGCATCCTCAAATGCCACAATCTACTACAATACAAATCATACATCCACAATTGCCACAATCTACTACAATACAAATCATACATCCACAATTGCCACAATCTACAACAATACAAATCTTGCATCCTCAAATGCCACAATCTACAACAATACAAATTATGTAACATGTGACTTGCCTTGTTTATATGTTCTCTTCTCACAAATGTACTGGTTAGATTGCGTGCATAAGTCCACGTCGGTAATACTTCCATTGACAAAAACAGTACATCTGGTTGGTTCCGAAGACATCCAGAATGGCTCCACACTGACCGGAAACAAGGTACGTTTGACTAAACAAGGGTTTTGAGACAAGAAGAACAATATGAAGAATTAAACCTGGCCTTGAAGAAGGAGGTGATATGACTAGGGCGGTGGATGAGGAGGATGGTAACGCTATTACAGCACCAGAGAGTTGTCACTGCCCTTTCGGCACAAACCTATGGCTGTGGTCGGATAATGTGGATGTGAGGTTAAAGTTCACCCAGTGTACCGACCTTTGGTGGACGACGTGTCTGTATATAAATGATGCCTCGTCATCATCGTCACTGACGAACAGGTCAGAACAGTCGTCAAAGCACTGAATCATAGCATTCTGTAGGGTTCTTGCTCCGACGAATGCCTTATAGCAATGTTCCTGGTACAATTCCCATCCTTCGTCGCAGCCATTTGGAACATTACAGCCAGTGTGGTCTATAACAGAGGAAAGGGACAAATGAACAAAAATACTGTTAAAATCGTTTTGTACAAACAATATGGTTTATTTAATAAAAAGGAACTAGTGGTGTGTGCATAGTACCCTTCAATACCAGCACCCACTTGGCATGACCCCTTGCACTGAAAAGGTTGTCCACCCGCGCCCGATTGTGTCAAGTGAGGAACCTATTGTTTCACGCAGCATGCCCGCACATGATGAACCGAGACTCTCAATCATGTGCATCGTCTCACATACGCAACACAATGTCGTCAACACATTCATACTATTCACACGGAATGATAGTTTTCCGGTTGCCATTTCTAGCATCCAACGTCATTGCCAAACAAAACCTGTATCTGTCATCTGATGAATAGTTACCCAGTCACATAAAAAATATATTCGTTGATTCATTGAGCAGTTAAAGGGTTGGTTTTCATCGACATGTTGGGGCGATAGCGCTGGTGCATTCGTGTAACGTTAGCTTAGTATTCATCAATCAATAGACTCTTATTCGTGAACAAATACCAATATTTCCCCCTGAAATGTGCCCGGAACAAGCCTAGCCTTAATCCATGGGTTTTAGCTCTGCGACAGACTTCCGCGTAATTAAACGAGAAATACTAGCCGCTTATGACGAACTTGCTTGTGATAAAATGCTTTTGATGCTCGATCATCGAAGGCGCAAATACACACTAATCGCCATGTATTATGTCCCGAGTGACAAATATGGATTCCTCGTGAGGATGAGACTGCAAGAGCCATTAGTTTCATTTTTGGTATATATTAAAAGCTCGGCGCTCGGAAGTGGCCTGGTGCTCGGAAGCTTGACATCAGGAACCGAGCGCCTGTGATTCAATCTGTGGTACAGTCGCCCCACACTTCATTCGTGCAACCTGTCATACCGCCGTTCCGCTGTTCAATCGCTCAATCAATCATAAGTTACTCCATTATTTTTTCATTCAATCTATCGTACATTAGTTTAACGACACATTCATTCAGTCTGCCACCCAGTCGTTTCTCCATCAATTCATTACAGCCATCAACCAATCGGTCCACCATATTTAATCTATCATTTGTGCATCAATCAACCGTGCAAATCTCACCTTCTTTGTTCTTCACGAAGCTCCACTCGACATCCGGGCTGACTATGTATGCTATCGACGCCAAATTAAGCTCCATGTCATCCTGTGACGTCAGAATGATATGCTTGCCAAGGTTCCAGCCTTCCCCTATGTCCAAGTGAACGTGGGTCGGGTTGACACTCCATTGCATCCAATATGGTAGGTTCTGGCGACATAAGCGCTCATCAGTAACGGCCCATCCTTCCGACTTCATGTCCTGACCCATGCTTAAAGGCAGAGAAAATTGTGTGAGCCGTTATTCGTAGAATTGTGAAACCTGTTAAAATGGTTGTCCGATGCCGTGGCAGTTTGCATGAAATATTTAGCCAAAATTAAATCGCAGTTTTGCTAAGAAAGCAGCCGCCCAATATTGGAAATAAAAACATAATTACATTGTACGTCAATGTAAAGCAGGCTCTCCGCATGCTATTTATACTCAGGCGCCATCATCAATTGATGCCAGTATTTGAACCAGATACTAACTGTTCGATTGTCCAGTTCATGATTGGGCCATCCTGATGTTGAGTGTAAAGCTTGATGCCGTAGCTGGCGTTTGTTTCCAGTTCGTGTGTCAGAAATTGGAGCGTGGGAGATTGTGTACTGCAAGCTTTCAAACTGAAGAAGACCTGGCCCTGATGACCTACTGTGGTATTGTGATAATCTTTCGATTCTGAACTTGTTACAAACTTCCTTCTTGTGTCTGCAGGTGAGTTACACCAGGTATAATTTGTAAATCGCTGTGCGGCGTAATAAGTATTACAACACGGCAACGTATGGTTGATATGCAACCCTCATGTTGTGGGTAATACACATTGCAGTGAATGGAGAGTTGCCTCTCCATGCCATAGCAGTCACATACACAGAGCTCAAAAGACAAGGCGCACAGGAGTTGAAATGACGCTGGCGGGAAGGGAAAATATGCAAGAAAAAGAGAGAGGGAGACGGAAGAAAGTGAGAGGAAGCAAAAAGGGGGCACGGGAAAGGGAAAGAGAGAGGATGAGATGAATGACAACAAAAGGGGAGCGCAAGAGAAAGAGAGAGGGAGAGAGAGAGAGAGATAGAGAGAGAGAAAGATATATATATATATATATATAGAGAGAGAGAGAGATAGAGATAGAGAGAGAGGGGATGAAAAGAGAGAGAAGGATAGTCGAACGTGTTGTAAAATGAGAGAAGGAGAAACCGGGAGAGACACGGAGAGTTAAAACAAATGGAAGGATATGAAACAGAGAGAAGTGTTGTAAACAGAGAGAAGGAGTCACAGGGAGAGTGACGGAGAGTTAAAACAAATGGAAAGATATGAAACAGAGGGAAGTATGATGGGAGATGGGAAAAACACGGAAATGATTAAGGTAGAGGGGATGAGACAGATAAAAGGATGTGGAAAGAGATGTGAAAGAAAGGGTTGGTGGGTTTAAAAACAAAAACTAGAGAGAGAGAGAGAGAGAGAGAGAGAGAGAGAGAGAGAGAGAGAGAGAGATAGAGAGAGAGAGAGATAGAGAGAGAGAAAGTGAGGAAGAGAGAGAAAAAGAGAGAGAGAAAGAGAGAGAGAAAGAAAGAGAATGAGAGAGAGAGAGAGAGAGGAGAGAGAGTAGACGAGGGATGAGCGAAAGGGAGCCACATAGTGGAAGTGTGAAGGAGAGAGAAGGATGCGTAAAGGGAGAGAGACGGAGAGAGGAGAAGAGAGAAGGATTTGTAAAGGGAGAGAGGAGGAGAGAGAATGGTATGTAAAGAGTGAGAGACGAGATGTGGAGGAGAAAAAAGGAAAAGTTGAGGAGAGACAAGGGTGTGTGTAGGGAGAGAGACGGAGTGAGGAGGAGGGAGAAGGATGTGTATAGGGAGAGAGACGGAGAGTGGAGGAAAGAGAAGGATGTGTAAAGGGAGAAATACAGAGTGTAGAGGAGAAAGAAAGGATGTGCAAAGGGAGAGAGACGGAACGTGGAGGAAAGAGAAGGATGTGTAAAGGGAGAGATACGGAGTGTAGAGGAGAAAGAAAGGATGTGCAAAGGGAGATAGATGGAGAGTGGATGAGAAAAAGTACGTATATGAGGAGAGAGACGGAGAGTGTGCGGGAACAAAAGAGAGGTGAAGGGAGAAGACGAAGGAATCAACGAAAGGGTAGGGAGGAGAGGCACAAAGCAGTAAAAGGAGAGGGAAGCAGCAAGCCATCAACCAGTTTAGGTTATGTATCAACCTAGCATTATCCACCCGCTTGGTTATACAAGAAACCTAAATAAGTCTAGACCATCTTGTTCATGTAAAAATTTCCCCCACCTACTGTTGATTCGGCTTCGCACACCAGAACACATTTAACAGGTCCCTTGATTATCCAAGTCCCTGTCTTTGAGGTGAGATTCATATATGCGGTAGGAGAATGGCCTAAACTGGGCTCAGGGTGCCAATTGGTCCAAGTCGCTCTAGTTCCGTCATCCCATGTGTACTTCTGGTTATAGTTAATGGTAAGATCCAAACACACTAAACTTGTTCCTTCTTGTCTGTAATGCAGACGAAATTGATAAATCATTTACGGCGTACGCTATTAAGAAAGAATGCAAATGCCAACTGAAGTATAGACAAGCTGGAGACAGGATTGAAAGTGTTTATAATCATATATTCGTATGTTAATGCAAATTGTATTCGTTAATGTATATATTCTGTATTATTCGTATTGGTATACGGTTACGATTCACCTCATAATGTGCGTTTTGTAGATGTTATTTTGGTAAACCAAGGAGATTTAAGAGGTCATATGGTGGTGCGGTCGTTTATCCTGCCACCAGAGGGAGTGGTAGTAGATCCGTCAGGTTGTGTAATGGCGTTAAAGTGAAAGATGGTTTAAGACTACAATTAAAAATGGACTTTTTGTTAACCGCGGGAAGGCATTATTGGTCAGGTATTAATGTATGACAGATAAATTGGCAAGCGGTGACAGGTGGGCAAAGAATTTGGTAATTGCACGCTACTGTTATAATGTTATTTTTGGTCAATCTAAGGCATTGTGATAATGCTATTATTGGTAAATCAACGGCATTGTGATAATGTTATTATTGGTAAATCTACTGCACTGTGATAATTTTATTTTTGATAAATATACGGCATTGTGATGATGTTATTATTGGTAAATCTACGGCATTGTGATAATGTTATTATTGGTTAATCCAAGATATTGTGATAATGTCATTGGTAAATCTACGGCGTTGTGATAATGTAATTATTGGTAAATCTACGGCATTGGTTAATCTACGGCATTGTGATAAAGTAATTATTGGTAAATCTAGGGCATTATGATAATATTTTTATAGGTAAATCTGCGGCATTCTGATTATAGTATTCTTGGTAAATCCACAACATTGTGATGCTGTTATAATTGGTCTTTTCATGAATACAAGCAAAATGACAATAAATATACGTAGCAGCACTATAGCTGATTACAATAAGGATTCTGCAGGAACATTGTGTATTCCGTTCAATGCTCACTGTGTAAGATCTTCTGAAAAGAACTATATTATATTTGGCCTTTCTTATACACATTCTGAAACTAGTAAGCAACATATATAAATGATAACCATGAGATGACCGAGTCAGGGCCAGTTCAGAACCGGCACCGAACCCACAACCCATGGATAAGGAGTAAACACAATAGGCGCGTATATATACACATAGCGTCGATAAACGGGAATATTCCAAACACGTACGACTTGGACTATCTTTGTGACTAACAGCAGTTACGTATCAAATGCACCAGATGCTTTGATTCCGTAAATTTATAAGGTTTAGTATTTTCTCATTCCATCGCAAACATTTGCCCACACGCACGTAGAGGAACCGATTATTGCCGCAACGATATTCGCTTAGCATCGTTAAACTACAAAAGTCACACCATTGTTCCACTGCTTCTGGTTCTTATCGTGATCTCAGCTCAGCAACAGATAATTCAGAATGATTCGTAATCATTGATGTCACATCAATAGCAATACATCTAGAGCACACGGAGCTGATAAAATCACTTACTCGGCCATTGACCCAATTCTGAAGATGACGTCATTCTTAGCTGAATCAAGTGGCCTTGCTACTTGGCAGTCGAAAGTCACTGAATACGGATAGTGAGCAAACTGGCTTACATTATAGCACGTAGCGTCGTACCAGACTCCCTGCGAGCACTGGGATGTCACTTCAACATGAAACAAACAGCAAACATCAAATCGAATTCATGTAATTGGGTAAATTTATATTATCTCATCTCACACAACGGCGATTGACGGGCTGTTGGAAAAAACGAGTTGTATAATTGACGCGTTGTAGAATTTGGATACATTTAAACCCCACATTGGTAAACCTCCAACAACGCACAAGACATGTTGCATTAGAATAAAATAAAGTCTCATGTAAACGATAATCGTATAGGGATTTTGCTTACAGTACTGGTCAGAAACCTTCAGTATGTAGGAATCCACCTACATCGCTGTTATAAGCCATCACTATCAAACGATGCAGAACATACCTGTTAACTACGATGTATCAAAATGCCTGTTGTTTAAGATAAAGCGTAATTTACTGCAATGTAGACCCAGGCCACTTGCAATACCTAACTGCCATTTAGATAGAATCGAGTCATTTCTGGTTCATTCGGAGCGTAACAATTTTAAATTATTAAATCTATTTGTATTTTCAAGCCCAATTATAGGATTCAAGGATTAAAACGATTCGATTTATAAACAATTAGTTATGATTATCCAGCAATTAATCCTCTCTATGTTGAAATGTGAAACTGACACCACTAGCACTTTTATCTCCCCTGCTCACAGTCGTCGAGCATTACGGACGCTTAAACGAGGAAAATCTTGCGGGGTAGATGGTCTTGCCGCAGAACATTTCATTAATGCTAACGACAGCATATGTGTCTATGTGTCACTGCTGTTCTTGTGTTTTTAAAGCATTGGTATCAACCAGTTTCTTGTCGTGAAATTGTTGTCTTCCACATCTAAGGTTAAAGTATATATATATATATATATATATATATATATATATATATATATATATATATATATATATATATATATATATATATATATATATATATATATATATATATATATATATAAGTATTTATACATTTCATTATATTTATATATACATATTACATGTATATGTATGTATTTTTGTAAATTGATGAATTTTTAGTTATACATATATCTGTATGTATATGCATATATATATATATCTGTTTATATATACAGATATATATATATATATACATAATATATATTTTTGGATTGAAATTTATGTGTGTTATATAAATATATATATATAAATACTCATACATGGATAAATATAAAAAAATATTTATATATATATACATATATACATACATAATATGTATATGCAAATAATTATTAATTCATCTATACATATTTATATTTACTCCCATTCAACCGGGCGGCATATCCTGGCGATATTCGTCATCATTCACCTTTGCTTTATCTCCGTACAATAACACACATTTGCAAATAAGGCAAAACACGACGTTCAATTTTGCAAATTCGACATGTCAAGGTATGTAGCCACTGTGTGTGATCTGATTGTGGTCACACATTACTGAAGTTACTACCATTAATCATATTTGACAGCTGAAGGCGGTGCCACATATCAAAGCAAGAAGAAACATTATCATTGCAAATAAAATCTATTGCTTCTGGTTGTGGTACAGATCATATTGAAATATTGCGTAGAATGTACCACGTTTGTTCACACATTTCAAATGTCACTTTCATTATTATCGCATTTATTTGACTTGTTCGTTATTTTGTCGTGACTACTACCATATCATACCCACTTAATAACATTCTTCGTTGGAACCATTCAATGTGCAATATAAGACCAGTATTTGCTTTATGGCAGGAACGTTTTCAAAGCATTAAAAAAGTGCCATATTGAGAACTGATACACAATTGTTTTTTGTTTTCACAAAAACGCATTCTTCTTTTAGGAAATTTTGTATATCAATAAAACGCTGAATGTCGGCAAATGGACGGTGCCAACCGTGTAATGGTAATAGTCGATAGCAGCAACTGTTTATCGTAAATAGTCTTTGATGCATCCAGTCGTTGAAGTGGACAGTCACTTGAGCGTACGAACATTTATAGACACTTGGACATTGTTATTCATGTATGGTTATATGAAGGGATGGATAGGTAAAAAGGTTGGGATACATTTGCCATTTGCATCTACTCATCTAATCAACTTTGTAGTGTAGACTGCATAATAAAGCATATCAAATTCCAGGCTCCCAAACGGACGACTACATTTGTAGTTATAGGCATGTTTCAATCCAGATTACGGGCTGCTTCAAATCATTCGATGACACGTACTATACTTTAACAGATCACATCCGGACGTGATAATGCATTTAGGCCTCCTAAGGTAATTGCAACATCGCATCAATGACAAATTAACAATGGCTGCGAGATAAACAATGCCGGCGGAATTATATAAGCCAGCAAGGAATATATTCCACCACCGGTAAAACTCGCCCAGTTTGCCGCTTTTAATGCTTCATGGTTGTGGAATATTCCATGTGGGGGCCGTACATATTTGTGGTCGAAATGAGAAATCTGATCCTGTTAAACCCATCAGGTAATCGTAGAGGGATAACAACTCCTTGGCGGTGCTAAAACCGGACCCATAGAACTGTATTGACTTTCACCCCCATATGTGTTTCTGCCGGGAAGTTTCTGAGTGTATTGTCAGAGTTCAGCATATCGCTGTCATAGGTTTTTTAAGCCATGTCTCTTAGGTTCTGCAAAGGAAAGGGACCGAATACGGCTCCGGGTCGTTACTTTGAACATTGCTTGAGGGTCGGTTTGAGTAATCAAAGTAGCACCAGGACCAAAGCGCTAATCGCCATCTCGACTGCAGTAGTATAGATGTTAGCGGTACTGGCACACCTGTCTCATATGATTATGACACACCTATCTCATATGGTGAAACCCAGAAAGCACACATATACAGGGTGACTCACATGAGCCAGCGAACCGCTCGCACCTCCCCCCCCACCATATGCTACCATATGAGCCCAGCCCTTCCAGCCCCTATGGTATAGGCCCACTAAAGAGGGCGACAGCATTGTCAACCATCTACACCAGGACCCTGAGGAATAAGCTCTTCTGAACGACTCACGCGCTCCAAAAGGTCCTCATACTTTGATTCCAAATCCCTCACATCATTCTCAAGGTCCACCTTCTCCTCCCATATATGTTCCACATCTGCTTGCAGCTCGGCCACCCCAATATGTTCATCGGTGCTCATTCTATACCTCAGCCCTCATATGTTCAACATATCGACGCGTGCCCATAGGCCAGAGTGTCTACATTACCTGGAGCTATCCACCGCTTTGAGTCAAAGGGGGAGAGAGACACCTTGTTAACGTGGAGCCCATATATTTTATGGCAGTCACTCCTGAGCATGTTCATTCCGTGGCGAAACTGCTTCTGGTCGAACAGTGACTCCACGTACTGAGCGTGTCGTAGATGCTTCTTCACCACCACCTTCTTCACACCCTTAGCTCTTTTTATCTCGCCCTCATCAGACATCAGGATAGAGTACATCTTAGGGCGCAAACCAACGTACTCCTTGATGGGCACGCCAGCGCACTCATCCTTCATCTTACCCAGAACCTTTTTGTTTTTGTCACTGTGCAGGGCATGAGAAGGGTCAAAGTTACTAGTGTCAAAGAGATGCCCATCCTCCCTCATATCCGCATAGACGTCAATGGTACGGATCTCAAGCAGCAGCGAGTCTGTGTCTGTGTAAAGCAGGTTAATATTACTGTCATATCTAGCCTTCATGGTATTGTAGTAAAAGTCATACATCAAGTGCTTGGAGAGGTCCAGAATGCACATGCCAACGTAGACCGGGCGGTTCAGCGCTAAGCGAGTCTTGTGCATATGCAGGGCAGCTAGATCATCGTCAAACACTTTTTGTTGAGCATAGGCGGGGCTGGCCACAAGCCTACGTATTTTTTCTTTTTCCGACGAGCGCACAATCTTAACGTCGACTCGCCTCCGGAGATTCTCCATCGTTTTACCAAAGACAGAGTTATTCAAAAGTTTATAGAGATCCTTCTCAAAGTCGCTGTTGGCGGCCTTGAGTAGATCTGTATTCATCCTTATGTAAGGCTCCATCCATGGACTCTGGTCAAAGACAAGCGCACGATGAATCTTGGTGAGTCTCAACCCCAAAGACAGATATAGCTTGAGGTTCCTGTAGTGTACCACATACTTCTCCTTGTTCCGCAGGTTGGGCACCAGCTTTTCAACTCCATTTCCGGTGCTCCCCAATGCACCTAGGAGATCTTTCTGGTAGTCTGACAACCACTCATTTTGCACAAGAAGCCGCTCCGGCGCTAGGGGGTAATCGTTGTGTTCGTCATGAAGCGCAGCAGGATACTCCAAGTCTACCTCAAGTATATACCCCGTTTCAGCATCATCAAGATTGTCCTGGATCTCTAGGTTCTCAGGCCGTTCCACCCACTCAATACCCGAAGTAGGTAGGGCTTGGCTCATCGCCCACCCATACAGGTTGTTGGCATCGAGGTACTGGATATAGCTCGCTGGCTTATCCTGCTCAAAGCCATCCACGTATGGGTTGTTTGCTTTAGCGTGGCGATGTGATACCATGCTTATCCCACCGCGCAGCCCCTTCTCAATAAACGGGTGCTTGTCATAATCGGTGAGAAGCTCGAGTTTCACCCCTGTGCTCTTAAGAAGCGCATCCCACGACAAACCGGGGCTGGTATAGTAGTGGGCCGGATCCAACCCGTATTGCTTAAGACAGGTTTTGCGGAATGTTTCAAACACATCGGCCAGGAGCAGTACATCCGTGCGTAAGTAAAGGTCATGGTAGTCCCCCATGTTTTTACAACCGAACGCGTTCCAGACTTTCTGGGCGTGTTCATAGTCTGCAGCAGATATACCCTGTTCAGAGAGCTTGCTGTAGAAATCATGGATCGGCGGCAGTGGAGCATCAAACTTATCCCAGCCATCCATGAACTCATAGGGATACACTCCCTTATGCAGCAGCAAGCGCCGCTTCATCTGGTCTGGCTCGTATTCCTCCGTCACAGCAAAGGCATCTGGGTTGTTAGCAGACACAAGCTTGTCGAGCGAGGCCAGGAGGAACTGTGCACTGTCAATGAAGCGCAACTGTCCGACCGACAGGGAGATATACTTCTCCATGTTATTTGGGATGCAGTTGATATTGCCCTCCACTTTGCTTATACCCTGCATCAAGAGATGGGAGTCGTAGCCCCGCAGGTTATGGAACACCACAGGGATGGGTGTTGTCTTGGGACTCAGCCGAAGTTTCAGGTTACACATGTTATGGGCTGGCCCTCTGTACAAGCCTGTTATATGGCAGTGATCATGAACAGAGTCACAGCCCAGTTTTTTCTTGCACACATGACAGTGAGTTGCAGCCTTATGTGCCCTTCTATCCTCCCGAGTCATCCGCATAGGGACAGGCTTGGACAGAACTGCTTTGATCTTTTGCTCCTCCTGCTGCAGAGCCTGTAAGAACTTCTCCACAACATCGCTTCCTCTATAAACCACAGGGGGTTCTGTCTGCCCATCACATCGGGCAACCACATAGCCGTAACCACATGGCTCATGCTCCTGTGTTCTCTGCGTGTTGCTCTTACCAGGATTAGGCGCAGGTCCCGGAAGCTTCACTGTGAGCGCCTCAAAGTCGGCATAGATAAGATAGGGGGCAGCAAGCTGTTTCTGCCAGTTCTGGAAGGATAATATGTTCTTCCCTTCCTCAGGCATGTCAACTCGCACAGCAGTCTGCCCGATACCCATGCACTCATGTTTTCTCAGTGGTGTATCCATGCAAGCATCGCTCGCAGAAGAACTTGCGGTGCTCGTACTTACTCTGGTCATACAGCAGGCGGTTCAGGTCTTCGATCTGCGTGTAATGAAACCTACCCTCCTCCTCAATAAACATGAGGTTTATACATGGACCAGGCTGTCTGCTGATACGGTGAACGATGGTGTCCTTTCCATCCCAGCCAAAGACATTCAAGCCGCCTACTTTAGCATGTTTTTCTATCTTCTCAATCTGCGAGATAGGTGTTGGATAGTCCACGCCTTTTCCTTCTAAGAGTCTTAAGAGCGGCTTAATGTTATATTTCGATGGTCGCTGCGGGTTCTTGGCAACCGGGTGCAGAGCCGCTTCAATGGAATATAGAACGCAGTGTGGGTCGTTTGTGTTTTTTACGTTTCTAATTGCCTTCTTTACCGCCAGCTTTCTCGGCAGTTTCAGGTAGGAGCCACCTTTCAATGGCTGGTAGTTGGCAATATCAATCCACAGAGTTGTGACCGCCTGAAACTCCCAGCCAAAACCTTGGTTGGTCCACTTCTCCAACCGCTCTTGGATATTAGCATTGCACTGGTTCAGCTCATCGTTAATATCTTCTGAGGAGAGAACTACCTGCTGCTTATTACGCAACACAGGCTCAAAATAATCAGTGCTGTCATCATCGGCGAGCTTGGAGAGTCTTACCTTA
This sequence comes from Urechis unicinctus, assembly GCA_034190875.2. Taxonomy (NCBI): domain Eukaryota; kingdom Metazoa; phylum Annelida; class Polychaeta; order Xenopneusta; family Urechidae; genus Urechis; species Urechis unicinctus. The sequence continues at coordinate 69,284,802 of CM067351.1, forward strand.
AGGGCAAACTGACACTTGATTCCACCTAGCTCTTCCAGCTCACCAGCCAAAACTTTATCCATCTTCCGACGCATGCCCTTAAAGAACATCAAAAGGTCCGAGCTAAGGGGGTGAGACTCAGGAACGTTCATCACCCATCCACGCAAATAGTTTTTAACAGCCCACTTAGTCTTCTTGAAGGCAAGACGCGCTGTGGGGACTGGGGACTGGGTTGCGGGGATGCGTGGGGCAGGGACAGGTCTGCGTGGGGCAGGGACTGGTCTGCGTGGGCCAGCAGTGGGGACAGGGGTGCGTGCCACCCCAGCCTTTAATCTAGCAAACATCTCCTTGTATGTACGGTCATATTCATTACGCACTTGGAGTGCTTTGAGTGCAACCTTAGAGTGTGGATAAGGAGGCTTAAAACCGTGAATTGAAACATTTTGGGCTTCACGTGCTCGCTGATTGTGAGTCATGTTTACTATACAGTTCCATTAGTCTAAAAGGGAATTCGTTGATACACAAAAGGCAACAACAATACAGTGAGCGGACTTTGACCTATGCAGTAAACACCCGTCTCTGACAAGGTGCCAAGCTTCGTCGCACATAGCCGCCAAACCATGTTGTTGACAGCGCCACAAGATTTCTATTTTTATACAGTGGGGAATCCCCGTTCAGTGGCGCCGACTGGCGTGTCCCCAGCTATAGGCCGTTGTGAAACAATCTTTTGGGCAAGACGAAGACGACTGTGGTTGACTTTATCGAACCCACAATCCATGCACAATCCTACCTTATTATTTTTTATAGCCTTCTGACAACCCGTACAAAGACGATTAATGACACCATGTTATATCTTATATCTGTGTAAGTTACAAAACTCTTGCTCTTGCGTACAGGGCCTGTTGCAGGGGACTTTCTTTCCGAGCAATATCCATGGGCACTTATTGTCAAATACTACCATTGTTATATATATAGATATCTATTAGTCTAATTGGTAATACCGTTTGGCGGCAACTGGGTATCGGACGGCACCACAAGCAACTCCTCCTTTACAAAGCCACGGAGAGGTCCATCCAGCAAATAGTATAGTACAGGCTCACCAGATTTAGTGACAGAACTTCCAATCCGGTAAACATTGAGCGACCACACAGGGTCAGTGGCCCGCCGCCGGCGGTCTTGCTCTGCCTCACCAAGCTGGTAGAGGTAGCGAACGCCAACATCAGAGAGAAGCTTTTGCTCTTTGACCCCCAGAGGGCGCCCTGGTACGACTGCAGAGGGCTTTTGTGCAACTCGTTTTGCCTTTATAGCATCTTTAGGTTTTTTTCCAGTCAAGCGGGTCACCTCATTATTTATCGCAGAGACTACAGCCTGCAGTCGAGAAACCCACTCAGTCGATCGTTTTCCAGTATCCCTTAACTCTACGGCATACTGGTGACCAAAGAGTCGTTAAGCAAGGGTTCGGTTAAAGCGTTCCACTATACCCTGGTCTCGATGGATATTCACACGGCCACGTCTGACTGATACTCCATGTTTTACTAACAGCTGATTCGCTGCACCCATAAACTCCCGTCCGGGGTCCACCTGAAGTAGTTTAGGCCAATGCAGCGGTCCTCGTTTGTATATCCTCTCAAGTGCACCTGCGACCTCCTTAGCCTCTTTTGTAGTCAATGGCTCAGTCGCTTTGTAGCGCGAGGCCACATCAACCAATGTTAGGGCATACTTGTAAGTCCGGCGCTTCACAACGTCATGAGGAAGAAATAAGAGATCGGCTTGGTGAACCTCATTGGGGACAGGGACATCAAACTTTGGACTGGGAATGTGTTTTGGCACTGGCAGGTAGATTTGCCATATAGCTTGCTTTGTTAGCCACCCCCTGGCAACTTCCTCAGAAACCCATTTTCTCCTGGAAGGATTGTAGGTTACTCGCGTGGGCAAAACCTGGCTTTGTATCCTTTTCCGCCTCAAAGGCCATCCGTGTAGGGTCATAACGAACGTTTCGACCAGCAACCTTGACGAGACTCCCGTAACCATACGCATCATGTGCATATAAGATACCAAGGCCACTATTAGCTACGGTTGCCTTCTGGCGCCAGTCTGTGTTTGGTTGAACACCAAAGTTAGTGCAGAGTCTGTCATATGCTCTCTTGTCATATGTATTGTTATAGGGGTCATAGGCATGATCCTGAGGTAGAGGCGCTTGCAGTTCTTCTAATAGGCGACGCACTGTGTAATAAAGGTGAAAGGTGTAGAGAGCTTTCACGAGTGGAATCCCAGCCTCGAGGTGATCGTGGGATGACACGCCGCAGCCGGCTGTTGCACACCACACTGCAAAGTTTAACTGGTTCTGCCAAAACTGCATTGGATTTGTCAACCAGTCTTTTACCACTTTGTCCGCTGTTACCGGCGGCACCTTATAGTTACTGAATAGATCAGGAAACTTTGCTGTGAATGTACCACCATTGTGAACAACTTGAATTGTTTGTCGGGTTAGTTTATCTCCCACACCATATGTGGCTGGATACACCCCGCCCGCACCATATGGGGTAGCTTTTCTATTGAAACTAAAGGCTTGTTTATTCATAGTGCTATGTATCACACTCTGTCTAATGTTCAAAGCGGCGGCGCTGTGTCCCTGCAAAAACCTATTGACAACACTGCGGGTGATCTATGTGTTGGCCTAAGGTTAATCACGTATACTGTGGGCTGGTACAATCTCGAATCAAACGAGACCATTCAATGGCAGTCAAGAAGATCAAGGGAGGGAGGATCTGTCCAATTAAAACCTGGTCTCTGGAGTTTCAGCCTTCTTCAGCAGCAGATTACATCAATAGGTCTTGGTTTAGAGGTTAATGCTGCAAATGGGGTAATAACCCTCACAATTCCTGATAATGGGGCTGCGCGAATATCAGACGGTGTGTTAAAAATGTTGAGTCTTGATGACGGTCAGGGTAGGCAATTAATTCCTTCAGGTACTTACATAGGTGACCGGCCCATTAACTTTAGCATCTTAAACACAATTTATGTTCACCTCGATCAAGTCAGCACCACACACAACATGCTAGATGGTGCACCCACTACGCTTCTTGAAGTTGTTGGCTTAGAGGGTGGCTCTTTCGGTGATATTATAACCACGAAGATCACTAATCCTGTATGTAAGCGTGTCACTAGTGGAACAGTGCATGAGTTAAAGGTTCAGTTACGCGATAATAAAGGAAGGCTATTAGATAACCACGACTTACCTGTTAGCGTTGTTCTTGAATTTACAAGATGTCAATAAAAACGAGTATTTATGGACCTAGGCAAAAACCGGCAAGCACTGTTCAGGGTGCCGACCTATCGGAATATGCCACAAAGACCTATGTATCTATTGGTGACTCAAAAAATATGGATAAAAGTGGCGGTACTATGACTGGAGACCTTGAAATGGGAGATAATAAAATCGTTGAGTTGGGAGACCCGATTTCACCGAAGGATGCTGTTCATAAAAAGTATATTGATGCTGAATATAGACAGCAGAACAGGTACCTGAGACGATACGTAGATGAAAAGACGAAACCACTCATTACTATATGGGCAGAAGCAAGTGGACCCCTTCGCAGAGGATATGAGTAGTCGTTCGGTCATGGGGCTAGGGGTCGAGACTCACAAGACTCAAGCTGTGGTTATACCATGTTATGTAATGGCAAGATCATTCGTATGGGGTTGTCTTCGGGTGTTGGTGCTGATGCTGGTCCTATAGCAGTCGTTCCTGTTATTAATGGAACGAATCAAGTGGTAGGAATAAGTAAGCCTGCTAACCAACGGGCTGTTGTAATAACTTTAGACCAGTCTTTACAGCTAGAACAAGGCAACGTTATTAACTTTTATACAACCACACAAAACAGAGGGGCGACTTGGTCTGTAGCTTCACTCCTAATTGAACTTGATATATAGACTTATGTATACAAAGACAGTATGAAACAACAACCAACGACTGCACCATTAAATCCGGAGCCTCCTCCATATGATCTGGGGCACTCCTATCGGCTGAATGAGATCAGTCTTAAGAAGCAATACCTTGAGAAAGAAATTGAAAAATATGGTGCTATGTACAAAAAAATATAGGTGTGCAGTAAACTCAGTGGACGCTGTAGACACTGCTTTAGTTGCTGTGGGTATGTGTCTTGGCGCAAGTGGTGTAGGTGTAATGTCTACAATAGTTGCCATTCCTATTGCCACAGTGTTGGGTGCTACTGGAGCCGCTTGTGGGCTACTTGTAATTGCTGGAAAATTCATCAGTAGGCGGCTGACCATTAAGTTAAAAAAGCATGACAAGATCCGCATTCTCGCTCAGAGCAAATTGAATACCATTGCTGACATTGTATCGGCGGCGCTTGAAGATGGGTATATCTCAGATGATGAGTTTAAGCTCGTTTCGGTCGAGATCATCAAATATAGTCAAATGAAAAGTGACATTAAAGCAAAATGTTTGAAAGCGGCAGAATCGCCCCCTAGAGCTGCTAAGGTATTACCCTGACAGTCAATTTGAAGAGTGGGGGTTGTTAGATATAATGGAGGCGGCGATAAAATCTTTCTGCAACGATCATACTGTAGTCAAACAAAATACGGACCAGTGGGAGACCACGAGGAAGGGCTGCGTTGGAGGAAGTGACTACTCCGCTATCATAGGGCAAAACTACTTCAGCAGCTATAGCAAGAAGCTGACAGAAAAAACTAGCAACGAGGGTGTTCGCTTTAGCACACCCTGCTTCTGGGGTACGACTTTTGAGGAGGTTGCAATTGCGGTATTGGAGAAGGTGTACTACACCAAGGTCTACGGAAATAATATCTATATTGAGGGCGCACGACGGCCTACTCTCCGGATGGCTTTTGTGTGCTCCCAATCCGGCAGGCTGGAGTGGATGCTGTCTGTCTGGGGCATCCTGAGGAGGTTGTGCTGCTCGAGATAAAGTGCCCCTACACTCGGAGTCCTGGGAGGGTGATTCCGAATATGTATAAGCCTCAGGTTCTGTTGGGGTTGCACCACAGTCCGGTGGCGACCATCGGGGTGTTTGTCGACTGCGTTTTCAGGTTGTGCTCCTTTGAGGACCTGGGGAGATCTGAGACGTATAACCAGGTGTATCACAAGGATCAGAAGAAGTATAAGGAGACGGTGGCTTGGGGGTGGGCGGGGGTGGAGGGGCTTGAAGACGGCAACTATAGTGCGAACGGGAGGTTTAATAGTTGCCTGGGCTTGGAACAGGAGCATCACGGTCCTTGGTTGGGAAGACCGAGTGGGACCACAGAGAGGCCGACGGGGGCTTTCTGCTGTTGGAAGCTCTTTACGATGAGATTGATAACCGCTCGTCCTGATCCCGACTTTATCGAGAAGAACGACGCTAAGGTTGCCCAGTTTATACAGGACCTCAACCGCGTGAAAAATGGAACTTACAGCGACGGTCGCAGATATTTATCACTCAATGACCTCTATGGTGACTAACTACTGGTGTGGGCCTATACCATAGGGGCTGGGGGGGCTGGGCTCATATGGTAGCATATGATGGGGTGGAGGTGCGAGCGGTTCGCTGGCTCATGTGAGTCACCCTGTATATGTGTGTTTTCTGGGTTGCACCATATGAGATAGGTGTGTCATAATCATATGAGACAGGTGTGCCAGTACCGCTAACATCTATACTACTACTGCAGCAACGAGGCTCGCTCTCGGAATAGGTAGAGTGATGAGTAACCAATATATTGTCTCCCATGTTTAATTCGCTTGGATGTGAAGGATTTGTAGGCGTGCTTTTTTATGTCTTCATGTACAGCTTTAAGCACAGTCAATCGAAGCGTGCTTTCTCAACGTTGGTTCATTTTTGAGCACATGTAGCTCGAGCTCTCTACTACCAATGTGGACAGGAATTTCATGCGAGTTGTTGATCGGTCTTAAACTTGGAATGTCTGTCTTACCTTGTCAAGCTCCGTGTTATCCCGCAGTGTCCCCATCTCATCTAAACTTGCTTGCGTCCTTATGTCCAATATGTCATTGTGACCTTCATCTTTTAAAGAATGCATCTGTCTCTAGGACAAGTATTACACAACGACGTATTTATTATCATTCGCTAACCGATAGCTCTGAAAGGAACACTTTTATACACTTCTCTACCAAAACTTAGCGGCGCATGAAAGTGGATGACGCGATGTGTTATCTGCTCAGCAGTCACAGCGACCGGGTGTATTCTGCCTGTGACATTCCTAGTAAATTGATAGGGTGATTATCAGCAGGCATTATGTATCAGACAAATGTTCCTGGGGGAGAGGCTTTGCCCCTGAATAATTATATAAACAGAGCACATATGGGAGAGGCTACGATATATATTTAAAAGAATACGGGCGACCTATTGGTTGGCCTTCGGCTGGTAACCTATGTATTGTGTTTTTTAGGTGACCACAACTTTCCATAAGTTTCTCTGCCATGCTCATCTACAGCAAGCCTATTGACAGCTATCTTCCAAGTCTTTCTCCAGTGTGGGTTGCTGGGAAAGGAATAAAACAGTGATTACCAGCTGACTCGAATACCAAATACATAACGATATTGGAATATACACTTGATTCACCTTGCACGTTACGTGCAAATATGATTTTTGATTCGCTTTCATATTGACGAGGTATTTAACTCATGACCCACACACCGTAAGGCACAATTTCTATTCACGTTCGTTCGTTTAACCTTTCATCTATAGTCGCATTGTGCACCGAGCAGATCTCTCAGAAAGCAGACAGCCTGACAGCTGGGTTGTGAGATGAGCGCGTCAAATCGGAAGTTAGTTACAAAAAGCTCACCAGGGCGGCGCGCGCGACTACGCGAACAACCGAATGTATTGGGCGGATGCAAACCAGAAAATGTATCAAGTGGCGACCGGAGACACTCTCAGATTAATTCCCAGTCTCGGGAGTTTTGACCATAAGCAGCGGGAAGTTCTTAGCCTAGATATAGATATGGTGACTGGGTGCTTCACCTTGACGATCCCTAACGGAGTGCACATAACCTCATGTGATACACTTTTGGGGTCTAATTGATTGTGGTAAGACATCAGATAATATATTAACTTGCACAAACCCATCATTACCCTCCTCACAAAACGCACGAGATGGAAGCGGGGGAATACATTATGTTGCCACCATGTTGGGTATGGCGCATAGGGTTATCCAGCGCGACAGTGCTGTGTGTGCCTACAAAGGTTGGGCGGGGTGGGATATGAACAGATTGCAAGTTAGGAAAAAAGCCATTTGTTACTTCAACAGTTGGAGCTTATAGGGAGAAAATATTATTTATCATTTTCAAACAGTACGGTCCAAATATTTGTCTTTAATTACGCAAAATTGTTCAAGACAATCGGACGGCTCCTGTTATGTGGCAGCGATCTATCAATGAATTGTCAATTAACTCAGCCATCTGACCAGAGCTCTGGCATAAATTGTGACCAAGCTTCAGAGATGTAGGGGATGTAAGCAAATTGATGACAGCTCGCTGAAGTAGTGATGCTGCCTGTTCAGCGACATGACTCCTAATAGACACAGACTTACAAACGCATTATGCAGACACCAACTGCATCATTTATTGCCCCCCCACTCAGTCAGATGACAATTGGGGTACTTATATCGACTTAGTCAGATGACCATTCGGGGTACCCATGTCGAATGAGTCCGATGACCACATAAGGTACCCATATCGACTGAATCAGATGACCACATGCGGTATTCTAACGACTCAACCATTTGACCACATAAGGTACCCATATCGACTGAATCAGATGACAACGTGGTGTATTCATATCGACAGAATCACATGACCAACTAGGGCACTCATATCGACTGAATCTGATGACCACCTTGAGTACTTATATCGACTGAATCAGTTGACAACATGGGGTACTCATATCGACTGAATCAGATGACCACCCGGGGTACCTGTATCATCTGTATCAGATGTCCACCTGGGGTACTCATATCGACTGAATCAGATGACCACATGGGTTACCCATATCGACTGAATCAAATGACCACCTGGCGCTCATATTGACTGATTTAAATGATATCATGGGGCACTCAAATGGACTTGATCAGATGGCCGCCGTATGTACTGGTATCAACTGAATGAGACCTTCATTAACGGCCTTGCAATGAACAGGATATCATTGCAAATAGTAGCATCGCAACTCTTGCACGTACATCGTATTTGAGGTAATTAACTGCTTAGCCATCGCGATCCGTGGGCGTGTAGCATGCAATATGAGTTCCTGTGGGGATACTTAGGAGCGCCTGAAGCAAGTATGGGGTGCCATATTGAGGTGCCATGTGTACAGTGGGATGCTATATGAGGAAGGAGTTAGATCATTTCCGGTGCGCAGGAAAACTACGCTGGGATTCTATACTACTATGTCACTGTATTAATATGCGCTTCATATTTTATGTAATTGCTGTGCTTTGCACCAGCAGCATTTTGGCGAACTTGTCAGCTTAACATGTCCATGTTTGCATCAGGGCAATATACTGGATAAACGGACATGGGATGTTTCCGCTCACTTTTTGCGCTCATTGTAGACGATGGTAGCGTGCTTATACAGCATGGTCATGCAGAAGTGCTGAAATATTGAGACATGTCATGCTACTCTTCTCGTACTGCTGTACAATCCACCTCGCCATGTCTCTAACCAGTTAATAAATATGAGATCGATGAATAAAAACCTCTTGGGTTGAAAAAGCCTAAGGAAGTATTTGGTGAGCTTCATCAACAACATATATGCTACATTAAGGTATATGTCAATTGTGCACTATCGATTGCTTGTTGTTGGATCTGTTCCAACCCCGATGGCAAAACCAAAATATAATATGTTTATTTCAGAGAAAGAGCCGACCACAAACTGATTTTGGCAAACGAGTGATTGGTGTCAGTTTTAGAAAACTACAGGACAGCCTGGCCGCGTGTCGAGCGGTTTCATGATGATCTGAGTGGTCAGAAACTGATGCAGTCAAAGCACAGACGAACTATACCAGTCCTACAAGTAAGTAAATGCAAAATGCCAGTGCGCTCCTCTTCGACAGCTGCGCGTGTTACAGAATCACGGCAAGATAACAATTGCTGCGAGATTTCCATGTAGATCAAAAGCAGGATGGTTAAATCTTAGTGACGATTTTATAGCTATGTCACAGAAGTTAAGCTTGACACACAAATAAACTAGTCTTTGGGTTGTTGTATTACGTTTTAGACTAAAAAGACAACCAGTGACCAGGATATAAAGCTGAATGCACAAAACGCCGCAAATATAATATAATTTGATAGAATATAGGTCTTCCGAAAGAACACATTATTCCCAGCAATGGACAATCATCTTCATCATAATTGTTTTTAGCAGCATATATATTTTCTTAGAGCAATTCTGTTATAGTTAGATTGCTGCGTTCATTCTCTCTCAACTAATACCAAGTCAAGATGTCAAATGGTATTTTACTTACCTAACGGCAGCATCCCGAGTATCAGACCCACAAGTAGAAGCGCCGTCCACGACATTCTTCTATCCCTCGACAAATGACAGCCAGGGATATTCTTCACCGAAATATTGTCTTTGAAATAACACTTCTTTATAACATGCGCCGCGCGCAATGCATTTCACGCGAGTAACAAGCTGCTGTAGAGGCGCTTGGTAACAACAGGCGTGTGAGATCAATGTGAAGCAATATATCCTAGCACCTTTATCGCCCATACATTCAAAGGGCAATGTTCCCTCATTAGTAAATCATGACCTTTGCCGACACTCTTCCAAACGCAAGTTACATAAGTTTTATGAAGCAGACAGTAAACAATGACACACGTCTGTCAGCGTGACGGACGGTACTGTGGCAGCTCTTGAGAGTGTCGTGTTAAATATAGTTTGGGGCTAACCATTATCTTATGTATGCCAACGAATTTGCAACACGCGTGCTTGTTTTCAGCGGTCTCCTTCAGATTTAACGCGAAAAAGCAGAAACTCGTTTCAATGTGAAAGCAACCCAGAATTATAGACAAATAATCGGTCTGAAGGAAAGAAAAAAGTCTCCATATGACAAGTAAACAGCGTCGATTACTGATCATGCATGCTTTCCACGATCCATGCTGTGGTCAGTAATGGAATAAATATGCTTGAGCTGCATAATTCAAGTGGTAGATTTCTTTATACGTCAGAATATAGATAATATTCGAAATGAATATAACTACCATAGCAGCCATCTTGAGCAATTGAAGATTGCCTCAGATTAACCTTTCCTAATGACATTAACATCAGAAAAATAGAAAATGCTTATTCAGCTAACGAAAGGAAAATATGCGATGGGTAGATATGCGGGTGAATTGTGTTATTCTCACTAGAAGAAGGAACGAGGTATTAACATTAATGTTGAGCTCTTTGCTAGTCAAGGTCCCCTAGCCCCTTGGTTGCGGGCCCTGTTTACATATTAATGATATTCAATAGTCGCCAAGAGTCTAGGCTAGGAAAAGTTCTTGAACTGGTCTGGCATCCCAGATTTGGGATGCTCCAATCCGAAGCCGTGTCTCTCGGTCACTCTTGGGTACTTTTGAGTTATTGTCTCTCATTGGTCAGTCTCACATTTTCCGAAGATTCGGCGCCATATTTGTTTTGGTAAGCTCCGTTACACCTCTTTTCACCAGAATTGAAGTATATCCTCTTGCTTAACATTGAAATGACTCCAACAGAGGCCCTCGATTACGCGCCACAGTCACATAGCGTGGTATTGAAAGGCTCGGCTGCTTGATGGGTCGTGACTGCTTTGCGAATGTGCCTGCTGGGGCGGGGAAAGCAATTTTGCTATGCGTTGTTAGCTACTGCTTTCGATGCAATGCGTGGAATGGGTGAGGGTTCGACACCAATGGTTGTCCGCTTGACGGGACAAGTGAATTGTCATGTCGGACAAGTGACTTGCCAAGTCAACTTGTCCAACCGGACGAGTGATTTTTATGAGCCGGGCACGCATTCTACAACGCCCCGTTTTGTTGTTACACAATTAATCACACAGTCCACGAGAGAAGCAGACACACAACTGGTTTCTGACTGTATTGCGTAAACATACTATCGTGCAGCTTAGCTATTAAAGCGCTTGTTTTGGTGCCAATTTTAACTTTTGAGACACCCCATAATTGCAGACGACATTCATTGGACGCAGACCACATCAATGTACATGACGTCACATTAAACCGAGAGTGGTATCACAAACCAGTTTCATAAGCCAGACGCGCAACTAAGCCCAATATATAGATATAGATATATATATATATATAGAGATATAGAGAGATATAGGAGATATATATATATATAGATATATATATAGATATAGATATATAGATATATAGATATATATATACATATATATATATATATATAGATATATCTATATATCGATATATGTATCTAATATATATGAGGGGGATATATATATATATAAGATATATATGATAAAAATGAATATATATAGGACAGAGACAGAGATTTATAGATCTGTATAGAGAGATATGCTCTCTATATGCTCTGCTCTCTATCTGATATGATAGATATATGAGATATATATAGGAGATAAAAGAGAGAGAGAGCAAGAGAGAGAGAGAGAGAGAAAGAGGGGAGATAGAGAGAGGGAGATCTTTTCTCTAGAGAGACAGACACAGAGAGAGAGAGAAAGAGAGGAGAGAGATTTCTCTCTCTAGAGAGAGAGAGGGAGGGAGAGAGAGAGAGGAGAGAGAGAGAGACAGAGAGAGAGAGGGAGAGAGAGAGAGGCAGACAGAGAGATCTCCTCAGAGAGAGACGGAGAGAGACAGAGAGAGAGAGACGGAGAGAGAGAGAGGGAGACAGAGAGAGAGAGAGAGAGAGACAGAGAGAGAAACAGAGAGAAAGACAGAGGGAGACAGGGAGAGAGGGAGAAAGAGAGATAGAGAGACTCTCTCTCCTAAAGAGAGATAGAGAGAAACATTCTCTCCTATCTCTCACAGATAGAGAAGACAGAAATCTATATCTATATAGATAGAGACATATCTATCTACATCTGACACATCTCTCTCTATATATATATATACATATCTCTATATATATATATATATCTATATATATATATATATATCTATATATCTATATATATATATATTTCTCTCTCTGCTCCTCTCCGTCTCTCTCTATATTGCTCTCCCACTCTCTCTCTCCAATATCTCTACTCTACTCTATTTATCTATATCTCTAGATTTTTAAACATTACACTGACAAAGGTATGGTACGACTCTCTCCATTGCCTTCTATGTTAATAACCAGCTGCTCATCAACAAGTTTGCATTATGAGGTCCACTTGGTCCCCTTATGCATCATATTATATTGGTCGATCATTTACGTTATTAAAGCATACAAGCAACATAAATCATCCCCTCAACTGCGTCATATATAATCCGAGAATTGTGCAGAAACGATAAGGTTCTTGTTCGTATTGTAGAATGAAGGAAAACGTAATTGCTTTAACATATTTGTAATTACGTGGATAATTTGCGCAACACTCCATATTTAGGGTTAGTTGTCATTTTGCATTTTCTTTACAATACCACTATTTATATCCATTGCATGGTTTTGAACATTGTTAGAGAGTGCCTGTTTACTTGTACCATTTACCGAAATGAGACAAAACACGCCTAAATTATACAGAAATTAACTGATGGAGGAAATACTTTCTCGCTAATTTTTCGTAATGTTTTCGTAAGCTTTGAATGGCCGTTACTGCCACTGCACGCTTAATTCCGCGAGGGGAATTGTGTTTGGCCTTCCGTATTTGCAGCGTTTCAGATTTAACAATGCATTGTGACAAAGTACATGGATTTATTTTATCCATTTTATCAATGTGGGTTCGGCAAAGTAGTAAAAATGTCTTTAGCTCAACTAATTGCAGCCAAATGTACGCTTCTTGTAGATTTTAAAGATCTCTGCAATAACATTCTCCTGGTTTCGGTTTAAGGAAGCCTTAATGTATATTCTATTACTGATGTTGTATAGCTTGAACACCATGTATTGATTAACATGCCACAGAGGACGGCAAGCATGACGAACACGTATATACAAGCATATGTTAACTTACTTCCAGACTCGACGCCGTAACGTGCCTGTCCGACACGGGTATTCGCTATAACATGTTGCTTCGTGACAAATTCAGATAAATGGCGCGCGGCAACATGTACAACAGACTATTCGAATAACTTTGAATCATTGAAGAACTCGTGTCTACATTATCTATATGCTATTCATTCATACTTTTATATGGAACAATTGAATATCGATTATTCTGGAGCAGACGTAATGTCTATGGTTGCTTTGTGAGTGATATTAGCTATAACAACGAGCAATGTTTTCTACAGAAATGTAAAACCGTATTGGGAGCTGCTATACGCTACCCGATACATTTACGAGCGGTTCTCAATAATTTAGTGCAACGTCGGCAACTTACGCTGCAAAATATTCATTGTCAAATAATAGACAAGCACAAATAATATAGAACCCTCAATGGAAGATAGGAAGCCACGTAGCCAAAATGACTGATGATACTTGGGTAGAAAAAAAGTCAGCGCCTTTGTCCTGATGCTCAATAGTGGCAGAAGACGTGTGAGTTACGACGAACGCACCTACCATATGTCGTATCAATAGCAGCGTTACTATGTTAGGAAATGTGCCAGCGTTGGTTCAGCAAAACAATGTTTTATGTAACGCTAACATCACATAAATATACCTCACAGGTAGATGCAAACGACAATGAACATTTTTCCCAACATCTTGCAAATACCACATAATTGAGGACAGATTTTCATCGAATTCAGCCCTGCTGTTTAATTCAACTTTAATCCTTATCAATAGCGTTGACTGTAAGGAAAGGTGTGGTAAATACCAGGTGAACGATGCGTCTCTGTGTGGTTAGTCCAAAGTTACAAAACAAGCATGAATGTGTGTTTGACTCGAGAAATTGATCTATTGACCAACATCATAAGGCTAGAGCAGAACTCACATCGCCAGCATCTGAGTCTGTTTGTCTCAGTTTCTGATGATCACGTTATGTTAGCGATTCATTTTCTTTTGGCTTTTGATGTTATGTTATTCGCACACATTAATGTGTTTTAATATATATCCCTGAGTTTCATTATGGTCATTATATTATCTGTAAACGTTGTTTGTTTCTTCTCGTTTACTTTCATTTAAGAGTTTATAGCTACGCTAAGAAGGCTCAATTCGAGTGGCTCTGCGGTGATCGCTTCCCTAATTATAATACACTGCCATCGTAAGGTGGCACTACCGTGACAAATAGAAAAGCTCCTGGGAATGCTGGAGTGCGTCACTGCAATTGATGAGGGCGGGAATAATGTCGCTTGGAGGAGCCTTTTCGCTGCCCAAACACGTCGTATGATAGGCCTAAACATCGCGAAAATAACAAGTATGCTATTTAATAAATGTAATCTTGATAAATTACCCAATTTGGGGTACACATATGGATAACGGTTAGCCTCTCATAGCGTCCGCGCTGTTTACGATTCTCGATCTTTAATGTCCGCGCTGTAAATGGTGGTTTAAGAATGTCAATAACTGGCCTGGAGAAGACCTTGACATTCGCTGTCTTGTCAGGGAGTTTACACCTACGCTGTACGCGTTGAGACGAATCACATCATCACCTGTACGCTTGTAGTGATCATTGTGATGCACAGCAGAACTCGTCCACTTCATGCACAGGTATCTCTACGATCCTCATCACGCTGCCACAGGGACAGGTGGAGATGTCTACAACCGGGTCGCAGATATCACAAACATGCTTGAAACCATCAAATTTGCCTTTAACTTTATATTGTACTGCATAATTAACGCGTCATTTAGTCGTATGGTTATGCAGGCCATGCCCTGTAGCAGGCGAAACCAACGACGCAACCCAAATAATTGGTCTTCAGAATGGTACAACCGTCAGAGCAGCGTTATTAGTATATAGTTCCGATTTCTAGCGGGATCACATCGGCACCTACCACGGTAGCGCATGCCCGAAGTCGCGTATCCGATTCGGTTTCAGAACAAACCATGTTTATATTGGAACTGCTCAAGAGCATATTTCTCCTCTAACCATTAACATTCCGTAAGAGCAGGATGCATCGGCATATTTAAAATTATCCTAACAGGGGGCATTACTTTGTGGCTTGACTATAAAACTGGCAAATACGGAGTCAAAGAGCGGGAAGTTTATCAGCATTTACTTGCTGACCCTAGCAAGGTACATATTATTCGTGTATACAATCAAACTAAGTTTCTAATTCTCCATGTAGTAGGTCCTCGTTTTGTCAAGTTCAGGGAATTATTCAAGACAATACAGGTCTCATTAGGCATATATTTTGCTTTGAGACAGTGGATCATCTGATTTCATTCAGGTGTTGTGATAAGCGCTACGAAGACAATGCTATGACGCAGAAGGGACTTCTTCTCTGGCATTTATTATTCATTAAAACACTTAAATAACGTATTACATGTGGACATATTAATGCCTATCAAGTCTGAAGCTTGAGAGCCTTTATCTCTACGTGTAATAATAGGAACAGTTTCTGTTAATATCATGACGTCTTTTCGTGACTTAAATTTGTCTTACACTCCCTATAAGGATTACAGCTACAAATAGCTGTGTATGCGCTTAAAACTTGTGCATGTTGAACCGGAAACAATAAATATGCCCCTATTTTATCACTATTGGCGGATGCTTTGCGTGGGCACTATTTGAATCCATGAATGGGCTATGAATCATAAATATTGTAATGTACGTAAAATCGGATCCAATACGACAGCGCGAGGTTGATCAATCGCTAATTAAGGCAGCTTTATCACCAGCCTTTCAGAGTAAAATAACATAAGCTGTAACTTGAAAACTGTAAGAATCCTCCGACGTGTAAATGGGCGTGATTATGATAATACTGGGCGTTTTTGTAATTCTGCCTTTAATGAACCATACGATTGAAATATCAATTATCGCCTAACAGGCAACGAGTCAACATTCACGTGCGAGGAATGTAACAATGGGCTATATTAGAACAGATTCTAGTTTCCAACTTAAGAGTGGTTGTGGTTCGCGCCAATGTACAAATGTCATCTCTTACGCTCCCTACTCTGTATATATTGTATTAAAAGGTAAATGCCAGAAACCTGGCTTATTATCCATTATAACATGAGCCAACAACAACACCGCTATTTATCAACTGCTACGTTCTGTTTCGTGTGACGCGTGCCAAGGCCGACGACAACAAGCAACCACAGCCTCAACATGATCGTTCACACTCATTTCCATCGGAAACCGTCTTTTTCACACTTGGTTATCCATTCATGTACAAACATAACGCATGAAGAATAAGTTACCGTGCATTGCTGCATAACATGAATATGTTCGCATGGAATCAAAAACAAAGACTCCGTAAATGGCTGATATAATGATATAGTCAAACGATATTGGTCCGGCTTGATATATATATATATATATATAGATATATATATATATATAGATATATATATATATATATAGATAGATAGAGATAGAGAGAGATATATATATAGAGAGATATATATAGATATATATATATAGAGAGATATATAGATATATAGAGATATATATATATAGATCTCTCTCTCTCTATCTCTATAGAGATATATATCTATATATATATCTATACTCTACTCTCCTCTATCTATCTCTCCTCATCTCTCTCTGCCTCCCTCTCTCTCTCTCTCCTATCTGCCTCTACTCTCTATATATATCTATCTCTCTCTATATCTCTCTCTCTCTATCTATCTATCTCTCTCTATATCTCTCTATATATCTATATATATATCTCTCTATATCTATATATATCTATATATATCTCTCTATATATATATATATGCGTGTGTGTGTCGGTGTGTGTGTGTTTGCGTTTATGTTGATTGGATAAATAACATTACGACGCTTAATGAATTGACCATGATATAGAAAAGATATATAGCTTCACTTAAGAGCTGTACAGAGCAACTACACTTTTACACTGCCACATTCTTATTTTTTCGGTCAGACGCTTATGCCAGTTCAATATATGTGGCCCCATGATAAATAAGTAAGCGTAGCGGCATAATTTCCAAAGTTAGTGTCTGTGAGTCTCCATAATGCATCAGATCGCTAGATAACATTGATGTGTTGTCTCATTTGCCCAAAGCCAAGCATAATGTGAACCTGGAAGCGTGAATTTTAATTGGATCTAACTGCAAATGTAATTAATGAATGAAGACATCAATTCACTCTGATCATTACACAAACCACCCCTAATACTAATTAACTGAAAGCTGTCTCAGTGACTTGAAAACAACATCTTGTCCGAAGCATCCCGATTGTCCGCGAAGAATTGCCTGCTTTTGTGGCCATAGATTAATTGTCCGTGAAGAATTGCCTGCTTTTGTGGCCATAGATTACGAATGACTGGTTATGTTTTGGCTCATTTTAAAAAATGTTCTTGTTCATATCAGTGCAAGCATTTTCCTGCAAATATTTCAGCTTGACAGCCAATTTCAAGAGGGAGCTTGCGAACTAAAGTGAGCCCTCTTGCTGACTAAGATATTATTCGACTTAAGGCATGGTTGCAGTCGGAATAAACCTGAGGTTACAGACTTTAGATTCTTTATGAAAACGAGCCATAATCATGGCACTAATGTTAATTAGCCACTGGATGATCTAATGCCGCCGAGAATAACCGTATATCCTCATGGAGAAAATAACCATGCAACTTAAATCCTTTTATACCCAGACGCTATGATGTTGATATAGATATATCAACAAGACAAGTTACTTTAATCAGCTCTCACTTCACTAATATCGGCGCAACTGTATGTTCGAACAATTCATAATTGACATTGTTATTACCATTTGTAAATCTTCCCCCATGGAAGTAATATCTGAGGATAATGCACATGCTTTGTATACTTGTCTATTGGTCTCAACAACAAAAAACATTTCTAGCTTAAGAAAAACAATATGTGGTGTCACTATGATCGGTTAACCATTTGGTCAAACAATGTTATACAGTTCAATAGCGGTTACATAATGATTGCTTACATTTTCATTTTAAGTACAATGCTTGACACCTTCAACAGAGATAATAAGATAATACAGAAACACGTGGATAAATATAGTGTAACGAAAGGCAGCACCTGCATTATTATTCACGTCTGAACAGTGATCACATGATATATACTGTGGAAATATTGCAGATAGTTGATCTAATGATGCACATTGTGAACCGCAGTGTTCCATGCATTTCGCGAAATAAATCCGCAATTCATATAAGCCGAGGAACAAAATGAGTCTTCTCCTTTTCAACAACAGGACCTACTACATCACCCATTGTGATGATTGACTTGATTATTTGCAAACGCAGAGGCCTGGGTCTATGAAGCCTGGTCTGAGCCCCTGGTTGCTGGCACATGGGTGCATCAAAGCGGCCATGGACATCATACCACTTGACAAATTGGCTGATGACATTTCAGCGTTTGGGGATATATCACCATGCAATTAGCCCATTTCGAATACGATGATGGGGTTGCACTAACCCGATTTAAGCAACAGAACTCCTCCTCAGGCAACCCTCACTTAGACTTTCCTCATTAGTTCACGGATTCATGGCGGATATATAAAGGCAAAATTATATGATAAGACTGGTTAGCTGTCCCGTGACTATGTGTACTAAATTGCATCGATGACAGTGTCCTCTTTGAAATTGTCTTTATGTTGCGTTGCAAAATGACATTCGATTGATTGTATTATGTGTCATAAGATATGAGGTACCTTCCCGTGTAGACACCATAGTTGACCAGGAGAAACGGCGGGTCGTTATTTTCATGGATTACCCATACTTTCCCTAATGCAACAAATGTATCAAAATATTGATAATAAAACTTGCCTAATACCCAATCGTCTGAGCATATAGGCGTTAGTGGTTGTCAGTATGGCGAGCATGATACGCCTTGTAAGCAGCGTCGTAGCCAGGATAGGAAAACTGCCCGTTCATCCCCCCTACCCCCTTCCCTGCTCCCCCATCAATCACGTCATGACCTGGATCACCAACTGATTATCATAACGTGTTTAGTGTTAGCTTTCGTGAACGTTATGATGTTACTTCACGAGAACATCATGGTAGTACTCGTTGAATCGGTGATTATGTCATGTATATTTAAAGTTACCCTATATGTCTGGCTATCAGACAGAATGAATCATTGATAACTCGATCATTCTTTGATGAAAATGCTTTAAAGAGAAAGTACAAGGGTGAAATGGTTCACTCAATGTACTTAGAGTAGGCAGTTATTATCCCACCATAAGTCACGTCACCGGTCGACGACTTCACGCCGACTCGGCCGAAAAGTGGGAGGGGCAGGGGGTGGGAGGGGGGATTGATGTGTGTGTGTGCGTGCGTAATGTGCAGGCCGTTGTTTAAAAGTTGTATTGCTAATTAATGATAAATCAGACACAAATCATACAAATCTCACTAGTTATACAAACCATAGGTGAAACGTGAAGCACGCCGACCGCTCGTCATGCTATCGTGACACGTCCTGTAAGAGCGCCTATAAGCGAAGTACCTGGGCGCTCCGCAACGTGACAACAGTGTTACACTACAGCGCTTTCCTTTCACATCAACCGTATCGTGATTATGACAGTTTGCACAACGTTAACATGCGCTGGCACAAGCATACGCACAAAATAAATACTTAGTCAAAAACTACGCATCGATATGATATTTTAGCCAATTGCAATTTGTGAACTTCAATGCCGTGCATGCAATGCAGACCGAAAGTTTTTCAGATCGTGGGAAAAGCGATACCGCGAGGTGGACATTTCGAATGATGCTCCAACCGACCATGCAGAATGTATGCCAAGGTATAGAATGCGCATGGACTTGGACCTTGTTTTGCGAAGAGACGAACTCACTTCAACATCGTTAAAGAATAATGACGCTGATTAAACCCCATGAGTCATAAAAACCGTTATCAAACAGAACAGTATTAATTTTCATCATAGATGAGCGGCCAGCGCGCTGCGTCGCTGTTTGTCTTTAAATGAGCTGTGGTTATGGCTATGGTTTTCGAAATTGAAGAGACAGAATCCTCGGAACAGCCGTAATGTTCGCGTTTGTTGCCACCACTTTACCAAGAATTGTTTTGAACGCAATATGCAAGCCGCTATGGGTTTCGAGAAAGTTAAGAGACATCTGAAGAAAAGTACATTCCCTACAGCGTTTATATTTTCCAAGCAGTCATACACGGTAATGGTGATGAGAAACAAGCTAGCAGCCATGGACTTCAACGTAAACACCAACCGCGGTCCAATAGTCACTTCCAAAAGTAATAACACCTAGCCTATCATTAGCTTCTGTGTCTTTTCCTTATTAGTGTCATCACCTCAAAGAGAATATTTAGTTTAGCTGCACATATAAACTTGACCTCTTCTTATAATATGAAAACTGGATATTATTTCCTTAGGTTTATCAAATGGTTGATTTCAGAGATTGATGTCTTCATGTGTATGTACTTAATCTTCAAAAGTTCTGCGATGCTTGTCGGATTGAAGTGTCTTCATCATCCATAGCAAAGTAGTTAAACTAGTGCTAGCTTTGTAGCATAGTAAATGTATATTTGTGGTTATCAGTTGTTTGATACACAGTGGCAGTTTAATCATATTGTGCTGTGAAAATAGCTTATGATTCATATTTTCAATGCATTGCAATGAGTGTCTGTGTAACTCCTGTCTGTTGAGAGTGTCTGTGATGAGTGATTATATTTTGTGGGAGATGAAGTTGCCCGAGTTTCTTAATACCACCAGAAATTTGAAGAGCGTTCCGGGGAGCTGCAGTTATCCCGGGTGCCCAACATATTAAATATTCACTCATATCCCGTAACTTGTAGTTACATGCTATGTATCGATTTGGGATAGTGTGTTGGTTTATAAATGAATGTGGGTGTTTAACTTTATTTGCCAAGTTGTGAAATTATATGTTGGGTGTGTAAATATTGTATTGATCATGTAATACAAGAACGCTATATAGTATTTATGAATGACTAAAAGAGTGCGTATGTGAGTTGATTATCTTTACGTTTGCCAAGTACTAGCATAGTTATGTTAGGGTGACATTATTAAAGAGAATAACTTATCTATAACCCTTGACTTCATGCATAAAAAAAATCAAAGTGACTTTATTGCTAAACTTCATCTTTTAAAGTCATATTTCACTGTCTTGAGCATGATAAATAGTTTGTAAAACACCAATATGATACAAGGAACTCAATAACAAGTTATAATTTATAGAATTTATTATTACACTATCATTTCACCCCTCTAGTTAAGCACACTGACTTAAGTATGTACCTTGTCATGGTGCCAGGGCTTAGCTTTTTTACAAAGTGGTACTTGTGATTATTTGTTTGTGAAAGTACGGACTGATACTAAAAGGTTCAAATAAGTACTTTGTTTGCCATTGATTGGATTCAATTATTAGGTTATTTGCTCACAAATGTCGTTAAAATAGAAGGATAAATGTTTATCATAAGTTGTTACATACAGCAAGAATCATTGAGTGATTTTACCTTGGTACGGGTTCCAAAAAACCCCCGTATTGTCTCGATGGCTTAGGGAATGAGTGTCGTATAGATGAAACGACGCATGAAAGGAATAGGTGTGCTTTGCATCCGGCAGGTGATCTGTCTGTATGCTTGAAGTGTCAGGATCCTGCAATAAAATTTATATATTTTCTTCATTTGGTGTTATGATTTATTTAATTATCATGGTCACCAAAAAACAATGAATGAGAAGTATATAGTCACTTTGATAAGTAGAATTATTCATTTGCTGTTAATTTATTAGAATATTGATACCACATGGTGAATATCATGCAAATAAAATTATATCACAAATCATTGATACATGAACTTTTTCCAGAGGCTCATGAAGATTGCCCCTTATTATGTCGTTTCTAGCGACAAGTGCAGTCCTCTGTACAGCTGATGTGAGGCAAATTGCTCTGTTGATCACATATGCATTCTTGGTCGGGCATGAATCGCTTTACTTCTGACATTTCTTGGCAACACAGATTTTCTTCGTGCACAAAAGCACCGCACCAAGTTATCCAGTCGCCACCTCTCCGTTTTTACGTCTCTCTCGTCTCATGTGCTATCGTTGTCACTACCACTTTCATTCGCCATTCTTTATCGTTTTTTTCGAAACAATTGTCTTCTTATTTGGTATGAATTAAAAAGGCTGGAGTTGTCCCCTTTCAAACCGCGACATAATATAAAAAAATAGTCTGTAAGAAGCCAAATTCTTGCCGCTCTCAAATCTAGTTACCGATCGACGTCGCACTACAATTCAATGTGACCATTTATTGCCATATGTGTCATTTGTGTATTCGGTTGCAAGCATCATTAACACTGCTGCGCATTTTTTATTGCCCTTCAGACATAACGTCTGAGCCACATTTCTTAACGATATTCAATATTCAGCCTATCTATGATGAAGCACGCACCACACGTAACGCATACGTCTCACGTTATCCGTGCCCATAGATATCCTGAACTACTGAAGCTGCTTCAGAGTTAGAGCCATTGTCATGCCATTCGAGCGTTAGAAATGTCATCAATCGTTATGGCCTGTGATGCACTCTCTATACAACTCGCACGCGACGATGCTATACCATTAATTTGGCATTACCATTAAGTTTAGAGCATTAATCAGACAATGTCAATAAAGCAAGATTTTAAATGATTTTGTCAAAGAATTGGTCGATGCACTCAACAAGTATATGCGGGTAAAAATAAGAAGTCTCACGCATGGATTAAAAGATCAAAACCAAGGTAACTACCCTTCATTACAAGATCACCTAATCTATCACCTTGGCGTAGATCTCGTTTTACTTTTACATCAGCATATTTGATCAATGAGGCTGCTTCGCCACTTGTTTGGGTTGAGAAATGTCGAAAAAAATACAAGACACAGAAGCAATTCCATATGATTAAATATGGACATCACGCATCCTTATGGATGAATTGCTTGAGTGTCACGTTACTCATTGAATACTCTCTGAAGTGTGGGGCATTTTAATTGGTTAGAAGGGTCCACACAAAGAAGTACGCCATTATTTCAACTGCCATTGCAATGCAAGCAAAATACAATAACTATGCTGCCAATCCTCTATCCATTCTTCGAAGTACAAATATGCATAGTGTTTGGTTATGTGGGACCACATACTTATTTATCAAGCTACCACAACAAATATTCCACTGCCCGTAAAAATATATCGAGATAGTACACGTAAGACAATTTACTGATTTGCCGCCCTCCCAAGAGATGATAAGTATGCAAATTTGCTAATGTGGCGCAAAATTAGTACATACATCGTAAATACTGATTATGGTTCTAAGTTATTAGCGCATGACCAGAGCCACAAACCCAATCTATCCAGCAGCTCGACAAAGCAGCATTGGCTCAATCCCGGCATCAGTGGCATGACCATTTGTTTATTGTGCTTAGCTTCCCCTTCCTTCTGGCTAATATGCTTAGTTGCCCGCTACGTTTGTCTATTGTGCTTGGTTTTTCTACTTCAAATACTTATTGTGCTTAGTTTCCGCTAGCTGGCGCTGATTGACTCCTGCAAAGCCACGTCATATAATAGGGACAAGTCAGATGTAACAAAACACAGAAAAACAAAACTCCCTGGCATAATGGCCACAACTGTAGAGATGTCTTCTATATTGTTTGCAAAATAGAACAAATACAACGTGGCGCGTAGAAAGTTGACGGAGCGAATATTTAATGAGGCATATCTAACAGCCGCAAATTCACATCTACAAACACAAGCCACTAATAACCCCACATCACACTAATTTATGAACACAGCATTGTACTGTCGTGTTTGTCGTGGGAAAAGAATGAACCTCTAGAGGACATCTAAACAAAAAATCATCCTTATAAGTCAGTAAATGTCGAGGTTGATTGCAGGCCTCAGTGTCATATTGCGTCGGTCAATGCTGATATTTTCCAATGTGTGCCATGAAATCGACCATCCTCTAAAGATGTTATTGCTTATCGCATAAAGCTTCGATAACGATGCTCTTCTATATTATGCATGTCTATAACACCTATGTATCAATATTCTTCTACTTTGGTGATGTAATATCAAATGAACTGTTATCAGTCTGCCAGATATGGGATATGTACAGGCAAACAATAACGTACACAACTATATTAACACTAACGTGATAACGCATCTTGTCGAGCAAAATGAGGAAGTCTGACGAGCGTCTCACAAATGACATGTGATGGTATTGCTGGTCA
>CM067351.1:69314185-69356685 GCA_034190875.2 Urechis unicinctus
ATGCAGAGGGAATATTGAGGCATTAGAGGTCGCTGTTCCAGCGCATCAAGAGCGACAATCTAACAAATGAACTGGACCCGAGCTCTGAATAATACACGCAGCGGAAGATGATTCAGTTGGATTATATGTTGCTTACAAGGTAGGGGTTCACTTGGAGTAACAGTCAGGGCTCACAAATCAATCATGAGTCTTTTATGTTCTGTTTGAAATGTTGATCGGAATTAGAAATGTGTCTTGTCAGTCCGTATGGACGATTCTGATTCGTTTTGGTAGATTGTGATAATGTCAACGTGAAAAACGTCCCTTACGTGTGCATAATAACTTTTCGTTGCTCAACAATGGCTTGTAAAATAGTTGCTTTCCAGGAATTCTGTAGTTGCTCTTTGATAGTGCTTTTCTCTCGTCGTCAAGTGACTCTAACAAAGCCCATTGTGTCCCAGTGTTGACGAAGAACAAGTGCATATAACAAAAGTTGCTCCAATTGATTTGGACAGCGCCCATTGAATACCATTGTTGACAAGAAACACTTCTGTAAAATAAAAGTTGCTGCTATTGATTCTAACAGCGCCCATCCATTTATTTAAGTATGTATGGCCGCTTATTTTGCATAGATAAGGAAAGTAATACAATTCGAAGGTAGCATCAGCATGCAGTTATGTTGAAAAGCTTTTCCAGGATATTATTGAGTGAAAATTGTATAGTGTGTAGCTCGTTCCCTCGGAAATGTAAAATAAAGGCAGAAATGGTTAACTCCACACCACGCAGAATAATTACAATAATAGAGGTGCTGGTATGCATATGGTATTCCATAAGTCATACCATTAGAAGCTTCATTCATGATACAGGTTCCTGCCGCTAATTATCACCAACATTGCCTCTGCATGCCGCAGTCAATCGATATACAGGACGGAGGGAACATTACACGGACAAGACCATGTCCCATCATACGATAGAAAAGCTAGTGTGCAATGCCTCAGATCGCGATATGGCTATGAACTTACCATCCCGTGGCTTTTATTGCCATGAAACGTAGCCGATGCTCGACGTTTATGCCTATAATGATTTTTCGGAATTTAATAATACATTGGACAATGTCACCACACTTAACAATATGGAGGACCTTAACATGGATAACATGACATTTCAGAAAGTTTTGCGCATGCGCGTAATGGTAGCTATTAGTACAATTGTCATCGTAGGAAACAATCTCAACCTTGTTATCTGGATTAAGCAAGTAATGGCTTGATCTGTAGGCAGGATGGAAAGATCAGCCTACACAGGATTCGTCACAGTGGTCGCATCTGATTTAATGTTCCTTCTGTTTATCATACCACAAAGTTTGGTTTAAACTGAAAAATGCTTCTACTATGACAGGATTCGATATCTTATACACGACGTATGGTTTTGCCTTAATCCACATTTTTGTAACGATGAGTACTTGGTTTACTGTTGCCATGGCGCTTGGGCGTTACCTAGCTTCCTGTCACCCAGTCAAAGTTCATCAATTCATTGGTTCAGCTGTGGCACGATTGACTGTTTTAATTATTTGTTTGGCCTGTATTTTGGTTAATCTACCGCGATTCTGGACATTTTGCATATTGCGTGCTCAAATGGTCAGCACCTTTATATATCTTAACCAGGCACTTGCCATGTTTCTGAGGCATCACACGAAGTTTATTCGTGGATTTACTTCATTGTTTGCATTCTTACACCTTTAGTTGTACTGGGTATTTGCAACATATTACTGATATATACATTGAAGGCCTCTAAGGTTAGGCATAGGTATCTCTACGATTCTCATCACGCCGCAACAGGTACAGGAGAAGTTGTCTACAACCTGGTAGCGGATATTACCAACAAACATGAAACCATCAACTTCGCCTTCAAATTTATATTATACTGCATGATTAACGCGTCATTTCGCCGCATGGTTAAGCAGGCCATGCCCTATAGCAGGGTAAGACTAATTTATTGCGATAGTTAATGGGAATCGGAATGGCGCAATCTTCGGAGCAGCAATTACTATGTATCACATGGTAACTAAAGACGATCACGGCATGCATGCAAGTTTGCTAACTCGATGACTGACATACCTGTGCATGACAATAAACGGCTATGTCAGTTCACAGTAGAACAGACAATGGGGCTACCTCATGTGTATATTGAAACCATTAAAGAGCTTCCTGCACCGCCATCCGCGGACATTCAGCCAATGTAGGGAGGGTATATATATCAGGGTGAATTCGGCGTTCTTTATTCAATACAGTCAAATCTTTCAAGTTGGTTGAATATTGAATCAAACAGGGAGAGGTATTTCGGTGGTCCACCTGTTGACTCTTGAGGAGATTGTTTAATTTACCAGTTAATTGATGTGTATCAATTTGAATTGTCTCATTTCGTCAATTCGGTGTGAATGGCGCTGTTTATTCTTGCAAATTAATACTTGCGAGACATAGTGCCATGTTAAAGTATATAAGCATATACTGAGATCAGATTGTTATCATGTCTAACCAACCAATCCAATAGACTTTGCGATATTGCGTGTCTTCTTGCTTTAGACCGCCACGTACTACCATCGTCTGGGCAAAATCGCAACATACTCACAAGTAGAGTTAATGATGCCTCTCACCAGTGTAATACTTTGAATTTAGTAGGGCCTGTGTTGATGCAATCCAGAGACATACTATAGATTTCATACATATTTTGTTGATCAATGAATATAATATGGATGCAAATATCATCATCTTGGTCTGATTGTACATAAGCCATAGCATAAAACTTGTCGTCGTTGTGTGAGGGGCTTATTGCTAACATACTCATAGAGACCGCATATCATCGCCATATGGTTTTGATTTAGAATAAATGCGGTTCCAGCCATAAATGCTTATAATTTGCTGCCTGAGCATCTGGTGTCCTATAATAAAGTGATTGTTCTTACCATTCATGGACCTGGAGCCTGTCACAACAGGCCTGACTTAGGTTTAAAAGGTCAAAATAACCTGCATATTCCGCACCTTGAACACGGGTGAAAAACCTTAAATTTATTAAAATAAGTTCATATATGAACTATCACATGGCGTCGCTTACATCAAACTCGTTCAGCAAACAATTGATTCCCAGGCAGTCCCTTTAAACAGAAAAATCGAATGAAAATGAAATACTGTTAATGAATGATAGCATTGAAGTGGAAACTGTCGGGATTTAAATAAGAGAGTACATTTCTGTTAAGTATTTAAATCATACAAATTGCCACAGTCCTACTCCAGGCGTATTCCTGTGTACCCTCATGATTGGATGTTTATTGTCTTTGGCCCGTGCTATTCATTATTTGGCAATATGAAATTAGTAGCACACACTAGTTTTTGTCCGGGCAAACCGTCGTGACAAAGCAAACTATTTGTATGTAATTAAAATAATAATTAACAGCCAGCAAACCCAAATTTATATGACTTCTTTACTGGTGTAGAACTACATTTGTATGTGATATATTCACGTTGACGTCAGCAAGCCAGAAGCCTTATTGCATAACATACTGGCATCAACGCTTCGTATTGTGTATTGTAGTCTCGACATAAATCGGCAACACAGAAGTAAAACACAAAAATGTTTAGTCGATTCCATCACGCTTATTAATCACAAATGCTCTTATACGCGACTATGCAAACGAAAGGCAAACGACTATTTCATATTAGGGCGCTTATGTAGAACAACACGCAGTGGTGCCTTGCTGACAACCTGACAATGTGGATGAACAAACTGGTTAAAACAAACTAGAGCTGCCCGTGATTACAATATCAAATGCAGGCGAGCTGGTTAAACTCACCGGCCCCATGTGCAGTCCTGTCTTTCCGCTGTAGTGCCCTCGATTATTCCACTAATGTTCACCAAATATATTCAGATGAGACTCACCCAGTACCACCAATTTACAATGATCCAATAACAGTAATTGGGATTTCATTGCCGCAGTATGTATTAGTGTAAATGTAGCTGGTCTTTTTCTATGGATCAGCGGGATTAATGCTACTTTTGTACTGCAATTGCTGCTAAATAACATTTTCATTGGCTATTAACTACATGCCATCGACGTCGTGCGATCTGAACAATGAACGCGCCTCTGCATGTCTGAATTTTTATACTGACACGAGCATCATCCCCGAGACATCTGCACGTGCCTCCGTGTCTATGTTTGTTTCTGCTGCTGATTAGATGAAACATTGTGTTCGAAGTATAGTTTAAGAACAAAGCGTCAAAACTCTAATATCTGGGTGATGTCATGGCTGATGCCACAAAGCAGACATGCGCTCGATATAAATTACAAAGCAAGAAATATATATGGCTTTAGTTTGTATATTCTTTATTGTTGTGTTTTTTATTGACTCATTGTACATGTCATCGTTAATGACAAATGATGGCATAACCAACAACCGTTTTTTGCCATGTAAGTCTTAGAAAATTTTAGCCGATACTACATATAAGATAAGGGTCTATCAAACATTGCAGCACCACATTTATTTGTCGACGTAGGTAATTATAGCGTCGCACCTACAGGAAATCGTTCTAGAGTTAACACCGCATTTGCTTTGCCAAGTCATTTAAGTTAACTTTCGTGACCAAGTGTTAATGCAGCGAACATCTTGATTTAAGCGGTAGGCTGCGTTTAAAAAGAAAGCGTTCATCACCGCAATTTGTTGAACATATCATTTCGCCGCATGGTTATGCAGGCCATGCCCTGTAGCAGGCGACAACAAAGACGCAACCCAAATAATTGGTCTTCAGAATGACACAATCGTCAGAGCAGAGGCTGCTCGACATCGCACATTAGCTCTTGTTGTTCTTAGTATACAGGTCCGATTTCTAGCGGGAACACATCGACATCTACCATGGCAGCGCATGCCCAAAATCGGTTATCCGAGTCGGTAGTAGAAGAAACCATTAGTATACCGCATTTGTATATTGGAACTGCTCCAGAGCCCATTGATATTCCATCAGAGGGATGCATCGGTAAATTTCAAGTTATCCTAACATGGGGCATTGCGTTGTAGCTTGACTATACGACTGGCAAATACGGATTCAAAGAGCGGGAAGTATATCAGCAGTGTACATGCTGACCCCGGAAAAGCATATTTGTCTCCTTGCACAATTGAATGTTGTGCTTCAGTTTTTTTACTTTAGTATTGACTGTTAGTGATCTGCAATTATGCAGATAGTGCCATATGGGGCTTATCTTTGTCCATTTGATACGACTACCCTACAGGTCACTCACGTTTACTACTTCAATGCGGTATGACGTCTTTTCGTGGCTTAACTTTTTCACGTATCGCAATCTGCTGCACTAATCAAGTAAGCAACGTTGCACAAAATTACTTTGCTGTCCGCAGATTATGCCAGTAATCAGCAAATAACAAAAGGCTGATCTCTTTGTGATTTTATTTGTTTTTTGATGTTATGACTGGCGACAATAGACAGATCGCAGATTATTCACGATGTTCTATAGAGCTGTCTAGTTAAAGCGAATATTGCATTTCTAAAGTATCATTCTTGTTTAATTAGTAGCTGAGCTGCAGTTATACAATGGCACATAGAATCGCCCAAATTAACTTAACGGTCTACCCTATTGTTGATATGTACAAAATCCGAGCAGCACGTGTATAACAATCAAGATGTCAATGTTGTACGCCATCGCGTGTCACGTTCAGGGAATTGTACAAGACAATACAGGTTCAAGTCTGAATATAATTTTGCTTTAAGACGATGGATCGACTGATCCCATTTGTGATAAGCGCTAAGAAGGACCACCTGTATAAGACTACCAAGATACAGGAGATAATGCTATGACGCAGGAGGGACTCCTTGCCCGGCATTTATTATTCATTAAAACATGGATCATGCACTGCAATAACGTACTACATGCGGACATATTCAATGCCTTTCAAGTCTGATGCTTGAGAGCCTTCATCTCTTCGTGTAATAATAGAAACAGTTTCAGCAGTTTGTTTTCAAACACGACATTGGCTTTACTAAAAACGCTGTTAATCAGTACAATAGTAGAAGGTTAGCTCTCGAAATACATCTGCTCTGAACTTTACGCGCTATCTGTAGCATCAAACTTCCCATAATTGCATAATAAATAAGACAAATCCAGTGACAGCATCTCAGGTCATGGTTTGTCGGCCACTAAATATCATACATGAGTTGCATGAGTCACCAATCAAAGCACAAAGGGAACCTGCTGTTTACTGACACAGAGATGAACTCTCGGCATTATATAGACCTCCACGCTCGATTCGTTGTCAGAAAACGATTGCCGATTCTTGGAAAATATCAACATCGTCAATGCAGAGTTTTAGGGTACCGCAAATCGGATGAAATATAAAATAAGGTTACAATTTCCACCAAAGAACCTGATTTGCATATTGACTAGGGGAAAATCACCGCATCTTGTTTGCCCTCTGAAATATGGTTTACTATCTACAAAAAGTCAAATGGAAAATGTAAATCTTCAATATTAAGCAAGCATCTAACTGAACATGCGGAGAAATCCCATCGCTTTTGCTATCTCGACTTATTGGTCGTCAGACACGTATCCGCTCAACATTGTGCAATCAGAAGTAAATATAGTTATCTAGAGATTGGTTTGCGCAGATAATGCGCTCTTCCTATTTTGCAAGTATTTATTTAATATCCATTCCTAGGCTTGTACAGTGTACACTTTCAAATCAATTTGGGGGAGGGGGATTACTTCATGGCAACCTGACCTTGCTCTAGGATATTACGACCCCACTGAAAATACAGACTATGCTAATTATGCAAATGATAACAGGTTATACCTATATAAACACATCTGTTGCTGTCATGGCAGGTAGGCAAAAGGCAATATATATATATATATATATATATATATATATATATATATATATATATATATATATATATATATATATATATATTATATATATATATATATATATATATATATATATCTATATATATATATATATATATATATATAATATATATATATATATATATATATATATATATATATATATATATATATATATATAAATATATATATATATGTGCGTGTGTGTGTGTGTGTGCTTTTTTGTTGATTGGATAAATATCGCTACACTAAATGAATTGACCATGATATCAAAAACATATATAACTACTCCTAAGAGCAACTACACTTTGTTTTCGATTAGACACTAATGCCAGTGAAATTGATGTGGACCCATGATAAATAAGTAAGTGTAGTAGCATTATTTCAAAAAGTGTCTGTGAGTTCTGATTTTGCATGTTGTACCCATCAGATCGCTAGATAGCATTGATGTGTTGCCTCATTTGCCCAAAGCCAAGCATAATGTGAAGCTGGAAGCGTGAATTTTAATTTGATCTAACTAGAAATATAACTAATAAATGAAGACTTCAATTCACTCTGATCATTACACAAACCACTCCTAATACTAATTTACTGAAAGTTGTCTCACTGACTAATTGCCCCGTGAATAATTGCCTGTTTTTGTGGCCATAGATTACGAACGACTGATTAAGTACTGGCTCATTTTCCTGAAAATATTACAGCTGGACGGCCAATTTTAAGAGCGAGCGTGAGCTCTCTTGCTGATTAAGATTTTAATCGACTTAACGAATGAAGGCATGGTTGCCGTCTAACTAAACCTACGGGCTTTAGATTCTTTATGCAAACGGGCCATAATCATAACAACTGGCACTTTTGTTAAATAGCCACTGGATGATCTAATGCTACCGAGAATAACCGCATATCCTCGTGGAGCAAATAACCATGTAACTTAAATCCTGTTATACCCATACGCTATGATGTTGATATAGATATATCAACAAGACAAGTTACTTTAATCAACTCTCACTTCACTAATATCGGCGCAACTGTATTGTTCGAATAATTGACTTAATTATTATCATTTGAAAATATTCCCCTGTGGAAGTTATATCTGTGAATAATGCACATGCTTTGTATACTTGTCCAGTGGTCTCAACAATCTGTGTGAGAAAAAAAACATTTCTAGCTCAAGAAAAACAATATGGGGTGTCACTATGATCGGTTAACAATTTGGTCGAACAATGTAATACAGTTCAATAGCGGTTACATAATGATTGCTTACATTTTCATTTTGAGTAAAACGCTTGACATCTTCAACTGAGATACTAAACAAGATGATTCAGCAACACCTTGGTAAAAATAGTGTAAAAAAAGGCAGCACCTGCATTATCATCCATGTCTTTAGAGTGATCACATGATATATATGTTGTTCCATGCATTTCGAGTAATGAATCCGCAATTCAAATGCGCCCGAGGGACAAGATGAGTCCCTAATTGCGATGATTGACTTGATAATTTACAAACCCAGCGGCCTGGGTCTATGAAGCCTGGTCTGAGCCCCTGGTTGCTGGCACATGGGCGCATCAAAGCGGTTATGGATATCATACAACTTACCAAATTAGCTTATGACGATTCAGCGTTTAGATGATATGTCATCATGCAATTAATCCATTTTAAAAGCGGTGATGGATATTCTATGCACTTGGGGTTACTCTTACCCGGTTGGAATGGTTAAAGCAGCAGAACCCACCACGAGTAACGCATGCGCCTCACGCTCTCCGTTCCCATAGATATCCTTATCTACTGAATTTGCTTCAGAGATAGAGTCATTTCCATGCCATTCGAACGTTAGAAATGCAATCAATCGTTAATGCCTGTAATGCACTCTTTATGCAGCTTGCACGCGACCATTAATTGTGCTTCACAAGGCAATAACGTCGGAGCACTGGGCAGTTTTCAACTATCATGCTATATAGACTGTCCTAAGTAATTAACTAGCCATTTATATGTCACGGATGAATTGTGCAATTTAACGGCTAGCTTTTTAGCTTTGAGTCAAATTAATCGTCTGCCGGCAATATTCCAGCCGTTGAAGGCACAAAATAAACCTTTTTTAGCCCTTTATATATCATTAATGATTAGACAAAATGCGTGCCGAAGGAAGTTTTTGTTTGAACGGAAAGTGTAATGTCATGTCGCAGCCAAGATGTCAAAATAAAAGAAGCTATTTATGTGTGAATTAGAGGTATGGGAAAACTATTCGGATCATTATTTGTAATAGCGATTTGTTGAGACATTATGTCAAGGGTAAACGCTCCGTTCAGTGACAACTAACCAGGAAATGATAATAGTAAACGCCCATTGCATGGGCAGCCATGGCTTATGGGTAGTGTCATCCTCTTGTTGCCTCAATTGATTCTAACAACAACCATTCTTCACCAATGTTGACGAGGAACAGGTGTATACAAAATCAAGTTGCCCTAATTGATATTTTTTTAATGTAATGCTATAAACTACTATGCTAGCCTCTTTCATTGCGCCAGTAGCAACCAAGTAGCATCACGCTTTGAATCCCAAGTTTTTTCATATAATCTACACAGGATTAAGCCTTTTTATACTTAACTGATCTACATGTGACTATATGTTGAACCATCGTCGTTCTGCTTTCTTAGCCAATCCTCTTCTGCCCAATTCTTGCATATCGTTCAATTTTATTGCCTCATTTTGGCAAGCCATCAGCGTCTCTATGTCGTAATTGAAAGTTGCTGCAATATACAAGTTATCAAGATAATAATACTATTTATTTTTTTGCAATTTATGTTGGGCTTTCTGCATTATTTAGAACACTTTCAGCTTAAAGTGCATTTAAATGATGAACCACGTTTGCTAGGATTTTATCTGGTGAATATTGTATTGTACGTACCTCGCTCCATTTGAAATATGTATTGTGTGCCATGCAAGTGTCGCTGATTTGGACACCTTTGCCCCCCAAAAATTGCAGAAGTGGTCAATCTCTCTTCGCCACCTCGCAAAATTATTGCATTCATAGAACTGCTAACATATAGTATTCCAAAAGTCATGTTAATAGCAGCTTTAAATTAGTTTCACTAATGTTGCAGATTTCTGCCGCTGAATATCACAGTTATTGGCATTGTTTGCTGAAATCTATCGACATGCAGGACGGACAGAACATTATACTGACACAAAGATGGGCCACAATACGATGGAACAGCTGGTGTGCTGTGCCTCAGATCGCGATTTGGCTATGAACTTACCGCCCCGTGGCCTTTATTGCCATAAAACTTGGCCAATGTCGGACGTTTATGCCTACAAAGATTTTATGACGGAATTTAATATTTCATTGGACAATATCATTGAAGAGCTTTATGTGACGCAATCCGCTGTCATTCAGTCCTCGTAGTAAGCGTTAGTTAAATGTGTGTATATTGTGCATCAATTCTGTGGGATTGCATTGAATCATAACGCCGATTTGGGAGGTTAGCATTGAATTATAACGTCGAATTGCTTTACTCTTGTTGATTAATACACGCGATATATAGTTATTTGTTGAATTATATATGTTTGTACCTATGTAAGTATTTGAACCCGATTGTATATCATTTCTAGCAAGCCCATCCATTATTCCTTGCTAAAAACGTTGAGCAAATGATGTCTTTTATGAGCATGTTGCTTTGAATTTTGAAGGGCCTATGCTGTTGCAATGCAGATACAAACTATTTCTTATCATCTTATGTTGATCAATTAATACAATATGGAAACAATTATTTCATCCTCATCTTGGTATGATTGTAAACAAGCCATGGCATCAAGCCTAGTCATCAAGACCGGCTATCATCTCCATCAGTTTTGAACTGACCAAAATGCTGTTCTAGCGATAAATGCTCAGGATTTGCCTCATGAATATCAGTGCAGTATGTGATATCGAATTAAATAATTGGCATGCATATTAGCATCTTTTAAACTAAAACAAACCCACGGGGGGCGGGAGGGGGGTGTGGGTCTTGCCAATGGCGCCGAGTCTCGACTAATAAGAATTGTAGATAAATCAAGACATAAAAATGCGAATCTAGAAAACCTTTTCGTGCGTCCTCATCTCGGACCAAGTCAACCTCACTTGCGTTAAAATATTGTCCAGTCACCCTAAGACATAATAACCTAACCGATTTAGTAGAATATATTTGGAAGCTCTCTGCAAAACACGTAAGAAGCAGAAAAAAATCCGGTTAAATAATATTGTCGGTTGAATCTGACGTTTTTCATATTGAAACAGCAGACAGCACAAACGTTTGAAAAGTTTTAGTTGATCCTGGCTGCTGCTTTGCTTGGACCTAATATGCTTACTTATGGGCACCAGGTTAACACATGGTCCGTATCCAAGATTCAACCACGTAGTAAATATATCTGACCTGCGCTCAAAAGTTGCAACAATCTTTACAGGTATTAAAGACTATGCAATTATGCCAGCAACTAACCATACGAATAAATCAGGTTTGAAAAGCAATTTTTTCTAATTTTGTGGGAGTTTTTGCCTCCCTATAATTGTCAACCTCTTTTTCTCATACTTGACAGGGATTAATTGAAATTACTACACGTGGGATCCACACTGGCTAGCAATGCATCCAGTTTAACGTCATTGCGCAATTATGTGACGTCGTGTATCTGAGGTCGCTCATTTGACGTCGTTGATCTGACATCACTTATCTGACGTCATTTCTCTGTTCGGCTTTCATTTCCACATAAGAAGACGAAGAGGCATTTTGACAAAGTATGTGGATTTATTTCCCGCATTTCATTACTGTGGGATCGGCAAACTAATGAATGCTTTTAGCTCCACTGATGGCACTTACGGTACATTAACAGCAGCCAAATGTACGCTTCATGCATGATGTGTTCTCGTCAGCACTTACGCGTATATGTTTTTATGATAACTGCAATAAAACTTACTTGCTTTCGATAGGGGCGCCGTAATGTATATTCCGTTTTCCATTATTGATGTTTTTTAAGCCTAACGCCAGCTGTATAGCTTTGACACCATGTATTGATTCACATGCTATAGAGGAAGGCAATCATGACGAATGGAGCTTTGATATATAACATGTCGAATGCTTCATTCAGCAGGGAATAAGCACCTAGCTCCAGACTGCTCTCGCAATGTGCCCGCCAAACACGTATATTCACCATAACATGCTGCTTCATGAAGATTGCAATGACAACTTCAGGTTACTGACAGAGCGCAATATTGAAAGATGACGAACAGACATGTGGAATGGATTTGAAACATGAAATGACAATCATCGTTTCAGCATTATACATAATGAACAGAAAGTCATTCATTCTTTCGCAAATATAGAACAATTGGAATCGACGCAATGTCTATGGTTGCTTTTTGAGGGTAAGTTGCTATAACAATGGGCTATATTGTGTACAAAACTGCAAAACCGTACTGGGAGCTACTATAAGCTAGCCAATCCATCTAGTGCAACGCCGGCAACCTACACTGCAAAATGTGCATATTGAAATACTACACAGGCATAAAAAATAATTACCCGACTATAGGATACTGGAAGTCGCGTAACTTAGATGACTGATAATATTTGGATACAAAGAAGGGTAAGTCAACGCCTTTGTCCGTATGCCTGAATACGTTTGGGTTATGACGAACGAACCAGATGTCGACGCTATCGCAATAAATCAGCGTAGCTTAGCATGCTGTTGCGACAAACAATGACAATAGCAATCGCTGGCTATTGTGCAATCATATATGATATCATTGGATCGCTTTACGTTCATTATGCCAATGCAATACTGAAACCCTAGAAAACGATGTTGAGAGAAAAAGCTAGAAACCATGTTGTCGTTCGAGCTTCATAGCGCACCTTTGGTGGTTAAAAACCGATCTAAATCAGGGAAACAGACTCAAATTTAGTTTTTTTCAATGTTACGTTTAATCAGTGCTTAGTTACAAAACGAGCATGAACAAGGCTAAAGAGCATGCTGCTAAGGATAATCTGTGTGACAGATAAGTCAGAGGACATCGCCCTGCATGTTTACTTAGCGTTATGCGCTGAGAGTAACGCACACATCCGACATTTATCTACCCCATGTATTGTGAGTTCTGCAAACATCCGACACATCACACACCTGTTATGTGAGTTCCCAAAACATCCGACACATCACCCACCTGTAATGTGAGTTCCCAAAACATCTGACACATCACCTACCTGTATTGTGAGTTCCCAAAACATCCGACACATCACCCTCCCGTAATGTGAGTTCCGCGCACATCCGACACTTCCCGACTATGTCTCTCGTGTTTATCCTCTTGCACCATAAATCACACACACACACACACACACACACACACACACACACACACACACACACACACACACACACACACACACACACACACACACACACACACACACACACACACACACACACACACACACACACACACACACACACACACACACACACACACACACACACACACACACACACACACACACACACACATATACGCATATACGCATATCCACCACCTGTACAGATCACGATCATCAGCCTTATTAGATTACATCGATGTTGCAGATTCATACCGGCAAATATGATAGTTATTGTCATTGTATGTTGCAGCCTGACAATGGACATGAATAACAGACGCCATTTGGCTATATACATCCCCTTTCGTGACTGCTATTGCATGGAACGAGGCCAATATTGGACTTTTACGCTTACAGCGGACTCGCTGAACACAATAATGCGTCAGAAAATGACACGGAAATGCATAGTATGGATTTCACCCGGAATCAGTTTTCCATAACTGGTCCATGTGCTACCTTAACCTACGTATATAATATGGTAATTTATATAGCAAATCGCATGCACCAGTATTGCCCTGTGAAGCATAGTAAATTTTGGTTTGCTGCCATTCAACTTTGAGTTGGCTGTGATAGACAAGTATGAATGGCCAGAAATAGTAGAAGGATGGAAGTCATGCCAGTAGCTTACATCAGTCATGTCATGAGTTTACCCACTATGGGAGCAACTTCCCCATCAAATCAGGGTTGAGATGAGCGTACATTAGGCAATTATAACAAAGATACTTCAGTTGATCGAATTTCAACGGACGAAGTGTACAGGCTCACCGAACCTTCGCCTATCAAGCGGAAAGTGATTAACGCTATTACAAACAGAGTCATGTGATCACACAAGATAGCGGTTACTGTTACTAAACCCCCGTGCTTATACAAACACAAATATATGGGCAAAGTCGTGATACATATGGATATATGGCCGCCCATTAAACTATAATAGCTTCTAATTAATTAGCGTTAATGAGAAACTATGGCATATGTGCTCTTTGTAAGGATCATATAAACGCCAAGGTTATCATGGCTGTCGTGTTAATCATACATAAAGAGCTTGTTACCGCCTCATTTTGCAATAAATGCTGATATATATTTCGGACGCTAATGTTATCACATCCCACGTTGTATGCAATCCGTCGTTTAATGACACCAAACCACGTGTTATACAAACTTGAAGCAAAACACAATGGCGCCTGATACACGTCTACGGCTCCATTCTTGAAATGAAAATGGCAATTTCGACTTTGAAAAGTCACAGTGTGCTTACTCCATTACCAACAGCATGGTTAGAATATATGTAGTTGTGCATTATTAACATATGACGTAAACACAAAGCTATTCTGAACCATGTTCATACATACAACGCCCTGACAGGCTGAGAGGCGTTGGGGCTTCTTTCTGAAGCCAATCCGACAGTGACATTGTCAGCGCAGACGCTCCAGATAACGCCATACCAAACGTGAGGTAGGGAAATTATCGCAATTTATCATTGTACAATTCATCAAACAGCTTGTTACAGATACCGATTTGTGTTACTTGTAACTAGATTGAGACGAAAATTGATCTTCATTTGTTGTAGCCCTAGGTTTACATTCCATTTGAAAACGCCTTCCCGTTATGTTAGCATTAAAGTGCAAGTAACTTCTTTTTTCGACTCCCTAATCGAAAGTTTTATTATGTGTATATCAGCCTGTGAATGTCATTTTGTGGCGTATTTTTCAATATTTCCCCTTGATTTTTCGGACCGTTTTGGCATATGCGCCACAAAAGACGGCCATTGGCTCCTGAGTTTGTGACGTCATATGTCACCATCAAGCCGTATAGCGTAATTATTTTCTCGTTTGTTTACATGGGAACTGTGGTAGGTGTGAGCATAGTCGTATTTTATACCATCATCATGTACATCATATACCGCAACGAATCACATCATTTCATGTAGCCTTGAGTACTTGTTCGCCTAGAATATATTAAATTGTGACATACTTCTATTATGTAGTGTGAAAACGTCGGCCAAAGGGGACCGAGCGATAATAAAGGTAATGCTGGAACACAGGGTTGCACCACCGTTTCATGGTTATCAATGATTGATTCACCATTCGCCTGTCTTGTTTCGGAGAATATTTTTTTTTTGCGCTGTTGTTGCGCAAATGCAAACTGCTACTACATTCAATGGGGATTTAACTCGATATTCCGTTTCTTGCAATAAATCGAATATAATATCACTAAATGGTATTCTCCTTGTCAACAGATAAGTAGATATTAATTTTACTTTAAAAATTGGCACTGGTTTTGGGAGACGAGACCTTTCAGGGATTGTAACAAGTTCGGTACCTTATGTTTATGGCAACATATATCATAAACATTTATAGAGTTAAAGGGCTTACACTAGTTCGTTGTCTAACCTGGTGTACCAACCTCAAAAATACATACTTTATCTTGTCCTTATTAGTTCTATATTTATTACTTGCACTTAGTACAGTGCATAACTGCCATCATATGTTGCTTTTATTACATGTCAAAAGAGCAAAGTGTTCTCATCTTCCTTTTACACTGGCAACTCCAGAAGCGATGAGCTGGATTACAGCAGTGAGTGTTCTTCTCACCAAGAAGAAGAACTAGGAGATGTTTAAGAAGATGGGCCGGCAGCTCTGGTATAGCAGCGTGGGTGTTTGGTTAGTTGCCCAAATGTGGCAAGTTCAATTACCACTGTGTGCTATGCACGGTGGTGCCATTCGGGCCATAGCATCTTAAACTCCAATGTCTGTTCGTCGTCATACATCACCAGTTTGAAATGACCTTTGATGTTGAAAGTGAATATCAACCCAAATATTTACCATTTATTTTGTAAGTATGATGATGAGAATAGTTATGTCCTTGTGCAACTGTTAACCGACAAGTAAAATGAAATGTTACAAGTATGACTGACTGATGCCAATGCTGAAAAATAAACAGAGCTTAGATAAAAAGAAGAAAATATCGATAGACCAACCACCGATATAATGCTTCCACCACCACCATCAACTCCATCACCACCCCTCCCCTACCCCATCCCCGCCACCACCATCGTTTATCATCACCTTTGGAGACCTTACTACATGACTCATCTAAAGAAGAAACCTCTCCATAGTCTGCCTCTCAGCCTCCTCCTTGTCAAGGAAATGTTCCTGGTTCATTCCCCTGAGTTTTGGAATGGAATTCTTGAGCAGCGTAGGACTAGCTGAGAATTGTTCCAGAAGGCTATGTGCCATTCCCTCTACATATCCTGCATAAACATACAAATAATTCCTTGGGGAAAACATGCTCACCATGTCTTGTTAGATGCGAATTATTGCGGTACTGGGCCTCATACATTCGCACCATGATGATGCAGACCGGAAAACATAAGGTTAAAGTTATATGAAGCAAATTTGACAGTAGACCAGGGCTGAGCACTGGGTATCCCTAGATGATTGTCAAGGACAAGTGCAAGCTACTGTCAGGCAAGCATACATCTGCATATGACAGCCTGACGAGGCAAATGTATATGTTATCTGTTGAATAGTCTTATAAAACTTAAACCGCCCCACACTGATCACTACCGGCAATGTCAATTTTATCAATGGACAAGTGCAAGTTCTGACCACTTTCCCAGGCGGACAAGCGGTAGCTAGTAGTCCAACAGACCAACAATCGGGTGCTCAACTTGGTTCAAATAACTAGTAGCTAGATTTCCAGTACTGGAGACCGTTTTTCTTACACTACCAATATGTAAATGACTTAACTTATTTGTCTACGAGGGAGGATTATAGTTTAAAGCCCCTTCCCCATATATTCGACCACAGATGTCACGTCTCGAATAGCCAACGTCAGGTTTTATCACCTTGCCGGTCCAAAAGTAAAACGACAAATTTTCTTGTCGATTTGGTACATACTAACAGAACTCACCACTTTTTCACGAAATATGCATGTTTTGACGAGTTTCAGGCAATCGGTGTCGAAATTCATTATTTTGTTTGATTCAAGATAATATTTCATATTCCTATCGTCTGCGGAAAAATATATTTTCGATAACTTGTTTTCGGCGTGATTTGGTGTGATATTTGTGCGACGGTGATTGTTAGTGGCCTTTTCTACATGTTAGACGAGGACATTTTAGCTTATAGCTTCGTGCCACAAATAGTCCCTGTAAACCCGCGTCTTGCGAGCTGCCTCGCCTATGTTCCAATTGGTGAAAGCTTCTGCTGGTCAGTTTCAGCCGCTTCGTCGAGCCCAGAAATAACCCATTGGTGTCATTTTAAGCCGAGATACTAGTTCACATGAGTCTTCTGTTGCTGAAATTCTCCCTCTGTTCCGATAAATGTATGGTAAGTTGACTGTATTAGATACAACTAGATAAAACACGGGAACTCAGATAATTCCTTTGAATTCCCAAATCTAAATAACAATGGTCACCAGAACTAAGAGGGAGTGCATGCATCACTCCCATACTTAGTTCGAAAGCGTTAGTCTCGAAAGGCAGCATTACATCCCTTTGCAAAATCAGCACAGAAACATAACTAATGAATTATAACTCGACTTTCATATGGGAAATGTAAGGGTGAGTAAACTTGCAAACACTTAAGAAACCATCGATCAAAAAACGTTGATGAGTGACTGTAAATAGCGATTAATTAGTTGACGGCGAGTTCGCAAATAGGAAAAGGCGTCCGTGGCAACATCTTCTGGTGACATATGACGTCACAGCGCCTTCGTTCAACTTCGGCGTGTGGTCGGGAAGTTCCGGCATATGTTGTTTGTATTTGTATATTTCTTGTTTACTATGTGTCGGATCGAAAATTATTGATTAGAAAATCGCGCTCTATACGATCCCGAAAATTCATATTTAGCCATTACTTGCCCTTTAAATGTCTTTGCATAAGAGATACACCAAGGTGAAGAAGAAAAAAGACGCTATTTCTAGCGGAAGTGATTGAACAGCAATCGAATTGCATGAACGAAATGAATGTAATCATAAATGTCTGCCTGCAACTCGAATGAGAGTTGAGGTGATAGCGCATTACTTGACGCACAATTGTTCAAGAATGTTTGTAGCTAATGGTCATGGTAAAGCAGGCATAAAAGATATGCATGTTTAAAACTACGGCAGTCATTAAACTAAATCGCCTCCATGGTTACACATAGTAACCAAAACAGGGTACAAATCTTAAGCCAAACGAGAGGAGAGTTAGTACACTCTTCCTTCATGCATACTGCTGTTAGATTATGGTTTTGTAACCTATGACAGACAGGAATGTTGTGTATTGTGGTATGACAATCGTAAGGCCAATGCATAATAATAAATGTCAGGCTAATATTGAGGCTTGATTTGATTACATTTTAACTCACACAAGTTTACCAACTCAGTCGGCTATTTCTCCTTTAGTTGTTGCTGACATATGTGCCATAATTTTGTAAATCAATGCTAATCTTAAAAACATTGTGCATATACTCCGAATGGTTTCATAAATAGCGACGGATTCTCCGTCACTCTTATGTGTTGATTGCATAATTAGACATATAGGAGTGTTCCCTGTAGAACGCATGGAATATTTAACATATCTGCTATGCCACCGGGATATTCTAGACACAAAGGCGCTCGCTGTGATATACAATAACAGTCTGCATCTAACGGTATCTTGAGTGATAACCAATCATATTTGTGAAATACTAATGCCAAATCTATCTGCCACAGCTACTCATTTGGAATAAGTCTTCCGCTTACTGTGACTGAAAACGTGGCATACGATTTTCCCTCATGCATTGCATAAGTTGGCAAGAATATCATTTTATTAAGCTTAACATATAAGTATAACTTGATAAACGTTATTTTATGCTAGGAACATTAACAATTACATGTTGTTCCAACACTCAACAAGCACAAAACCAGCACTCATCCGCTCACGAATAAACACGTTATGAACATTTGATTTAAAATACTTCTGACTGTGCAGCGAGCACTTGAATAATACAAATATCACCAAATTCACGAATAATATGTCGCAACAAGTGTAGACACAATGGTAATCAATATAAATTACCATTGGAGATCGGTAAAGATAACTAAAGTTTGATTCTAAAGGTGTCGTGTTACACAATTCAAATTTTTCACAGGGAGACCAATGGTCTGATTCGTCAAGAAAATTAAGTATTAAGATGTAACCTGACATAATTGTGACGTAGCATGAAACCTGTCGACGTGCCATACAGAATAATGTCGCCGTGTGCGAATCAAACAACCATACATGTGCCTGCACACTATAGCCATTATA
The DNA here is from genome assembly GCA_034190875.2 of Urechis unicinctus. Taxonomy (NCBI): domain Eukaryota; kingdom Metazoa; phylum Annelida; class Polychaeta; order Xenopneusta; family Urechidae; genus Urechis; species Urechis unicinctus. The sequence continues at coordinate 69,333,730 of CM067351.1, forward strand.
AATAACGAATTGTATGTTGTGTATGCTAAGCGGCTGATAGCACATAAAGGCGTCTGCTGAAAATAGTGGATAGACTGAGACTGGTGTGGATACTGGGCAATACGCGCTCCTGCTGTGACAATTATACCGACCGCCACTAACCGGAACTAGCATAACCGTTTTCTCTCAAGCCTTTGTCATATTACCCGCGTTGATCAGGCACAACTTTGACAAATTTATAGCAAGAAAAGTTAGTAATAAGATTTAGAATTAACCTACGGAAAGATCAGGCAGACTGGTCTACTGACAGTTGTTCTATCCACCTCGACAAAGGTGGAAGCAGTTAGACGTATATTACACCATTTGTACACCTGGTTTTAAAAACAATAAGGTTGTCACATCACGCGATTTCTTTGCTTGTGCAACTAAATGTAGTTTATGGGTTGTTTTTTGAAATAAAGAGAATGTTAGCCATGTTAAATAGATTTCATCATTAATGAGGGAGCTTAGCTAATTATTCGTCGTTGTCAGTAGCCACCACTACAGCAATGACCAACCAGATGTATATTAGCCACGCATGGTATTTATAAATTGAGGTGTATATATAATTTGGTCATTGAGAAATATGCAACCAGTTTACAACTCATGTTTACCCTGTTAATTAAGTTTTATTTGTTTATCCATTACGTGGGTTTCGTTTAATGCCGATATCGGAAAATATTTAATATAATGCAAACATCTTGTTAAGCTGTTGTGTCGGCGACGACGGTATTCTCTAATGTAGCAATTGACTTCAATTGCTGCTTCCACTCGCCATATTTTAGAAAGTGCCTCGTTGCCCCGAACTTCTGTGTAAAATATGATAATAAACGAACCACAGGATATTAATAAACCATGGTTAAATGATTAAAGAACATTTCCCCGCCATCTGGTGGAAACAACGGATATTGAGCTTGCCCTATTATCTTTATCGTAAACCCGCATGTTAGAATAGTTCAAATAATTGGTATACGTGAATATAATGCATTGACTGACACCATGTTTAAATAGTATAAGCTCATGTTATGAATAAACTTCAAGATTTCGAATGTTGCTAATGTAGCTAAATATCACAGCCAACTATATAGAGCGTCTAAAGAATGATTTAAGTATAAACACTAAGGCTTGACATCAAAAGCAGCAAAGCGAAGTGTCTTACGCCATGTAATGTTATACAGTGATGAAATCGTGCAACTTGCCTACTTTAAACAATATCAGCATAATTTATAGCCAGCATTCGCTTGAATGACGCAAGCCTATAACTAATCTTGAATGATTGATTAAGGGATTAATTCAACTAATTAACCTAATAACCAGAATGTCTGTTTCCCTGGAGATTTTTTTGGCCAATACTTTCACAGCTAATGTGTTACTTATATGCAAAATAACAGATTCTATTTCTAAAGCATTCGTAGAAATAAGTATTGCTATAAGAGGGATGAGCAAATATAAGTTCCGATACTTGCAAAATAAGCAAAATTCTTATATTGTAGCAGGCAGCATTTATAAGGGGATTCCAGCTTCTGAATGAGAGCCGTACCATTGACTTACACAAGATTATATTGCTTGCCAAGGTAGCTTCGTTAATACTATGTAAGATAATTTCGGCATGCCTCATCTTTAACGCCGACTAATATCAAAATATTGCATTGAAAGGTTTATGTTAGAAACCTGGCCTAATATTCAAAATATGTTTAAGCTGAAAAACGTGCGGTTATTTATTTACTCTAAAGCACCTATTCATCATGAAGCGTACAAAGGTTGTGGAGAACAAAAGCATGTCCTAATCGCGATGTTCTACTTTCTTTAGCTAATCTACTTACATCAAGTCTGAACTGGGAGCGCGAATGAACTTTAATAACCTGCATGCATATATTTGTTGACAAGCCTGCTAATATGACGTCGATGCCTTAGTTTAAAAATAAAAATGACCTCAAATGATCTCAATATTAAACAGTTTTCAAATTGATTGAACCGATCTGGACGATATAAATAAGTATGGTCCCATTTACATTAGTATTAAATATCCTAAATTCATTGAATATTATGAATTATTGAACATATGCTAATCTACTATGCACACATTTATGGAGTTTTCCAAAGATCTTAAGATTACCATGGAGTATTACATTATATTTTATAAAGCAAAAGTGCAAAGTGTCCTGTTGATATTTCCGCCAACGTCAATAGGAAAGCCATAGTCCAGTTGGGCACGGCCAAATTTAAAAACGCAGAATTGATATCAACGGCTACACATTGGCGATTACAAAACTTTCCATCTCAAAACGCTGCTCTACTATGTTGCTCTTGTTAAATTTGCAAAAGTAATGTTCTCAATAACCGCCTGTATTGCATTTTCTCGAAATTACTGACACCATAGCGTTAACTTGATCTATGGATTGTGTACCGCTGTCGGACAGTCACTTCTATCTTATGCGTAATCGTGCTATTTTAACCACAGATATGTGCAACGTTTTGTTGCGCGGAAAGTTATGTAGCTCCACTCATTGATGCAGCGAAGTTATCGAAGTTATCGATATTACAAAAGAAGCCAAGTTTCAATTCTATAGATATAAAAACTTATAATGTAATGTAAGATGATAGAAGAGAAGTCGGCTTACTCTTAACAGAGCCACTAGTAGTCCAATTGGTGATTGTCATTGTATTACTCGCTCCGCGGAAAGTATTGCATTGCAACCGTATGGTAGCACCGCTTATTGGCCATCAATCATTGAATCTGTTCACTCGTGTTGCCGTGCTATTGTCTGGTGATTGCGTTATGATGATAATGCAGCTGAATGATCTGATGGCACCTTGCAATTACAAACATTAAGAACTTTATCATTACGCATCAAGCTGCAATGGCCAACGAGCAGATTTTGACCAATATTGCTGTACATCGCAGTTATAGGCGATTTGATTTGCATTGCAATTGAAACTGCGATACCTGGGTGAATTTGCTAAGTAACAATGACTCTACTTGGTTACTTTTATTGAATATGCTGTCTTGTACACCAGTGTGATATAAGCATGCACTTTTGCTCATTAAGGTCATAAACACCTTGCGTGACAGTGAGCGATCAAGGTAAATAAACACATTGCGAGCTTTAGGGTATCTGATGGTAGAACATCATCTAGTTATATAGCCCCATACTGCATGTCATTCCTACTACAGCTGCACCACATTGCTCCCCGCCAGCTGTTTAATGTCCAATAATAGCTCCGGTGAGTCTCATGATGTCATATAATATATGATAACCCGCAATTGCTCCACCGTGCGCATATGAGGCGGGCATTTCGAATAACTTGTGTTCATCGAGTATCTTGACGATGTAATATAAGGTAATGATACATTTGCTGGGCGAAGTCCGTCGCTTAAGTCATCTCATCATATGGTCGCCATAATAGATGTCAGCGACGTAATCAACAGCTAGCGAGCTAAGGCTTATCACCCATAGACCAACTATGCCATAGGTGTGTGCTAGAAACCCTTCTGCATTTACCTATTTTCATATCAATACTGGATTTCAGTAACTTAATGATATACTGTCTTCCTAATCATTCATATAAAATGCTTTACATTTTTAATGAAGTTGGTGATTGTGGAACGATGGATGAACATTGGATATACATTATCGGATACACATGTCTGATTAAGACAATAAGCTAATTGTTGAATGCCAAAAAATTACAAATGTTAAATGTAGCTTGAAAACTCGGCTCAGTGGTTAGAGACTTGATTGTATCGTTTTTCGCAGTGTTTCGGAGCGTGTTTCAATAGGGATGAAGGAATTGTTACTTCGAACTTTTAGGACCAGAATTGCTTTTCTGTGGCTGCTTTTCTAATGACGAAAGTAAACTCATGCACATATAACCTTAGTCAAAGTAACGATTCCAATCATTAAAGAGCAAATAATAGTAGCGATGCTCCGTTAACTGCAATAACGATGTATCATTGAAGCACATCGCCATATTGCTTTATCTCGATGTAATCATATCATTAGGGATGATTTTATGACGCTATATATCCTACATCGGATTGCCATTTGCGACCTGTTTGTCATCTATTACTAAGCTACCAGTTCACCCTAATATATTGTAATCGTGACTCACAATCGAATGTGGCATTCAAACCATGTAGAATACTTGGTTATAGGCATCAGCATTCAGGATTATCATCATAATGAGGCTGGCTATTGGCTGTACGCATGGAATTGTGCTTACACAATTGCGCAGCATTGATGAATCGAGTATTGTAAACATACGCTGCGTTGTATGACGGCGGTAAGTGCATATCGTGTATTCATGCTGGGCTTGTTATAACACAGATAAAAGTTAAACATGTTGCACCAAATTAGGTACCACAAGGCATTGTAATCCGAAACTATTCCTAAGCGAACAATTGCAATTATTTAGACACAGTTTTTGATAGTATACATAGATATTACGAAAATTGCATCGATATCACTATGCATGTATGTTTTACCTGCGTCCGGATCATAAGAGTATTGATGCAAAGACGCGGATTGACGCAATAATACCAACTACTTGAAGGAAAAGTCTCGATATGACATGTTAAACAGCATCTCTATTCTAGTTATAGCATTCAAAGCTTGAGTTCTCATATTTAGATTTGGGACATGGATTGCTGTGGTGCCTTTTATAGGGAAGTGAAAAAAAATATTTACATATATATATATATATATATATATATATATATATATATATATATATAGATATATATATATATATATATATATATATATATATATATATATATATATATATATATATATATATATATATATATATATAATAATCATATATATATATATACGTATATAAAACACACACACACTTATAGGTTTGGCCTACTTAGAGTTGGCACATGCGCCAACGGCATGTCTTCCAACGACAAGTCTGGACGACCAGCAATACGGTACCAACAATATACCACAAACAATATTATCTCTAAACAAAAATATATATGAATATATATATATTATATATATGTATATATACATGTATTTATATACATATATTTATTTTCATATTTATATATATGTGTATATGTATATTTTATATATATATATATCGTATGTATATATATGTATGTATATAAATATGTATATATACATGTATATATATATTTATATATATTTATTTATATATCTATGTATATATGTATATTTATATATGGTATATATATATATAGTATATATACGGTATATATATGTATTCCATGTATGTATATATATATATGTATGTATATATATATATATATATATATATATATATATATGTATATATAACAATATATATATAAATATATATATATATATATATATATATATATATATATATATATATATATATATATATATATATATATATATATATATGTATATATATATATATATATATATATCATATATTATATGTATATATATATATATATATATATATATATATCGATATATACTATATATAAATACACACACGATATATACGTATATAAACACACACACTTATAAATATACACATATATATGGTATTCATAGATAGCTGCTCGGCGCTCGGAAGCTTGGCATCGGAAACCGTGTGTATACATATATATATATTTATGTGCGTGTATGCGTGTTTGTGCATATATACCCGCTTTGATTGCACCGGGACATCCAGTGCACACTATCGCTGAGACATAAAGACAGTATAAACACGGACCGAGAAGAGCTGGCAACGCGCACTATTATAAGATTGCAAGCTGCTGCCGCTTAGATGTTTTGACATGACCCCTAAACCAAGTCAATACACGGCGAAAGCGATGAATGCCGCTGATTGATTACGTAAGGTTGCGTCAGTTGCGTCTCAACTTGAACTATCTTTCCCCAAAATTTCATTTTGATATGTTTAACCGTTCCGGAGAAAAACACGAAAAACCTTGACTGGAGAAAAAAAAAAAATTCTGGCTAAACCAAGAAGACATAATACTACGGTATTGCATTACTCGCAGCCCTGCTCATTAGAACACCATATTTAATGCATAAGACGTCCTTCTGTTTGTCTCAGTCTTTTGTATACATGCGATTAGTGGAAGTTTTCAATGATTTAATGCATCTATGCCTAACGATGTCGCTGTGTGCACGTTGTTATTGCTCTCAGTCACTTCAACTGTTTAATAGGCAAGCGCATTGATAAACTACCCCAGACTTACGTCTTTACGCTGCACTAAGCAGCAATGGCTTGCATAGCACAAGCTCTCTCATGTTTTGCCAATTCTGATTACGGAACACAGCGTTACGTCAGGGCTGATATGTGCCGTTGTGTGAAAACAGCACTGATTTGGTACTGCGATGGCTGCATGTTCCATAAGAGAGTTACTGGATCAGCTGATTTATGTTATGCTAGCACATATTTATGGCCCGGAATGAGTCAAAGGCGGCGTTTGCTTCTTTTGTTTTCGTTTTTCAAACACGCATCTATTTGTATCTAATTGGATGTGCTACAAGCTCTCTTTTATGCCTGCAACCAATACTGACAAAGAAAGCGCCGCAGGTGGTGCTTCGTGTAAAAGAAAAAAGCGGGTTTGATTCGTAGACATCTCGTGTCACTGAGGGGAATAGCAACAATGGGCTTTCATTAAATACCGCTGGGACTGCTTTGCCAGTCAAATATTTACATTGATGAAATGTGTTTTAATTTTAAAACGTTAACTTTGTTAGTTTTATGTGACATAGCTAAATGATTAAGCTGTTTGAGAGAAGATGTAATGTTGTACCTCAGGAATGTGGCACACGATGCCATTTTTTGTTGTTTTGCTGAAATAGTAGGGTTTAAATTTATGAACATTAATCGTCGGGCACTAAAGACATAATTTAACAGGATATTTAATCTATAGCTGTTTAAATCATACAGTTTCAATTGTGTTCAACGTACCCATCGTTACAATGCACCAACTTGAATTAAAGTATCCCGTAGCTAAATTGCCATCTGTCAAGTTAATTGCGTAAAGCACATAGCCCGAAGAATAAAATCAAATACATGAATCGCATCGCACGAATTAGCTGTGCTAGACATAAGATGAAATGTTTGGGATCTCGAGTCATAAGTGCATGAAGCGGGACGAGGCGACACGACAAACACGATGATGGACTGATATTTACGATTGGTGTTTATTCCTACCTAGCAAAGAAAGGCAAAAGACACCTCGCAAGCAACTGTCTGTTTTAGTATCAAATCGTATAAGAAACATTTACCATAACGTTTATGTCGCTGATATATCAGAGGCACCAGTGATAGTAGTCTTTTAAAATGTGCCCCCGCGAAGGTATCATATCAGGTGCTGCGTCAAACGATTGCACACGTAGCGTTATCATGTGTCTGCTGTTTGATCAGGTAATTGCTGTCGTTTGCATATCGTGGAACGTGTCAATTAACAACCAAGTATACGTGTTTTGCCCCTTACACTAACCGAGCATTTCGTTGAATGTAAATATTACGCTGCTTGCGCAAGCATATGCCACCACGCCACGACAACATTGCTTGTTCACTGAAGGCTGAATGTTAACCGCATTTTATTTAGTAGGGCCTTTGAAATTCACCGCTTGCCAATGATCGCCGGCCTTATGACGAACAGTTCGTATTGCATAGCAAAAAACATCAGCATTGACATATATTGCTTGAATTTGATTCTAGTCTCTTGGAAAGTGAAATCGATGTTCTTTAGGTGGGAATATGCGGTTTTGCATTACGATTGTTACATTTATACAGTCGTACAGAATCTGTAAGCCAGGGAATTTACGTTAACTATGTCTCATGCCTTCTGCCATCACTGTAATTGATATAGCGATCTCATTAATCAATAGAGGAATTAATCTTTTGACTTTGTGTTGCCACTCGTAAAATCAGCACACCGAACTTCTGTCTTAAAATGAACCTCATAAAGCATTAAAGAATCAGACACAGATTAACGCTTGCAATTCAATGCAAAGCCTCTTGTTCCTGTGTTAGTTCCAGTCTCCCAGGCGTGAGCCAGATCATCATTAGGCAATCGTTAACAAAACATTCTAAATAATCGACGTAAGTTTTGTTTCTATGCACTGCACATGTTTAACGCAATACTAATGGGTCACCAGGGTTTGCTTGTCCCAGTTGGTTTGCTGTTATGTTTCCTTGTTATTTGATGACCTCATTCGCTTTCTATTACTTGGGAACATTTGTATAATGCTCAGGAAATCGCATGAGATTATCCCATTGTATTACTAAATATTACATATCTGCACATGACTAGCTTTATAATTTTTGCATTGGTAACTCAATTATTAGTATAAAGTATGAATGAAACTAGCAGCGGGTCCGAGGGTGTATGTTTACAGACTAAATACATGCATCACAAGAACCCGATAGACGGCATTGATTGGGTGTTGGGTGAACGGCAATTGGCATTTCCTGTATAGATCTTACATCCAATGAGCATTGTGATTTATTTATTATGCTATTAAATCTATACCACTCTTGCACAAACCCCTTTTTTATTATTAATTTATGTAGGGAGATTTAAAATAACGGCATATGTAATGGAACGCATTCGTTTACAAATTATCAATAAAACAGTAAAAATGTTGACTACACACAGACATATGAACGATTTGCATTCGTTCCATCACCAGACAATATCAATAAAGGCTCACAAAACAGTGCAAAAAAGTAGATCTCTTGGCATTCCTCTGGGCATGATGTGTATGGTGATCCTTTTTTTTATCTCTGATAGTCATCTGCCCGACAGGCTCATGCAAACAATTATTCCTCCTGTTGTGAGGAAAAATAAGTTAGGCAAGAACAACGACATAAACAATTAGGGAGCGCATTTCAATTAATAACAGGTAATGTAAAAAAAGAATTAGAGATTGGCGAATGAGAACACATGAATGCAATAGAATGCTACCGACACATCAATAGCCACTTGACGCCTGATGTTTAGATGCATCAGCAACATTTGACGCGGAGAATTATAGAACTCAGCACAAACAATTGATCGCCGCGGTATAATGCACGTCCCTCTGGTGAATTAGCTATCCTACTGAAAGTCACGCGAATGAATCATAGCACGAAGCTGCCTGCGTCATAATCACCCTGTACAGTTATAATTTGCATGCGACTCGTAATCCTAATAACATACAGTTATGCAGCAGGGGCAAATGAATAAAGCAAGATAGATTTGTGTTGACGTGTGGATGGGTGTAACTATCACTTGCTGTAAGAAGCTACGATCGCGGGGACGATCAACGAAATAATGAATAATACACTGGATTGCTTGCAGTAAAATTCACACTTGCCTAATAATCCTGTAATGTTTTGATCCATCTGAGTGTTTGAAACAGCAACTCACAACACAACATAACTTGAACAAGAAACGTATATTCAACGACAAGCCAGTCACATCATAAACAAGAAAATGTCAACGCAATTGGTATTTCAACGTCGATTATGGGTATATCAACATAAAATTCACCCATAAGTGGCAACGGCAACAGCGATTTCAATCACCTGTCATCTCGATGTGGCCCTATTAACTCCAATTGTCAACGCTAGCCCTGGTCATTCGATGATCTGTGTCAGATCGGAGCCGTTTGAAGAATAAAGCAGCCAAGTTGCCCAATAACAATAATTGACAGCGTCTGCCGTTCCTCAGCTCTAAGGAGTTTCAGAAAGACATTAGGGGACATATTCGCAAGGTTCTACCTCCACACTATTCGCAAGGTTCTACCTTCACACTATACAATCATTCATAACTGATTCCTCCAATATTACTGACTGGTACGTTATATTACGTAATGACCAATGGCTGCCGTCGCTTAATTATTCTGCACTTATTTATGGATATTTGCTAGTGCATTCCCATGTTAGATATATATATATATATATATATATATATATATATATATAGAGATATATATATATATATATATATATATATATATATATATATATATATATATATGTATATATATATATATATAGATATATATATATATATATTATATATATATTCATATACATATATATATTTGTATATATATATATTTATATATATATATATATAACATTTATATATGTACATATACAGTTATGTTTTTATATAGATATGTATATATATATATATTAGTTAATACACACACAAATATATATGCATATAAATATATATATATATATATATATATATATATATATATATATATATATATATATATATATATATATTAATGTATATTGATATATATGCCTTACTAGCTGTTTACATCATTCCCCTTTTAATTGCTTCTGCACAACGATTACGTGTGAGATATGCATGTAGGTGGTAGTAACGAGAAAAGCTCAGCCGCAATGCAGTGCGATAGGGGACGAAAATGACTAGTAATGAATGTTTATTTCAATTTAAGTTGGCAGTATGTTCCCATGAATCTGCACTTTTTTCAATGTTTGTTGCCATTGGCTTGTTTACTGTACATCACGTGTATTCCTTTGTCAAGTATATGTTTCTGTTGATGCACCTTGTGCAGGTCAGCTACACGCGTTAATATTTGCACGATATTCGCGTTATGGTCACATTTAATGCAATTGAAAAAATATGCGAGATGGTGACAGGAAAAAAGGTCACACTCACACCCATATACGCCCTTACATAATTCGCAATAACACTATGTAAGCTTTGCAACATCTAGCACCTGCTTTTTACCTCTGCCGCTGCCACTGCTTCGACACAATAACAACACGACTTGCTGCCCTTATTCTCATTATTGAGAGTTAATTGAGCAGAAACGTAATTGTCCATCAAGGTCACAATACTGCTGGGGTAATAAACATTCATCAACGTTTCATGCTCTTACCTATTAGCTCGCTAAAGGAGGTAATACTAATCATATGTAGTCATTAAGTATTGCCAGGTGCCTTTGCACGCATTGGCTGGAGATGTATTTTTAAACATTTAGTGACATTTTTGGCGAAACGTTAATAAAACGTTATATATACATTTGACCGAGTAATCCACAATGAAGATAAGGGTCAGTCAATGTGCTTACTTTGTAATGTTCCGATTATTTAAGGTAATAAACAAGGCGTTTTATACTTGGCCACGGCGATTGAGACCCATTGCAAGTGTTATAGGATCCATAGCAGCAGTGTAGCAAGTGGAAGATCAACCATAAAGCATATGACAAGTGTAATGGCTAAAATATGAATTTTCTATCCGACACGTAGTAAACAAGAAATAAGCAAAAACAAACAACATATTCCGGAACCTCTCGACCATACGCCGAAGATGAAGGAAAGCTCTGTGACGTCATATGTCACCACAAGATGTTGTCACGGACGCCGTTTCTATTTGCGAACTAGCTGTCGTTCTTATTTATCGCCATTTACAGACACTCATCAGCGTTTTTTGATCCATGGTTTCTGTGAGTATTCTCATCCTTAAATTTTCCTATATGAGAGTCGAGTTAGAATTCATAAGTTATGTTTCTGCGCTGTTTTTGAAAACGAAATGTGAAAATTGTCGCAGCGGTGGAATGCTGTCTTTAGAGACGCTTCATATGTAGTGGAATATATTGAAAAGGGTTTTAAAGCTATGATCCTTCCGCGTAGACAATTAAGTTAAGTCATTTACAAATCGGTAGCCTGTTTCCAGTACTGAAACTCTTATCTATCGCTGGTTTGCTTGGGAAAGTGGTCAGAATTTACGCTTGCCCAATGACAAAATTGCCAAATGCCGGTAGTGATTAGTGTGGGGCGGTTCAAGTTTTGAAAGGCTGTTCCACAGATAACACATACATTTGTCTCGTCAGGATGCCATATGTAAATGAATGCTTGACTGACAGTAGCTTGCACTTGTCTTAGACAATCATCGGGTGATACCAAGTGCTCAGCCCTGGTCTACTGACAAATTTGCTTCATATAACTTCATCCGTTATGTCTTCCAGTCTGTGTCATCATCGTGCGAATATGTGAGGCCCAGTAATGCAATAATTCGCATCTAACAAGACATGGTGAGCATGTTTTCCTGAAGATATTATGTGTATATTTATGCAGGATATTTAGAGGGAATGATACAGAGACAATTCTCAGCTAGTCCTACCCTGCTCAAGAATTCCATTGCAGAACTCAGGGGAATGAACCAGGAGCACTACCCTGACAAGTGGGAGGCTGATAGGCAGCATATAGAGAGGTTTCTTCTTTCGATGAGTCATGTAGTATGGTCTCTAAAGGTGATTATGAATGATGGTGGTGATGGAGGTGATGGGGTAGGGGAGGGGTGATGATGGAGTTGATGGAGGTGGTAGAAGCATTATATTGGTGGTTTGCTTTTTGATATTTTCTTCTATTTAATGTAATATCTAAGCTCTGTCAAGCTGGTAATATTTCATTTTACCTGTCCGTTAATAGGTGCACAAGGACATAACTATTCCTAATCATCATACTTACAAAAAAGAAAAGGTAAATATTGGGGTTGAAATTCACTTTCAATATCAAAGGTTATTTCAAACTGGTGATTTATGATGACGAACAGACATTGGAGTTTAAGATGCTATCGCCCAAATGGCACCACAGTGCATAGCACAATGGGATTTGAACTTGCCACATTTGGGCGACTAGACAAACACCCACGCTGCTGGACCACAGCTGCCGGCCCATCAACTTAAACAACATTGGTAAGGTTACCGTCACGATATGGTTTAAAGTCTTAATTTAAATGTTAAATGGGTCTAAGGTATGCTAAACTGCGGTGAAACTCGAAAACTGCTATATGTTTGTTGTTTGCTGAAAACTAATCTTGTAAATATATATGTTGGACTGGTGTATATATTTATATATTTCACAGACAAGTGAATAATAACCAGACTGTTTTGTAGTTGTGAGAAGAATTAAATAAGCGTTACTTGTATATTGTGCCCACGAAATTAAATCATGATGATTGCTGTGCAATGACACAGGATGGATAAAATACCCCGCCAAAAATATTTAATGACAGTTAGCATACCGTTATTTGAGTAATACAACATCTTTTGTACAATATACAGGATACAGGAACAAGATGCGTTTGTCTTGCAGGTATGTCATGATTTAAGAATAGATGCTTCCTATCATTTTATCCATATAGTATAATAAATTAGGTGGCCTGCACTTAACTGAATTTTGTTGCTGGTTGTCATCAGTGAGTAGTATCATCTATAGGTTCTCATATTTTTTAGCAAAGCTTAATGTAAATAACAGAATAAGACACATTATGTTTTTTTGTCCCTTTATTATTTGAATGCTGGCAGTTCGAAACCAACATAAACTGATTCGTCTTCGGTAAAAAAATTCTATTCTTCGTACAATATAGGTTGACAGTGGCACTATGTGATGTCTGCCTAGATACCCCCATCACCACAGTACCAACTGCCGATATGCCGTGAATCGGAATAACCTGCAATATAAAGATATCCTTACAACTTTTCATTCAGTAAATGAATATCTTTCATCGAGTATCATCTGAACCAGACAATTATTTAGTACAATCACTCGTGCTGAGGAGCATGTTTCATCTTGTACCTCTGGCATTAAGTACTATATGCTATTTCCATTGTCCAGGGACACAGGCACCCAGAGAAAAATCGTTGGTGTGCTGTAATACAGGCCACATCCATAGATTTTTCTTTCTCGAGAACTTGTGGAATTTCTTGACAGCATTTACTCTCTGTTAATGTAAGCATTGACCCACATGAGCACCTAATACAGGGCATATTTACAATGAATAACTAGTTTTTCAGCCCCCCAAAAAATTAATTGACATGAAACATGAATAACAAGATGGCTTCAAGCAAGACTTAAGAACAACTGTAAAATAAAGAGTAAAATACCAGCAAATGGTAGGAAATTATGTGCCATTAACAAGTGCTGTTATCCAGTCGGCTCAAGTCCCCTTCCATTTGAGGAGAGTTTGCTGGCCTTGTCTTAGCTGGAGGCTCAAACTTTTATGGTTGTATGCCCCCACAGGCTCCTAGCTCCTCTTCTTGGAGAGAAGAATACTCACTGCTGTAATCCAGCTCATCGCTTCCGGAGTTATCAACAATATATGAGGAAGATGAGGACATTTCGCTCCTTTGAGATATAATACAAGCAAATTATGATGGCAGTTATGCACTGTACTAGGTTTATTTAATAAATATAGATCTAATAAGGACAAGATAAAGTATGTATTATTGAGGTTTGTACCTCAAGTAATACAAAGAACTAGTGTAAGGCGTTGAACTCTTTAAAGGTTTATGATATATGCAGCCTTAAACGTATGGCACCGAACTTGGATTCTGGGCCATAAGTCCCTCTGTACAACTCAGTGGAGAGGTATATTGAATTGTGACAGCTAGTCCCTGAACGGTCTCGGGCACAAAAACCAGTTCCAATATTTAAAATAAAATTAGTATCTACTTATCTGTTTAGAAGGAGATCACAATTTATTGAAATTATGTTCGATTTATTGCAAAAATATCGAGTGAAATCCCGATTGAATGTAGTAGCAGTTTTCATTTGCGATAACGTGTTACCATTTAATCGAATAACGGGTCAAGCTAAGAATTTTTCGTAACAGAACAGGCGAATGTTAAATCAACCATTGATAACCATGAAACGGGCATGAAATCGCCCAGTGTTCCAGCACTGCCTGTATTATCGAACGGTTCCCATTGGTTGACGTTTTCACACACATAATAGAAGTATGTCACAATTTAATATATTCTAGTCGAACAAGTACTCCAAGCCATATGCAATGATGTGATTCGTTGCGGTATATGATGTACATAATGACAGGATAAAATACGTTTATTCTCACACCTACCACAGTTCCCAGGCAAACAATCGCGGATATATCTACGCTCTCCGGCCGGACAGTGACATATGACGTCACAAACTCAGGAGTCAATGGCGGTCGTTTAACGCCAAAACGGTCCGAAAAATCGAGAGAAATATTAAAAAAAACACAAAATGACATAAACGGACGAAAATATTGTCGGAAACGTGTTTCTCAAGCTGATATACACCTATTAAAACTTTAATGGATTGGTGGACTTTAAGGAATTGGTGCTGTACGATAACTCCAGCTATACCGATACATTATTCATTACATTGCCACATTTTTCATGTTGTAGTCAAGTAAAGTTGGTTTTGGCGATCAGATGATGATGCGAAAAGATGTAACCACATTAAACGCCATACAGTACGAGAATTATTACAAAAAATTAAGTTTTATCATGAGAAGAAATCTAGGGGTTTTTTCTATGATAAATTCATCTCATTTTAACACGATGTGCCAAAATTCAAGTACATTGAAGCATGTTACCGTGGGGTGAAGTAAATGAATAACTGAATAACACCCGTTACATTGTACAGACACGTCGTGTCACCTTGTGTTAATTGACCCCGTTCAACATGCTAACTTGGTTTAATCTGGCGAGACATTCCAACCTGTCCAGAACTGCTAGTGTGTGTGTCAAGCGGACAGTGACGAAATGGGCGATGTTTAATTACTACACACACTTCTTGTATCATTATCAGAGTATCATGTTCTTGACGAAAACAACGACAGGCTCCTATGGCTGCTGTACATTTTCCCGACATTTGCATATATCTTGGCGGGCTGTAAGTATAAAATACACTATACCTTTTGGATAGAACAATATTCCAACTTCTTCCGAATGCGTTAACCAAAAGATATACATATGTAGCAATAACGATGAATTGACACATCCTGCCATAGACACCAATAATTGCAGTATTTAGGAACAAATAGGTTAAGGAGCCAATAACGATCATGTGGATAGACGACTAATTTAGACTAGTGGTTACTTTGAATAAGCACAGCCGTAAGTGACAGAAAGCATCTAATTTCAAATGGTAAACGGCCCAGTGATTAGAACGCTGTAAGCGCACAGTACTAATGTTGTCCTTTCAACAAACGAGGTCAGAGTGACATCATATATACAATCTGGATACTGCAAAACACTCTTCAAAATATTAACGATGTTGATACGTGCATTAAGCATATGCCATTACGATTATCGGGTTTATGATTTTTCATATATTTGTATTGATTGATTGATTTATTTGTCAACAACAACATATCATACATTATAAATAATAATTCGAGTAAGATATACAAAGTTTGTCGTGACAATGAGGACGAGACATCATTAGATGTATATGTCCTCGTAACATGTTCAGAAAAATAAATTGCTTTTAAGAGAAGGGCATTCAACAGAATAAATTGCTTTTAAGAGAAGGACATTCAACAGAATAAAAAGTAATTTATCATACACTTATGAGTATAGTACTATAAAAATAGACAAAACCATGTGCCAGGAGAGCATACTTCATACAATGTAGAGGGCATGATTTTGAATGTACATGAACTTAATGATACTGAACAAGAAAATTAGCAATTTGATCCAGATTTGAATTCGAAATCAAAAAGACTATACCATAGCAAACTTTTAAAAGAATGCAATGAGCTATTTTAAAAGAATGCAATGAGCAATATACATTAAACTTAGTGCAATTTGCGTTCCAGATATTCACGCCTTTCGCGCGCACGGTATTATAGGCAACCTTCGATTTGAATAACGGTACAATACAATTTCTAGATTGTCTTGTAGTAATTGTTTGATTAGAGGATTTTCGTCGAAACATTAATTTGAAAACATTAGGCAAATCATCTCTATATAACTTAAACATAAACAACATGATACAATATTCATACAACTCAGTAAAACGTAACATATTTAAGGATTTAAATAATGTCAATGAACATGTGCGGTTAGGCGAACCGGTAATTACTCTACAGCATAGTTTCTGTAATTTGACAATAGAGTTTGTATATTTCTTTGCAGCTGTACCCCAAACTTCGAGACAATATATTATGTATGGGTATATAAACGAATAATACAGAGTATTTAAGGTACTTGTTCTAAAAATATTTTTCGCCTTACAAAGTAAGCCGATATTTTTAGCAATTTTCAATTTTATATGTTGAATGTGAGACTGCCATGTCAATTTGCTATCTAACTTGACTCCCAAAAATGTTGTCGAGTTCTCTCTCCTTATAACCTGATTATTGATATAAAGTGGTTGAGTTGGTGTTGGGCTATAGCGCCCAGGTGCGAATATCAGGTAATGTGTTTTGTTGACATTCAACGAAAGCTTATTGGCATTCAGCCATAGTACTAAATTTTAAGCTCCACATTTGCACAGTTTATCATATTATCACTGTTATTACCTGTTACAAACATATTAGTGTCATCTGCATACAGTATAAGATGCATACATTTCGAAACATTAACAATGTCGTTGACATAGATTAAAAACAAGAGTGGCCCCAAGATTGAGCCTTGTGGAACGCCACAAGTAATACGCCCTCGTTCAGAGTGGACACCGTTGTAAGTAACATATTGGTATCTTTCGAGCAAATAATTTTTTATCCACTCTAATGCGATGCCTCTAATGCCTTAGTGTTCCAATTTTCTTATAAGAATACGGTGATTGATGGTGTCGAACGCTTTACTTAGATCAATAAAAATCCCTAAAACATATTTATGTTCTTCGTGAGCATTAATAATTTTATCAACCAAGTAGCTTATAGCTTGAGTGGTACTGTGTTTTTTACGAAAACCAAATTGATAGTTATATAATATATCATGCTTACATATATATTCAGTAAGTCGTGTATGCATGAGTCGTTCTAGTATTTTAGAAATACACGGAAGAACTGATATTGGTCTTTAATTACTAATCTGAGAGGAGTCGCCATTTTTAAATGTTGGTATAACTCGAGCGATTTTTAGTTCTTTTGGAATAATTCCACTTATAAGTGACATGTTAAGCGTGTGAACTAAGGGTTTTATAATGTGTGTTAAAGTGCTTTTTATTATGGTTGGAGATATGTCATCCCAACCTGGACTTGAGTGTTTCAGGGATTTTACTATATTAGTTACCTCTATTTCATCTGTGTTTCAAATAAATATAGAGTCAGCATTCGTATACTTTAAATATTTAAGAACATCTGCATTACAAGCAGGGATCTGTTTTTCAAGCGTAGGTCCTATATTTAGATAGAATTGGTTTGAACTTGCTAGCAATTATTGTTTTATCGGTGGTAGCTGATAGTTTGGTCTGCTTTTTCTTATTTAGGACATTTTTAATCAACTCCCACGACTTCCTCATGTTACTTTTGCTTTTAGAACAGGCATTTTCATAGTAGTTCACAGGTCTTCATAAGTGAACGCAATTTACATTTGTAGCGTTTGTATTGTGTTTGGTTGGTCAGCGTGGGGTATTTGATGCTTTTTATATACAATTTATTTTTTACTTTGATAGATTGTTTAAGTCCCGATGTTAGCCATTTATATCGATGTTTATATTTCGATTTTGATAGTTGAATTGGGAAGCATGCATTGTATGGATCTTTAAGAGTACAATAGAACCTTGTGTATGACTCCTGTGCGTCATTGGTGTCTAAAAAACATCCCTCCATTCAATTTTTCCAAGTTTCGCAGAGAATTTATCTACTTTTCGGGCCGAGATTTGTCTGTAGTAAAATTGGTCACATTCAGTATTAGTTTTTTAATGCCGTGGTCGATACAGAACACTGGAAAATGGTCACTTACATCTGTACACAAAATACCGGATATATAATTGTGCTGTGGTTGAAAATTGGTAAAAATATTGTCTATAAGTGTGGCGGAACGATTTGTTACTCTCGTGGGTTTGGTAATGAGTGGGGTAAAAGAGAAAGAATACATCATTTCAAGGAATTCTGCTGTAGCGACATGGCTATCTACATTTAACAAGTTAATGTTTACATCGCCCATTAAATAGCAGATTTTGTTTTCATGCTTTATAGTAGATATTATATCAGATACATAATCTATGAAGTCACTGATTGAAGTGTTCGGTGGTCGATAGACTGCACCAATTATTATATTCTTACGATTATTGTGAGATTGGAGAGACGTACATTTAGGAATTTCAACGAAAACACATTCAATATTACAGTTGCAGATCGAGAGGTCATCTCTATTACGATAATGTAATTGATCATTAATCAGGAGAGACACCCCTCCACCTGGTTTATTTGTTCTGTAATAATTGACTGTATTGTAGCCGGCTGGACTAAAATTGCCAACTGTTATATCTGTCAGCCATGTTTCAGTGAGAGCAATAATGTCAAATGAATATTTCAAAGAATTAATATAGGCATCAAGATTGGCATAGTTTTTTTGAGCACTGCGAATATTCACGTGCATAAGTGATAACATATCAGAGTTAACCTGAGAAGCTTTACAAAGTGCGTTGAATTGATCTTCTACATAATAATTACAGTTTGCTATGGTATAGTCTTTTTGATTTCCGTTGTAGTAATTCATATCTGGATCAAAAGCGGACAGCGGATTTTCTTGTTCAGTATCATTAAGTTCATGTACATTCAAAATCATGCCCTCTACATTTGCCATGTTATGTGGCCCACATTCCACAATATCATTAATAGCATCCATAAAGTCTCTATCATCATTAAAATGATTAAATGGGAATATACATTGCACACAGTTAACACAGAACCAATTGTTGCATTCTCTGGAGGTGTATAGTGAATCATTTCTACATAGAGTAAGCCGACAACATATGGAACATTTTAGATAAAAGGAATGAATGTGCACACGTTTGTTACATATGATACACAAATGTGATCTTATAGTTGATTCCATAAGTGTACAAAATGCTAGTGCTGGTGTAAATAGTACACAATATATGGATATAAAGAATGGTGATGAGACTTAAATAAAGGCGGTTTCGTACAACGTTATTTCACAGTTTCTCGAGATCTGTCATCTCGCGTATATGGAGGATTTTCGCCTTCAAATCTTTCATGAGTACTTTTCCATCATGTGTCCAAGTGTCGGCTACTTTTCCGTTCTTTTTCAGCTGTCTTGCTTTCCAAAGTAATTCGGAGCGTGTTTTGGTCAAATCCTCGTTAATAAAGATCGGCGTGGAACAATGCCTTAGGCTGGTCCGCTTTTTGTAGATTTTCTCACGTATTCTGTATGTCGCCAGTTTCAGTATGACAGGACGGGATCCAGGTCTGCTTTCTGTCGGCGGTATGCCGACTCGGTGCACCCTGTCGATGTCCGATGTTGTGATTGGTGGAGACATATTGAGATCCTTATTCACAAGTTTTATTATCTCTTCACAACAGTCCTCATGTTTATGTTCAGGAATGCCGTAAATCCTAAGACTGTTCCTGCCAGTATACTATTCAAGAGTGTCGGCTTTGAGTTTCAAGACCGAGCACCCATTTTTCTAGTCGTTAATCTTTTCTCTTTATTATTTCTTTCAGCGCAGTGATTTCCTTGTGCAATGGATCACAAATTGTGGACTTTAAAGTCTCAATGACCGCAGTGTCACTGAGAGCGGCTCTAAGTCCTTTAATAAATTCATCCATTTCCAGGCCCATGCTTCGCGAAAGACTTCTCGGCCACCTTGTGGTCATTAGAGATTATGTAACTGGTAGTCGCGCCTGGTCCGGCTGTAGAGGGGAAATGGTGCGCTGCTTAACAGAAAGTTGTTGATAACGTTGACTTCAGGTGTACACAAAAGTTGCAATTTTCGCTTTTTAGAAACACTGTAAGCCTGTTACACTTCACTATGGTCTTCTCGCCACCATTATATATCCATGTGGCGGGTTACATTTAGACGTTGTAACCAGAAATACTTTATCTCACGATTGTAAAGTAGATGAATCAAAACCTCTCCTCTATTAAATTATATGTCCGTAGTATTAACATTACTTTCATGAGCAAATCGAAAATCAATATTGTTTGTTTTCCTTGTGGCATGTGCCAATATCGATGTTGTAAACCCATGCTATTAAATAAGGAGTTTCAGTTCACGATGGACGATCGGTTTTCCTTCGTCCCGACAACAGCGCAATATTTTGCATGATTCAAGACAGCTACCGTGTTCTTCATCAAACGACTCCTCAATAGCAGATGCTGAGCTCGAGAGCATCATTTATGCATCGTACAGTGTAACATCACATGGACATTCTTGACCTTGCATTGGGAGATTGCATTAGCTTGTGACAGTCGTTACAATCAGCAGATCAGACACGTTGTAGACTGGTCATACTGCTTGGTATACTTAGAGCCTAACATGCGGAATATCAAAAGGCAAAAGTCAGCCAGTGTAACTGTAAAAGGCCGCTTCATGGACTACAAAGCTTGTTTCTGTGTGAAATCCCAGGTATATAAGACATGCATTTAATGGATCAAACAAATTGTTAGCTGAACATACCATACTGAGCAGAGATGAAGTGCATATGACTCATGTGATGAAAAGAAAGTTGTTAGCGCTTGTTTCGATGGAACCTTGTAGCTTGGTAAATGCAGAACATGTGCGTGCATGATTGTGTGCGCTGTGGGAAGCATTCTCTGGAATAGACTATCATCAAGCCAACATAACCGCGCGTCAGCGTAAACACAAGAGGTCCCTTGACGAAACAATCCAAACTATTATATATATATATATATATATATATATATATATATATATATATATATATATATATATATATATATATATATATATATATATATATATATATATCTATATATATATATATATATATATATATATATATATATATATATATATATATATATATATATATATATATATATATATATATATATATATATATATATATTATTTGCTGTATTTCGTTTCTACTGCGCGTCATTAGCTGTGTGGTGAAGCACTCCGGTATGACTAAACGCCCCAAGCCATTTATATTCATGCTTTAAACGCCATGCAAACCTGCTTTACAGAGCCAGTGCGATTATGGATTCATTCCCCTCAGCCGATGCGGGCGTCATGCACGTCAGCGTTACTAACTAGCCTGCCTTATTAACAGGCGCGCAGCGCTGCATTCTCAATTGCATACGGAATCGGGAGGGACTGAGAGTTGCGAGCGCATAAAGGGATTCGCTCTTAAAAACGAAGCTGACCGAAACTTAACACGAGACAAGACTTAGTTGATACACGCAGCGGAAGCTGATTATGTCGGATTATATACAGTGCACAAGGTAAGAGTTGTCTCGCATAAACGACCACAGCTCAGATATAAATAATGATGTTAACTATATTAACTATATTAACCGACCTCGCCATTATGTAATATATTCTCGTTGAGTCTCAATACGGAACTCTCGGCTGCCCTCCTCTCGTCCAAACATGTCGCTTAATTTTACCTTCATAATATCGAGGCATCCGTATGGTAAGATATATGCTATTTATATTTGTCATACAAACAAACAGTGAACCGTGTTCATGTTTCTTACTTAGAAACATCGTCCGATCTCATTAAAGCTCTCTTACTACCAGCAAAGAATGGCAGCAATATGCTAATGTCTCTGACACACACAAGGAATACCATTCGGCTGATTTCTAGTTATTGTTACCTTAAGTCAGTTGAATCATGAGTGCGAAATGTTTCAACCATAAGTCACTACTGATGCACTTGGCACGCCTCTGTTGCTTTCCACGCAGTAAGAATAAATAATCAGTACATATGACACCAAGGACGGTCTAAATCGTATCAGAAATACATCCGCCGATGCATCCCTTCTGAAGGGAGGCGGGGGCATCGTGACTATCTGTTATTTCTAGATTGGTGCACTCTCTTTTGCTTCCACCTGTTTCTCATTAATGTTGTATTTGATAAACTAACTTCTTGAGAGTTATTGCCTTTCCTAATGATACGGAATGGAACAGGTTTGACGTTTTTGCCAGTGTTCTGTTTACTGCAATACTTCCATAACACTGAAAGAATAGTATTGTATAAGTACGCTTGCATACTGA
>CM067351.1:69361685-69504185 GCA_034190875.2 Urechis unicinctus
AAAGGCCGCCCTCAAAGCTAATAAAAAAGACTCCAAAGAGCTTTATACCCACGTCGGCGCAACGAATCTTGATAACAAAATATTTTGACGATAAAATTATTACCCAGCAGCCTTTTTGATGCTTGTATCATTGTTTTCATGACCAGTTTAACTTCAGATGTGAACAGGTGAGGTTGTCACAAGTGTCGAGCAGCACCGAATGCACCCTGACCGTTTTATTTCAAGAAGTAATAACTAGAGCTGTCTGTCAACAGGGTTGATATTCCTAACGCGCCTAATATAAAGCTGGTTGGTGAACACTCGGTGATCCGTCAGCCGCAGGTTTGATAAACCACTCTAGCGACAATAAAGTAATCATGAACGAAATAGGTAGAAGAGAGCAATGTTATATATCCAAACATAATATGCTGATGCGTGCCAGTATAAAACAACGGTGACTGATACCCGAGATCGATGCAAAGTCTATTGGGAGCCAAACATTGATGTGTTCCGTCAGCGGCAGACTGTTTAGACCACTCTAATGACAATTAAGTATTCATAAACCAAATAGGTAGAATAAAACATTGTTATAAATCCAACCTAATATGCCGATGAGTTTCGGTATAAAACAACTGTGACTAATACACCAGACCAGTGCAAAGTCTGTTCGAAGTCGCTTTTACAAACATGTAGGTTCAGAACGATAGATATGAATTAGTTTGACAGCCCTTATCATGCAGACCTGACTAACACAGACGCTCGCAATACACACAGATAACAGCATATGATCGGATCACAAAAATATTTATTTACTCCAAGAAACCAAAGACACGTTTACGTGTTCCGAATCGACCTCATAAATGGGACCTCAGTCGAATTGACCTCAAACAGCGGGCATCATACAGGTATAGAGAATATGCAAAAGATCAGATTATTTTAGCGTTCATGTGTTTTTGTTATTCGCCGTGGTTACAACTCAAGATATTCGTACACCATGGCTAGTTCACAAAATTGAATAATTTACACTATGTATTGTTTTGCAACTCACGAGTTCCCCATTATTTTGTTAAAAGCAACATTAAACATAGAACATTTTAATGTCTTATCACTATAATCATTCAACTTGTCATCAATATCGTCCTCCAAGTATTTAATAGTTATGGCCTATTCAATAAGTACAGCCATACAAAATCACCTCATAAAATTCATTTACTGCCCTGCCATATTGAGCAATTAGTTTTTAACGGATTAAATGTCACGAAACAGTTCACATATTTCCAACATATCATTCAATGCAATGTGACCTGGACTGAGTAAGGTAATGTCATCAGCATTACCAAGCACACCTGCATATTCGCTGCTACCATAGGGACACACCTCTTTATCCCTTCCACATTCAAAGAGCATGTATTAAAACTATTGCTGTTTGGAATTATATCCATGAGTGCAGCTGAGAAAATTACCTATTACGTGCGGGTTTTTTTCATTACCGCCCTCATCCATAACCTTCAGACCAGAATTCCGGCTTGTAAAGCAGATTTATATCTCCAGTCTCTATAGCTATCCCGTATGAAAGTGTCCATGATTCTGGCTTTGATGCTCATTACATTTTGAGCACCTTGACGCTCTGTTCTTCTAAAAATGATTTTAGCAATGACAAGTCGATTTCTCGATGCAAACAAAAGATGAAGAGTTCATATCTTCTACATAAGTTGAGTCGATTGCCTTCAGAATCATCATAATATCATGTGCGCTTTCTTTAGCCCTCAACTCTGAGTAATTCTCCCAGAGAAACGCTTTCGCCTCAGCAATGGCCTCAGGAGAGTAAACCCCAGCCATTACATCCTTGATACTGTCATTAGCAGCACTTTTCAAGCGGTGATAGGCGTAGGACAACAGCTCATTCACTACGATTTTCGCTTGGCTGTCTGTCATAGTAGAATCGTGATATATATATATATATATATATATATATATATATATATATATATATATATATATATATATATATATATATAGATATATATATATATATATATATATATATATATATATATATATATATATATATATATATATATATATATATATATATATATATATATATATATATATATATATATATATATATATATATATATATATATATATATATATAGGCTTCATAATTATTGAAAACAATGTTTAATTCGAGAAAGTGTACTGTTCAGCATTGGGGTAGATCAATTAATCTCTTGTGCAAATACTGTTTTGTTTGGTTTATCTGGGCAACCTCTGAGAAGGAATCATTATTTTGCGAGTCAGTGTCGTAACACTGTTTCCTGGTACTTTTACATATCTGAGGCTTTCTTTGAATGTAGGGCATTAACCAGCTCCAAATAGTCTGTATTATCCACAGCCTCTGGCTTTATGATGATAACAGATAGTAATCTCAGGATATATATACCAACAACGCTAATCATACCCTCAGCTGGCCTGCCACTCGATGAAGTTTGCATGATGATCAAAAGAAATCCTGGCTCGTAAAAACATATGTATGGCTGGTAGTGTTGGCTTACATCAGTTATTTTACCATTCGACGTGCTTGTGTTCACTGTGGATGCATATCGATATTGTAAGATAGGGTTTGCACGAACATGATGGTAATCTCACCTAAAATCATTTGAATATTCCCTTGGCATCCAAATGGATGTAGACTCATATGTTCGCGTTAGATCTACTGTATTATACACAACAATATTGTTAAGTCTTTGACACATTATAATGGCAACAAAAACGTCAAAATGTTGATCCTGTTTCTGACATCGTACTGCTTAAGAGGGCAATGTCTATATGAAAATGTGCTTTAACAAACTATATACATTTACTGCTCAGAAGCTGCGTAGATCAGTTAATCTCTTGACCAATGGTTGTTTTTGTAGAGTAAGCTGACGCTTGCTATAAAACATCCGATATCACAAACTGGGGATTAACTGCTACCTTATTGCATTACGTCGTGTTCATGATCTAGGATAGGTTTACAAGGAAAGCAACATGTGGGAACAACAGCGAGCTAGTATGTACATATAGGTACATAAGCTCTGGAGACGGCGAGCTTCCTAGTGATTCGCTGTGCCTAACATAACAGCCAAGTAATTGTATGATCGTTATGACATGCATCAATTTGTGAATATGTGTAGATATTCAGAGATCAGGAACCGGCGCTATATTACGCATCATTTGTCGTGTCGCAGACAAATGCATTGCAGGCAACGTATGACAAATCACACCTCATTTGAGGACTATAGTACACGAAATAATTATTTGGGTTTATATTGCACCAGAGATATTGTCATACGACTGTCATGAATTGGAGACGCAAACTTTCTGATTAATAATGCGTCACCCTATATGGCTTTTGTATATAAAGTACCACGCAACGATTCATTGCAAATCATTATCGGTAAAAAAAACTTCGCAGCAAAAAAATGAAATATTTTCGATATTAATGTAGTCAAGGTCCCCTAGCCTGATGGCTGCGGGCGCTGTTTACATGTTACTGATATTCAATAGTCTCGCCTTCAGGTCTAGGGGACCATAGTTGATTGAACTGGACGGGCATCCCAGATTTGGGATGCTCCAATCACAAGCCGTGTCTCTCGGTCACTCTCGGTACTTTTGAGTCGTTGTCTCTCATTGGTCTATTCTACAAGATCCAAAGAACTTGTCCAACCGGCCGAGTGATTTTTATGAGCCGGGCACACATTCTACCACACTCCGATTTGTTGTTTCACGCTGAGTGGCACCGTTTATCACACAGTCGACGAGGAAGCAGACACACAGCTGGTTCTTTTGAACTGACTATCACGTAAACATACTATCGTGCAGCTACGCGATAAAAGCGCTGGTTGTAGTTCTAATTTGAACTTTTGAGACGCCGATAGTTCCAGAAGACCTTCAATGTGTTCTCATTGGATGCAGACCACTACAATATCCATGACGTCACATGGAACCGAAGGGTGCGTATCACACGCCAGTTTCATTAGCCAGGCGCAATTAAGGTCAATCCGGGACACAACCTTTGTGTTGATTGGTCACGAAGATCAACGAACGTGTCTAATGAATATTCGGACGCGCCACTTTTAGACCTTGTCTGGCCGTAGACTCTAGAGCGAGAAGCGTAGCGGAACCCCCAGAGTCTGGGTCGCAGACTAATATTAATGCATAATAATAGAAATTTCCAGAACACTGATATTTGTCTTTAAATATTGATGCGTCTGAAAACCGGGCGTCATATTCTCTCCACAAATCAACCAACGGTGATACACAGCTGTACAACGCAGTTACATCCAACAATAGAGTCCGAAAGTTGGTTGAGTAAAAGTTTAGAGCAGATCACATAGCGTTAGTCGTGTTTTGAATTCATAGTTCCTGGAAGCGATGAGTACGAAGAGAATAATTATTGTCCAGCAGCTGCTTAGGAGAGATCAATCTGTTAATTGTTTTGTTTGGATTAGCTATAGACAATACCTTGAGACAATTGAGTTGCGTTATTTTACGAGAGAGCGTCGTAATAAATGTTTCTCACGTCTAGGTACGAAACTAAAACATCCTTTGACTATCGAGTATTAAACAATACCGAAAGTCACACGGACTGTTTTCTATACAACCTCTGAATTTATGGAGTGTTTCTGAATCCTTAACGTTCAATTATGGTATGCAACAGTAAAGGCATAGCTCATGCACATCTTTTGTCTCGGCTGAGAAGTAAATGTACAATAACTGACATATGCATAACGAATGCCTAATGAGCAATAGGTAATGCAAGTCATCGAATTCATCGTTGATGTCGTTTTTCCTTGTGGTTTAAACTATTAGGGGGATAGAGAACGTAAAGTGTTAGTTCCTCCAGTATTATCAGCAATAACCTCGTTTAAAGTGCGCCTTGGCATATTCATCGATCATTCTTGGTATGCTTCGAATAACAACGGTCTATGTGATTGGCTCGAAACACACTTAAAAATGCTAATGATTATTGGCAGATACATTTTACATAAATGCGATGGTCGTCTCGTCGATGATGTTTCAAAATTGCAAGCTTCGCCCTAAAGCAAATGGCAGTGGCAATATATTTGTTTTGCTTAAACAGAATGGTACATTGTCTCACAGTACAACCAAAGCCTACTTACCAAATATAAGGTAATGTCCATATATATTGTTATATGTTGGCTTTCTGTAAGCACGTTTTCTCCAATATGAACCGCAATAGAGTTACACATCGTGTTATTTCAAAAGCAATGGATAGTAATCGGCCGAACACCTATTCAGGCATAGGAAGATATAGAAATCGTATTTGCAATGTACTACACAACATATTTAGGTTGTCCTCTAAGCGGTAAACATGCCTGATATTTCGGTTGTAGGGGATTATACCTTCGTAATATAAGGGAAGCGAATTAGACTTAAAGGAGGGTATGTGTAATCGTAAAGCAGAACATCGATATTAACGCAAAGATAAATTTGCTTATATTTGCGAATGATACATAAAACGATATACACGATCTGGATCATAAGAAAAGACACTATATACAGAGGTACGATGTCCTAATAATACCGGGTCAATCAGCAAATGGTGGTTTGGAGATGCTAGGTTGAGAGATAATTGTAATTGGAAACCCGTACAAAGATACAGCATCCTGCTATCGAGCGCTGTTGTTATATTTCCTTAGTTGGTAATGAACACTTAGTCTCATCGGGCCATATCAATTAAACTGTGCATTGCTCCCACGGAGTTGCACCACAAACTAGTCAATGACTTTTACCATTTTGAGTGAGGTTTATTCCACCATCTTTCCGGTTGCAATTCACTGACAAAATAGGAAATTACACTTTCTCGTCATATCACGAATCATTGACATCACGCGCGTGGCTCGCAATGCATATTCTCATGACGCCTGATAAATATTTCTTTAGCGTGACAATGAAGCTCTTATCAAGGTAAGTAAAGTTCATAAATGGTTGCGCTCCATGACTGTAGCTAACCATGCAAAACTATATAACCTCATAAGCTCGATGCTAAGTAACAACATATTGCACCAGGTCGTATTAAATGTTCGCGATCAATGTTTAGCTCACATGTTTTTTCTTATTCCGTTAGGTAGGCATATCACAGCGCACGATCCACAGAAGAAATTATTTTCCTGTTAAAGCGTATTTTTAATGACGAAACGCGACAAGATTGTTCCTGAATCAAGTTTCCTCGAATGAAATACCACATAATAAGGTTAGGGAAAGGGTAAGTATAGGACTTAACGGCACATTAACACAAGGGTGTTATATGCATATTTGCATTGGCCGTATTAATAGCAGTCTGCAAATGACCGACTTCTTCCTCTGTAGCATTTGATTGCACAGAAACATCCCACAATTGCGTTTACCGTAAGCACCATTGTCATGTTGAGGGATATTCGACAACGTGCCCCTCAATATGCGTTGTGGTACACAGCATCATTTTCATCGTTTGTACATCATTGACAATTTGGATTCATTGCCTCTGGGTCACATGTTCTCATGAATATTGCATCTAATCACAGGGACATTTGCTTGAAACTTGTATAGACAATGGATCAGAAGGCGAAGTCTCGATGTGGCTGCTGGTTGCATTCATTCGTATTTAATGTAACGACGATTTGAAATTAATGATTATATTCGTTGATGTGACATTCAGTTGAATATTTTCATAATCATTCTGAAATACTTCATTAACTGCAGCATATGTCCAGAAGGGACCAATCATATGTGGTAATAGTTTCGGTGCCTGGTGTGAGTTAGGTAAGTTACGGAAGACTCCCCACGTGCCCTATCTGTATGTCACGTTGATGGATTTATAGAGTTCCATATGAGTTTCCTTTAATAACAGCGTTAACGCAAAGCTATGGCAGGAATCGAGCCCTCATTTCGAGAACCATTTCTGTAGTAAACAACATTAATCTGCTTCGAGCCAGGATAGAGGCTCAATGGTCGGTTGTTTCTGCGAGCTTAATTGCTTGTCGCAATTAGCAGTTTGCGGGTGTTATTTTACCTCAGTAAATGACTCATTTATCTCTGGGTCCATTGTATATAATATGCAATATGTAGTCAACGAATGTTGTAAATTAGACACAGCTGGCATCTACATCTCGTATAAACGGGAAACATCAAAATGAAGTATCAAGAAATACATAACAATGCTATGATACATAACATAAGGTACTCTACAAAACTGGCGTTTTAATCTTAC
The DNA here is from genome assembly GCA_034190875.2 of Urechis unicinctus. Classification (NCBI taxonomy): domain Eukaryota; kingdom Metazoa; phylum Annelida; class Polychaeta; order Xenopneusta; family Urechidae; genus Urechis; species Urechis unicinctus. The sequence goes on from CM067351.1 coordinate 69,368,923, forward strand.
ATGTTATAAACGATGGCGAGCAGGAGTTGAATGTGTTTATAAAAATGAAAAACTGCTGGAGGGTAGATTCGTGAGTTTACCATTGAATAGTGTCATGTTGTGGTAATTATCATATCATTGCCATATTTTCGTTGCAGCCAAATCGGTCCGCCATTACCATATTGCAAAAAGATCAACTTTCAAGCACTTAACTCTGAATGACACAATCAGTTTGCCAAATTTGCGAGTTTGACGGCCAATGAAGATGCTTCTTTCCTATCAATATCTGCTATTTTTGCTGATACTTGACGTCCGAATGCTTCCAACATCCAGGTCGCCGTGTTACTGGTTACAAACTGAGTTGCTTTTTTAAACAAGTTAAATCGGGAATTTCACTTGCCTCTTTTTCAGTGAATCTTTTGAACTGTAAATTTTCACAATTCTCCCTGCGCATTGTCATAGTATTTACCGGTAGTTTACTTCTTACCTTGAGACTTTGTCGGGCTTGTTGAATAATAATTGTTTACCTCATGTATAAACATCACAATGCAATTCTGATGGTTATCGCAGGATGACCTCGTCATTGTGCTGAAACAATAGACCTCGTCTACTGTGATCCATTTTTCTATAATATCTGCCAAGAAATGCTATTTTCGTAATAGGATGCTACCAACATAAAGTGCGTAACGATCTTAATTATTGGTTGAACCCAAAGATCGGTATTCTGTGCGGTGGCAAAGTTTGCTGTCTGCACCATTTTAGTTACGAATAAAAGTATAGCAAGATGCCATATGCATTTTTCTCACCCGGCAATAACATTAACGATTAACTGCAAGATCTATTCACCAACTTAAAACCGCTAAAGTGATTTAATTTACGCATCGGGTGCAAGAGGATATTCCAATAACATTAAGTGCTATTACATCATTGCAATGCATGAGCAAAGATGAGGAGAGTGCAATGCATAGTGCTGTGTCCTATGTCAGTATACGTTGTGCTGATTCCGATGATTGCAGACAAAACGACCTGTAATAATTATTTCCTTACTGACATTACTTGTTGCGACTACTCACGATTATATGTGGTCATTGTTTATCTGCCGTCCAAAATGTTGATTGCTCGCTCTACAAAATAGTATGCTCATATTTGGACGCTAATACATCCTCTTCTCGCACGCATCAAGGTATTTACTCTAGTTTAGCAATTGCAGGGAAAGTTATTCCATTTTCTCTTGATAGCTCATCGCAATCGAAATAACCACATTGACAATAAATTCAAGTGTCATTTAGCCAGACTCACGGGCAGAGTATAAGTTTGACAGGTAGTATGACTAGACATGGAGCTGCGGTGAAGTTGTATGGAACTACGCTATTGTCGTCAGTGCTTAAAACATATATCGGATATATATTTTATTTTGAATTCTATTTTCGAGGAGAAACGTTTAATTGATCACACAAATGATCACCAGGCCAACGGTGTCAGGACTCTCAAGACGTGTTCTTCGCCTTTGTAATGGATGAGTATAATACAACATAATGTTATGTACGTGAATGCAGATATGCAATACTGCGTTCGTATTTCGTCAGCTTCATCGAACGGGGCTGTATCAGGATAGTAAGAAAATATGGTTCACTACCATTATCAATCACTGCTACGTATGTAACTTATCTAATCAATTCACATCCACCAACCAGCGAGAAAGCTTCAGACGAACCCATCGCTGGTTATGTTACTCTGGCGATTAGATGGATTGAGATGTATGTTGGTACATAATTTGTAAGAAACGTCAATGCGGATGCTTTCCAAGATTAATAAAAGTGATTGAATTAGTAAAATTAAGCAACCCCCCTATTTACGTGTCGGCCGGTACAGATCGCTGTAGGATTAAGATAATGGCATACGTTGTCGATTCTATGATTGGGTTGATTATATGAAAGATGCTGCTTTATAAAAAAGAGAGGTATCAAATGTAATTTCAAGTTACCTGGTCGTCTCTAACAGCAATATTTACAAATCTAGTTCAATGACATCTATGATGAGAGGCATGGATTCGAGGAAGGATTGTTTTGACGACGTGTTCTAATTGTGCCATTAGAGGCTGATGGGCTTAATTTTAGTTTTATCCATGTGATATTTCTCCGTCACAACGCTTTTTTGTGCTTGTTAACCAGGTAAGAGAACACAAGCTAGCGCCATGTAGGCGGCACATTTTGCTATTTCAATGTTTTTCAAAACCACGCGCTTACAATATGGTTAGTCTAACGCATGTAATTTAAACGCTTATGTCAGAGAAATGTTTCTAGGCTGGCGTCAAATAGCACGCTGCCAAAACCAATAATTATTTACCACACCAGTTTTGTGTGTGTATGTGTGTGCGTGTGCGTTCGCGTGCGTGTATGTGCGCGTGTATGCGTGTGTGCGTGTGTGTCTGTGTTTGTGAGAGTGTGCGGTTGTGTTTGTGTAAGCGTGGGTGTGTATGTGTGTAACAAATCCTTGCTGCGCGTACTTTGTAATTATCAGTAATGCCTTCCATCACCCTTTAGTTATACGTTTCAGCTTAGGAAGCTGCTGGCAACGTGCTCTAACTGATATTAAAATAAATATATTACAATAAAATGGAAAGTATTAAATACGGGTAATAAATCTAGCCGTTATGACATTAATTGCATGCTCACTGTATTTCTTCGCGTTAAAACCACATGAGAAAAAGCGATGAGCCTATACTTAAAATGGTAAAAGTATTGAAACTAATTTAACTATTAAATTTGGAAGAATTAAACATATGTCATGAAAATTAAATATACAAGAACAATAGACTAATGCCATAGAAGTTATTTGTTTCAAGGATTTGTTTGGATACTTCATGGAGATAAGATGTCCCGAGGGCTGCCGTGTCGTGCCGTGGGTTCGCCTGGTATCGCTTGGGCTAGATGGTTGATATCGGTTATCCTACGCTTGATTGGCCGCTTTGTGTCTTCACTGTATCTTTGGCCAGGAAGAGATTAGCTTTGGCTTACATGGTTTTGGCGCACAGGGCGAAGACGCTATCTCCCTTTAGTATGGCGTAAATGTACCTGGGAACAAATGAACTTACGGCAGCGATCAGTGTGTCTTGGTGATGGGTATTGTAGAACATATTAAAAACATGAGCGTTTAATATGTAAATTTAAGTGTAACTTATATGTTATATATTATGACATCAAAATGAATATTGGTGCATTATGCAAAGAAAAGTGTGAGGTGTGTTGAATGGTGGTGTATTATCTTGCGTAAGGTGATTGGAGTGCATGTTAGTGAGTGAAGGTTATTGCCTAAGCCAGTACTTACGAAGGCTATGATATTGAGAGCCTGTTAAGAATAATTATGCCTGAAAGAATATATATGTTGCACATGGCCGCTATCTTACATTTAAGTCCGTATGCACAACGGTGCAACACTTTAATTGCACGTGATGTACGTGCGGGAGAAGACCATTACAAGCATCTCATACATATTTGTGTTGAGGATTAAATGTTATACGATTCTTCGCCATTTATTGTTTTGATAAATGCGCACGTCTTCCCTAAGCCGCAGATTCCTTAATGAAATTATACCCCTGAATAATATAAGACCAGTACTTGGGAAATGAGTATCTTAAAGGGTCTTTGAGACGCCAATGTAAGCTGTCGTTGCCCTAAGTCACGATTACAGCCTCGTCCTTCTTCTCGACGTGGATAGCTGGTGCCGGGAAGTTGTGTTTTGATAACAGTAGAAGTTATCAAATACCCGGATTCTCTTACCAACTCTTATACGCTAACTTCTTATTTGTGCGCGCTCCTTCGTTATTGCTTTCGTTGTATATGCATATTTATATATATAAATATATATATATATATATATATATATATATATATATATATATATATATATATATATATATATATATATATATATATATATATATATATATATATATATATATATATGAAAGGTGAAATATTATATGCTGTCTTAAATACAACGGAACAATTAGTGCATGTGATTCGCAAGCTCAGACTTAAAATTGGCTGTCAAGCATGAAATTTGATGGGTTCTAATTGCAAATGTAATTAATGAATGAAGACTTCATTCAATAATTACTTTTGCAGTTAAATCTATTTTGTGTACAAAACCACAATGCATAGGTTTTCTCGATTCAAACTTACAAACCAATCTCAACATCTTATAACACTGAGCTCAGAAGCATCGAAAAAAGTGGAAACTATTAATGTCCTCGCTTGCTTACCAAAAAGAGTTCAAATGACAACCTATTATATTATGTTCTACCCAGAAGAGCAAGTTTTACTGTGGGTTAACCGTTCTACTAGATAGGCCAAGGTTCGATTATATTGTCTGGAAAAATTCCCTATACGTGACACAACGATGATATATATGTGCGGCGCGAATTCAGTGCATACAAAAATTACGATGGAGCGTTTAGTTAAGTTGGTCACAACCATGAACATACCAAATCCTTCTGAAAAGAAATAGGGATGTCCGTCTAGAAGTGAGTTTTAACATACCACAGTGGCCACAGCTAGCTCGAAACCCATGAATATTCATCATAAAAAAGTACATGTTGGTCAAGTTTATACGTCAAACATTGACTGTCACAAGAAGATAACAAGAAGATAATAGAATCTTAGCCACATAATGAGGTCTCATATCAAGTTTACTAAGGAGAGTGGTAAGTACTTACTTAAATTACCAACAAAGAATGGTGCGTAGTACAAAAAGAGTTTGATAATGTTGTTCATATTCAAACTGACCCAATAATCTAACAAAGTTTCCAAGCTCTTTATTTCAACAACAGCAAACAGTGATCAGCCGATAAAGTGTTGACATTGTTATTTCAAGTCAAATCTGCAATAATTCGCGCGAGCTGTGCTAAGATGTGCCAGAGAAAACATCAGCCCAGGCAATTACAACTCTACATCAAGGTTATTATACTAAAGATAAAAAAGATTGTGTATCGCTCTGCCACAATCGAATTTGAGGTTTTGCTCCTCTACATAGCCTAGGCAATGAATGAGTGGATAAATTGTTTTTCTTAGAGATGATAAACACAAGTAAGATGATGCCCGTCGCAAAACTGAATATGCAAATATCATTGCAATTACATCGCATTGTGGTTTCGTTATCAGGGAGAGTACGCTATTTCATGACGATTGGTGTTTATAGAACAAATTCAATAAATCGAGACATCCAAATTTTTGAATCGATTGCATTAGTGCCATCGAGATGCTGTACTTATCTCAGCAGAACGCTCCATTCACAACAAGCAGAATATCATGTGAGTTGATGAGACGAGTTTGTCATTAGGGCAAGTATACTGAAGATGATTGAAAAAACAGCTACAAATTTTTACTTACATTACAGACAGCCAAATTGCAGGGCTATAATTTCCTTAATCAATGCGTAACTTTGAACGTCTACTTCTCTAATGGATTAGTGCTAGCCAAGCGTCAGAATTACAATGGCATTCATCCATATATGAAGGTCCCTTAATTTGCATCACTCCATCCATTGTTCACTTTTACATTATTCTTATAATCGACCGATATTCACTCGATATTCATTCACAGATGGATTATTATGATATTTTAGTGCTTATACAGACAAGTTTCAAATATACTGGTTTTGTTCTGTAACCTGTGGCACCGGATTCCATTTGAAATAAGCATCCATGCCGCTGATAGCTTAGCTGCTGCCATATGAGCATGACACCATACACCATGGAGCAGTTCTACGAAACAATAACTACAAACGTAATTTGCTCTACGCGGAAGCTTTGCAACAAGGAAACAAAATGTCCATTGCTCATTTATTGTGGCCATACCATTTTAAGCATAGATTTTGACTGACCAACAATTGCAACAATGAATAGTTAATCAAACAAAAGCAGCAACAGTAATATGACATATGACTATAATAAATATTTGAAAATGTATCAAATGCTCAAAATTTCTATAATAGAACAAATACAGGGGCAATTTTGTTTGTACCATTAACGAACATTGACAGCATTACCTTTGCTCCATGCGCCCGGCATAGTTGTAACCAGCCAGACATAAGCCTCAATCGGCTTATGAACAAAAACAGCGCGGGTCATGCTGCTTGTGATACTTTATGTGTTCTCATAAAGCCCACGGTTACTTCCCTAAATCGAGTATGTTGTCTCGTTGCGGGTTCACATCCAATTTAAGCGATGATTGATGTTCATATTGTTTGGTTCATTAAAGGCAAAATTGCTAACAAGTAATGTCAAAAGCCCGGTATTATTATGGTAAACACGACCATTCATCCATCGCAAGATTGTTATAGTCATATTACTGTTATTTTACTCTGCCAGGCTGGTGATTTAGTTGCCGTTATTGGCAGTTTACTGGATCCGATTTTACATACGATCAAATCTTTATGATTCATAACCCCAAAATGGAATCAAATAGTGACCTTGCAAAACAACCGCCAATTGAACATATTTGTTTTGTCTATGGCCACAACTTGCAGAATGCTATTTGTAGCCGTTATCCTTATAGACAGGGTTAAAGAGGGTTTGTCACCTTATGTTTCGTAAACATTGATGGAAATTTCTGGGTCCATGTTCCGAAGTATTAGTGGTCGATTCCCCCAGCGATTGTAATACACGAAACTTATCAGGTAATTTATTAAAATACCATAATAATACGTTTATATGTTGCGCAATATTGCATTACTCAGAAATAAACAGGCATAATACAAGCATTAACTGTTTGAAGTGTTTCTCGATTCTCATGTAGCAGCATAAGGATTGACTCTGACGGAGCATGCCCACAGGTCCGGCCATTCATTGCTTAATCTAGATAAACAATGTAAAGTATACAAAAAACGATCATTACGCACATGCGCAACGCTTTTTGCAATGTCATATTATATTGCCTGGGGTAAATATCGTCGATTCGTTGTAAACATAACAGACAGGCATCGGCCACGTTTAATGTCAACAGAAGTATCGCTGGGATTAGTTAAAGGTCAAACCACGATCCAAAGCGTCGCACAATAGCTCCTGTATTGCTTGTTGATCCATCTTTGCTTCCGGTAAATTGACAAGATGTTGGAGAAAAAGATAACTGCTATGGTATTCGCTGGAAAGAACCTGAAACATGGGTGAAATCTGGTTAGGCTGCATTTCAGGGATATGTTATGCAACAAAATATTAAACAGCGGGAATTGTTTGATTCCTTGCCATCATTTACTGGTGGTGGAAGGGTTAAAAAACACCAGCAAATGGATTTAGGCTTTTAGTTACGATACGAACTGATATCAATTTTTTGCCGGAAATTCAATTATTTTACTCAATCATTGTAGGCTCAATGTCCTTAAAGATAGTAGTCATTGTTCAACGACGTGCCATCAATTACTAGGCGAGGTTTTGCCTAGGTTGATAAATGATTCGCTTTACAGCAAGAGTAGCAACGAATTCTTATTTGCTTCGCATCATCGTGGGTTTATATGCAGTAATTATAAATACATATTGCACTACAAGGCACTAGGACAGTCCCCATATGTCAGAGGCGGCCGTTTATCGGCCCGTTGTATATGTATGGGCTTCTGAGAATCGTTACTTAACGTCATGTCTGATATGGCGTTCCAAATTTGTAGTGCATATATCACCACGTATTCCACCTGGCCAACGTATTTAACGTTTTAAGCAGTAGTAACTATTGTCCCATTTCCGCGACGTCAGTGAACTCTACTGGTGGGGCTAATCAAATATATATTTGGAAATTATTTGGTTGAAAACAAGTCTCACAGCACCAGGTAAATGACGCCCTAGTAATAGCCATCAATAATTCTTTTTTTCAATTAAAGGGTGTATGGTTGCGAAAACAGAGGATGGTACATCCTGAATAGTTACTGAAATCGAAATAGCGAATAAGGGCATCCCACCCTGAAGGGGAATGAAATATGAAGTAAAAACCTCCCTAGCTTATTTTGTTGACACATGAATTTTTGGAATTGAACTGAAATATATATTTATGTATATATATATATATATATATATATATATATATATATATATATATATATATATATATATATATATATATATATATATATATATATATATATATATATATATATATATATATATATATATATATACATATATATATATATATATATATATATATATACATAAATATATATTTCAGTTAAATTCCAAAAATTTATGTGACAACAAAATAAGCTATATATATATATATATATATATATATATATATATATATATATATATATATATATATATATATATATATATATATATATATATATGAATATATAGCTTATTTTGTTGTCACATAATTTTTTGGAATTTAACTGAAATATATATTTATGTATATATATATAGATATATAATATATATATATATATATATATATATATATATATATATATCTATATATATATATATATATATATATATATATATATATATATATATATATATATATATATATCTATATATATATATATATATATATATATATATATATATATATATATATAAGTTTAATGTCGTTAAGCGTCATGTGTTTCCTGGTAGGGTTGATTAGTTAACAAAAATACATGAATGTGTAGTCTTTCACATGTCTGAAATTTGACACGTGTGATCGATAAGTTCTACTATGGATTATTCCAGAGATAAACGCAATATTGGATGCTGCAACAGAGGGCCATTAAATACTTGATGTAACTGGAAAAAAACCGTCAGGGTTTGCATGGAATACTCCAAACCACACCAGTAGCGTTATGTCATGTATATGGTCTCAAGTCTAACTTAAAATTGCGACAGGAATATATATATATATATATATATATATATATATATATATATATATATATATATATATATATATATATATATATATATATAGATATATATATATATATATATATATATATATATATATATATATATATAAATATATATTTCAGTTAAATTCCAAAAATTTATGTGACAACAAAATAAGCTAGGGAGGTTTTTACTTCATATTTATATATATATATTCATATATATATATATATATATATATATATATATATATAGAGAGAGAGAGATAGATATATATATATATATATATATATATATATATATATATCTCTGTATATATATATATATATATATATCTATATGTATCTATATATATGTATATATCTCTGTATATATATATATATATCGTATATATATAATATATATATATATTTATATATATATATATATATCTATACATATATACATGTATATGTTTATATTATATGTATGAATATATATATATATATATATATAAATGTATGTATATATATATATATTTATATATATATATATATATATATTATAAACACATTTTAAGCTTTAGCACACGAAATATATTCGTCCATAGTACCCAATATGGTTATCACACAGAATAGATGTAGTTGCGTAATAACGAGCTAGAGTAGACCTGCTCTACTGCGCCTAATCCGTATTATTAATGAACAAAGAGCTACATACTGTAGTTACAGGGTCTCTAATGGTCAAACATCATCTCGTTGTATAGCCCCATGTCGCACATCGAACGTTTAGGACCAGAATTGCTTTTTTTTGGCTGCTTTTCTAATGACGACATTAACCTCATGCACACATTATCTTAGTGAAGATTCTAATCATCAAATAGCATATAAAAGTAGCGGTGTCCGTGAACTACAATGGCGAGGTATCATTGAAGCAAATCGCCATATTGCTGCATCTTTACGCAATCAGATCACCAGGGATGATTTTATAACGCCTCATATCCTACATCGGACCACATCGAGAAATTTCCGTCGGTACCATGCAAAGGTGGCTATGACTCGTTTGTTAGCCGCTGTTGTTCAGTAAACACAAATGTTGAATAATTAATAAGCGTATAATGGAGACTACGCGCTACAGTTAACATCACGGGTCGGCTGAAGTGAACGCGTAATTGGGGCATTTCATACGGAGGGGATAAACATGCTTTAATTGGCGCCTCTTGGCTGTTATGTGACTCGCAAAGCGGATATACTTTTTACATATTTACGCACATTTTGTGTCTATAATTGTCAAAAAATAGCCATATTTCAAACTAGTTTTACAGTGTGATGGCCTAAGCTGTGCACAAATATGCGCATTGGCCATAAAAGACACACAAACGCTGTCTGTGGCTGTTATACGCACGATATGAGAAGAGAAACATGGGCGGAGGTCAACGAAGACGACAGAGCCTCAGCATTACCATTTACAAAGTTTAAAACTGAGCTTGTGACATCAATAACAAAATTCAATTACTCTGTAGGTAATAAGTATTTCTTACATAATAAATTTAATGTCGTTAAGCGTCATGTGTTTCCTGGTAGGGTTGATTAGTTAACAAAAATACATGAATGTGTAGTCTTTCACATGTCTGAAATTTGACACGTGTGATCGATAAGTTCTACTATGGATTATTCCAGAGATAAACGCAATATTGGATGCTGCAACAGAGGGCCATTAAATACTTGATGTAACTGGAAAAAAACCGTCAGGGTTTGCATGGAATACTCCAAACCACACCAGTAGCGTTATGTCATGTATATGATCTCAAATCTGACTTAAAATTGCGACATTAATCTCTTTTCAATAAATCCTTGCGGCCCAATACGCAGACAGAAACAGTGAATCAGTCCTCGCCACGGTGACGAATCCTATGGGGGCAAATTTCCATATGATCTAAAGCTGTGCAAATGTCGACCCTTACGCGCTTGCACAAAACGTTTCCAAATGTCTTCTTATTTTCTCAAGGCTGAATGTCTTCCACACAGTTGATCATACTGCACAGTACGGCGCCAGTAGCCTAGCATAACCACATGATTATTTGATGGATTCGTTATGTACATATATATGTATATATATATATATATATATATATATATATATATATATATATATAGAGATATATATATAGATAGAGATAGATAGATAGATATATATATATATAGAGAGAGAGAGATATATATATCTATCTATCTATATATATAGAGAGATAGAGATAGATATATATATATATATATATATCTATAGATATATAGATATATATATATATATAGAGATATCTCTATCTATATATATATATATATATATATATATATTTACTCTATCTCCCTCTCATATATTCTATATATATATATATATATATATATATATATATATATATATATATATATATATATATATGCCTATATATATGCATATATATGTATAATTTGTATATTGCGTTCTATCAACTGACAGCCGGTTCCCGTCGCGTAGTGGTAAACTGCATTGCCTTTCAACACGCAGTAAGTGAGCTCGATACCAAGGTATTAACACCCTGACTGGCAAATATATTATTGGACATTAAACAGCTGACGGGGAGCATGTGCTGCGGCTGTAGCAGGGACGGCATGCAATATGGGGCTTTATAACGAGATAATATTTTACCATTAGTGAATCTGTTGCTATGTAGCTCTCTGTTCATCAATAGTATAGATTAGGCGCAGTACAACAGGTTTAATGCTGCTCGTCAATACGCAGCTTCATCTATACTGTGTTTTAACCATATTGGCCTCTATGGATGAATATATTTCGTGAGCTAAAGCTTATAATGTGTTTATTTATCTTGATCCTTCACTGTGACGCATTGTGTGTATCGCCTTTATGAGCAAAAGTTCGTGCTAGAAACCGTTGCCCTGTGTTTACTGAGATTAATTCGAAAAGGCTGTTCTGGTTTTAAAGAAACATTGAATGTCATCTAGCAGAGAGAGATACTCCTCAACAAATATTCAAGTATAACTGAGCAGTCAAAGAATCTTTTGAAAACTTCATACATGTGTGCGGACGAAGTGAGCATATATTTGTTAATTCATAATGTTTAATGAATTTAGGATTTTCAATTGGATGATACTTATTTGTATCGTCCAGGTTAGTTCAATCAGAGATATATTTGTGCCCGATGGTAAATCAATTTGAAAAGTGCTTACCGTTGAGATCATTTGAGGTCATTTTTAATTTAGGGTAACGCATCGACGTCTAACTAGTTGGCTTGTCAACCAATACTTGCATGCAGGTTATTAAGGTACGCTCGAAGTTCAGACATGCTGTAAACAGATAAGATGAAGAAAGATATGCATCCCTATTTTCTTTTGTTTTTTCGAACCTAAAGTAGATAAAGCAACGCGCTTTCGTCAGCTTAATTCTATTAAGAATATTAGGCCAGGTTTCAAACGTAATTCTTTAAATGCAATATTTCGATATTTATGGCATACCGAAATGGTCTTTCCACAGAGAATAGCCGTTCAAGGTTTCGTAAAGGGGAAGACTACTATTCAAAAAGCAATTTAGCACGCAATATAATCTTGTTTAGGTCGTGTGTAAGGCTTTCATGAAGATTTTGAAATCCCCTTACTAAGTGTAATCAATGTTGCCTGCGACAATATAAGAAGTGTGCTTATTGTATAAGCATCATAATTATTATTTGCTCATCCCCCCTCACAGCAATAGTTATTTCTACGAATGTTTTCGAAAAAGAATCGTTTATTTTGCCTATAACTTTCACATTAACTGAGAAAGGATTGGCCAAGATATCTCCATGGATACATACATTCTGGTTTTAAGAATAACTAGTTGAATTAATCCTTTAATCAATGATTCAAGATTAGTCATAGTCGTGCAACATTCACACGAATGCTGGCTATAAATTATGCAGATACTGTTCAATGTAGGCAAGTTCGTGTGCTCGATTTCATCACTAACTAACATTACATGGCGTAAGACCGTTCCCTTTGCTGCCTTCTATGATGAGCCCGAATGTTTGACAGATGCTTTATTTCGACGCTATTTAGGGTTGGCTGCTATATTAATAACATTTAAAATCTTGACGTTTATCCATAACACAAGCTTCTACTATTAAAACATTGTGTCAGTCACTGCATTATATTCACCATTTTCATGTATTCGATTTAATTCTACCATGTGGTTTTACGATAAAGATGATTAGGCAAGCTCAATATCCGTAGTTCTACAAGATTGCTGGAAAATGTTCTTTAATCGTTCAACCATAGTTTATTGATATTCTGTGGTTCATTTATCGTTTTTATTATACTCGCAAGCTTGAGGTAACAAGTCACTTTCTGAAATGTGGCGAGTTGAATCGGCAATTGAAGTCAAATACAACGTTAGAGAATACCGTCGTTGAAAAGGCCGTTTTACCAACGTAACAGCTTAACAAATGTTTGCGATATATTAATATTTTCCGATATCGGTATCAAACAAAACCCATGTAATGGCTAAACAAATAAATCTATAATAACATGGTAAACATTTGTTGAACACTTGTTGCATATTTCTCAATGACCAAAGTATGTATACACCTCAATCTATAAATACCACGCCATGGCTAGGATATATATGGTTGGTCTGAAGTGGTGGCTACTGACAACGTCAGAATAATTAGCTAAGCTCCCTCATTAATGATGACATATTTTTCAACATGGCTAACATGAAATCTACGTCTAACTGCTTCCAACCAGAGCAAGGGGCACGTGACAACTGTCAGTAGATTAGTATGTATGATCGTTCTGCAGGTTAATTCTAGATCTTATTATAATCTTTTCTTGCTATAAATTTGTCAAAGTTGTGTATGAATAACGCTGATGAAATGTCAAAACGTTCATGCTAGCTCAATGTATGATCAACGCTGATGAAATGACAAAACGTTCATGACCTTGATATCAATCCCCATATAAGGAGCCGTAGACGTGTATCAGGCCCTGCTGTTGTTTTGCTTTAAGATTGTAAAACACGTGTTCTGTGTTATTGAGCGATGGATTGCATGCATTGTGTTCCATGACATCAATAGCGTCTGGAATATATATATCAATATTTATGTATCTGCGGAATGAAGCTGTAAAAAGGACTTTATATATGCGTGACGCGACAGCCATAATGGTCATGGCGTGTATAAGGTTCGTGCAAAGAACATATATGCCATAGTTTTCCATTAACGTTAATTGATTACAGGCCATCATATTTAAACGATCGGCCGTATATATCAATATGTACGAAGACTTGGCCCATTTATTGGCGTTTGTACAACCTCGGCGGTTAATTTACATGAATAGCTATCGTGTGTGAGTACATTTTGCTGCATTTAATCGTGTTAAATGCTTTCCTGTAACAATACGCGTTATAAGCAACTATTAGACGAGCCTACACACTTCTTCCATTGAAATGAGCTCTGCAACAATAAGTCTGTAATAATTAGCACCTTTTGTGATATAAGCAATTTGATGCCGACGACATATGGGAATTACAACTGTAACAACAACATACGAAGTATTAATCTTAATCATAGGTATATTTAACCATATCATACAGCAGTCTGAGTGCCAAAGAACAATATCACAACTCATCTCCGATCGCTAGGGACGAGGGAGATATTGCGGTTCATTATGACTAAGAGCGTGTGTAGGATCCATGGCGTAACTCTTTACCTTATGTACGCTCATTTCAGCCCTGATTTGATGGGGTTATTACGATGTGGTTCTAGCCAAAGAACTTCCCTAGTAGCCACACTAATGACAAGACCGATGTCAGCTGCTAGCATGCCAGTAGCTTTTACGCAATGTACGATTGACAGCAAACCAAAATGTACTTTACTTCACAAGACAATACTGGAGCAGGCGATTTGCTACACATATCCCCACGGTAGAAAACATGGACAAGTTATGGAAAAGCTTTCTATGGACAAATCCATACTGCGCATTTCCGTACCATTTTCTATTGAATTGTTGTATTCCGAAAATCATGTTGATTTTCAAGTTGCAACATAGAATGACAATATCTATGTAATTTGCCGATATGAACCAGCAACCTGTATCCGTCGGATGCTGAATCCCATAGTCTAACCGTCGGATGCTGAATCCCACAGTCTAGCTGTCAGATGCTTAATCCCAGAGTCTAGCTGTCAGATGCTTAATCACACATTCTAGCCGTCGATTGCTGAATCTCGCAGGTTAGTAGTCGAATGCTGAATCACACAGCCTAGAAGTCCGATGCTTAATCCCACAGTCTAGCTGTCGGATGCTTTGTCCCACCGTCTAGAAGTCGGATGCTTAATCACACAGTCTAGCTGCCGGATGCTTGGTCCAACAATCTAGAAGTCAGATGCTTAATCTCAGTCTAGCCGTCAGATGCTTGGTCCCACAGCCGAGCAGTCGATAGCTTAACCCAGCAGTCTAGCGGTCGGATGCTGAATCCCGCAGTCTAGCCATCAGTTGCTGAAACCTACAGCTGAGCAGTCGGATGTTGAATCCCTCAGTCTAGCCGTCAATTACTTAATGTCACAGCCGAGCAGTCGAATGCTAAATCCCACAGCCGAGCAGTCGGATGCTTAATCCCACAGTAACCATTTGTCATAAAAGTAAACGAGAAGAAACAAACAACGTTTACAGATAATATAATGACCATAATGAAAGATAATAATACAACTTACCGATATATATAAAAAGCACATTAATGGGTATGTGTAACATTACATCTAAAGCCAACAGATACTGAGTCTCTAATATAATGTGATCATTGTTAAGATGTTGGCGATGTGAGTTCTGCTGTAGCCTTATGGTGTTAGTCAACCGATCAATTTCTTGAGTCATACACATACTCGTTTGATCAGCATCCTGGTTAGCCTTATTCATGCTCTGGACCATAAACAACGTACTATTGAAAATTGGAGTGTGTTATCCCTGGTTAAGTTCGTTTTCTCTATATGCCCCGTTTATACCACATTAGATCGATTGAGGAGTCTGTCAGCAATTAAGATACTTCACCAGCTCAGTGGTTGGATATGCCGGTCGATGAATAATGTCTGCATATGTCGCGAACACTTCACTTGATTCATATAGACGACTATCTCTGTTGCCTTGTTAAATGCAATGATGTGATAACAGGATACAGAAACGGATTGTTCCTCCGGTATTGACCAGTCTTTTCTGGTGGTCAACGCTAATGATAATGATTTAAATTGAATTAAACAACAGAGCTGAATACGATGAAAATCCTGGAATATTCCACCTATATGGTTTATTTGCAAGACATTGATTGATCCCCTCGGCGGGACAAAGGTACATTGTCTTTTGCGTTCACCTGTGAGGTATTTTTTTGTGATGTTCGCCTCCATAAAACGCTCGTAACACACACGTCTTCTGCCACATTAAGCATAAGGACAAGGCGGTGACGAAGCCTTCATTTCTACCCAAGTATTACAAGTAATTTTGGCTACGTGGCTTCCAATCTCCAATTGTGGGTTCTATATTATTTTTGTTTGTCTAATAGTTAAATATAAATTTTTTACAACGCAAGTTGCCGGCGTTGCATTAAATTAGCAAAAACGCTTGTATGATGACACGAGTCCTTCATTGTTTTAAAGTTATTCGACATATCTGTTCGTCATTTTTCAATGTTGCCGTGCGTCATTTATCTGAATTTGTCATTGAGCCCTTCACGAAGCAACGTGTTATAATTAATATACATGCCTGGCAGGCTAATTACAATGAGGAGTTTGGAAGTTAGTGTATATCCCTACTGAATGAAGCATTCGACAAAACGTCGTCACCCTTGCTGCTTCTATAGCATGTAAATTAATATATGGTGCTCAAACTATACAGCTGGCAATAGGCTTCACCATCATCAGTAACAGAATAGATTTAATGGCTTTCCTATCGGAAGCAGTAGATTTTTATTGCAGTTATCATAAAAATATATCTATACGTTTGAGTGACGCTAGTACATCATACAAGAAGCTTATATTGGCTACTATTGATATACCGTAGGTGCCATCAGCTGCACATGAATACGTTAGCATAGCGCTAAACAGCAGTGAGATATGGTAATACACTTCATCACATCCAATGTCATATCACGCCCATATTTATATATCAAGCAATATTTAATGACAGAGCAGTCTCGATCTATCGTCAAATAGGTGGTTTGACGAGCCCAATTGCGACCCATGCGTATATATAGTTAAAATCAAAATGTCTACCGCATTAACACTTGGTTACGAAAGTGAACTTAAATGTCTTGACAAAGCAAAGCGATGTTAACGCCAGATTGCTATGTTCACCTACATCGACAAATAAATGAGGTGCTGCAATATTCGATAGACCCTTATCTTATGCGTAGTATCGGCTGCAATTTTCTGCTAATGCAATTATTTGTCATTAAAGATGACATGTACAATGAGACGACGAAAACGCAGGAATCAAGAAAATAAAAACTAAAGACATATATAACTCGTGTTTTTCTATTGAGCGCATTGCTGGTTTGTAGCATTTGCCCAGACATCACCCACATTTAAGAGCGTGTACGCATCTTGCAAATATTGTTCACAACTAAACTTCAAGCACAATGCTTCATCTAATAAGCAACAAAAACACAGCCAGACTGAGTAGCACTTGCAGCTGTTTCGGGGATGATGCTCATGCCAGTATAAAAATTCGAAAGCCAAGGCGCGTTCATTGTTTAGATTGCACAACGTGGATGAAATTTAATAAATAGCCAATGAAAGTGTTATCTAGCAAATGCAATACAAAAGTAGCTAAGTGAACTACCGAGGATATAAAAGTATTTTGCTCGACGATTTACGCTGAAGAAAACTGTGCGCTACTAATTTCATATTGCCAAGGTCCCGAATAACATGGGTCTAAGACGATAAATATCCAATCAAAAGGGTACATATGAATACGCCTGGAAAAGGGCTTTGGTAATTTGTATGATTTAACTCTTAACATGAATCTTACTCAAATCATGACAACTTCAACTTCAATGTTATCATTCATTAACAGCATTTCATTTCAATTTTATTATTCTGTTAAAAATGCAGCCTGGGAATCATTTGTTTGCCAAACGAGTTTTTTGTTAGGCATGTGAACCTATGAACCTATTTAAGGTTTTTCATCCATGTTCAAGGTGCGGAATATGCAATTTCTCTTGTTGTGTTACACCTAGGTCAGGCCTGTTGTAACGGGCTCAAGGCCGATTAATAACACGAATAATCACTTTATTTTAGAAAACCAGATGTGCTATTGATGCTCCAAACTGGTTTATTGTTGGCATTACTGCATTATCATAAAAATCTGTCAAGATTGTTGTAGTTTTATAGAACAGGTTGTATCTACTAATGCTGTCGTTACTTGCCTATAAGAAAATTTTACTAGGCCGCAGCAAAGCTACATGTGTTTTGCATAATTATTCTACTAATTCGGTTATGCTATTTCAAGCCGTTGGATGACGCAGCACTATTTCAACTCAAGGGAAGCTTGCGTAGTCTAAGACAAACAAAAAGGATATCTTGATTCCCCTTTCTCTGTCTACGTCTCTTTACAATTGTCATTGGTCGAGATCAGGCCTTTTTGTTGCTATGTTCGCTTTGTGAAGTTTTAATGATACCAACGTACACATACGTCAATCATAAATAAAAATTGTTGGAGAAGACATATAATTTTTATTACTAGGCAAGCAATAAGCCGCTCATACAACGACGACAAGCCTCGCGTTATGGTTTGTGTACAATCAAACCCAGGTGAGGTTGAAATTATTGTATCCTAATACTCATTGATCAACAAAAAATGACAACATTTATAGTTTGGCGGTGCATCACAACCTATTAAATGATGAGTATTACAATTGTGAGAGGCATCATTAGCTCTACCTAGGAGTATGTTGCTTTTTTGCAAAGACAATGGTAGTACGTGGCGGTCTAAAGCAATAAGACACAAAATATCGCAAATTCTATTGGATGGGTTTTGTTAGATATGATAACAACCTGATATCAGTATACGCCAAAGCACTCTAACATTGTTACTATATATCGTATGCACCAATTTACAAGAATAAACCGCGCCATCCACAACAAATAGATACACAACAAGGAACAGTTAAATTCAACAATTCCAGCTCCTACAGTGTCATCATATGGATCGACGAAATACCTCTCCCTATTTGACTCATTGTTCAACCAATTTGGAGGATTTGATTGTCATTGAATAAAAGACGCCGAATTCAACCTTATATATACACCCGCCCTACAATGGCTGAAAGTCAGCAGATGTCGTCACAGGAAGCTCTTCAATGGTTTCAATATACACGTGAGGTAGCCCGTTTGTCTGTTCAACTGAGGACTGACATTTAGTGCCATGCACGGGCATGCTAGTCATCGGCTTAGAAAGCTGACATGCATACCGAGAACGTCTTGAGTTACAATGTGATACAGAGTGACTGCTGCTCTGAGGATTGTTCCATTCAGATTCCCATTTGTTGTCGCGAGAACTCAGTCTTACTCTGCAACAGGGCATGGCCTGCATCACCATGTGTCGAAATGACGCGTTGATTATGCAGTAAAATATAAAGTTGAACGCAAAGTTTATGGTTTCAAACGTGTTTGTAATATCTACTGCCATGTTGTAGACATCTCCTCCTGTCCCTGCGGCGGCGTGATGAGGATCGTAGAGATACCTGTGCATGACGTTGACAAGTTCTGCTGGTGTGACAAGAACTAGATGGATCACAATAAGTCCCACAAGCGTACAGGTAATGATGCGACTCGTCTCTATACAATGCAGCGAGCTGGTCATATTGCGACGGGTATGTTGAGAGGCCTTTAACGTATATATCAGTAATATATTGCAAATACCCAGTACAACTAAAGGTGTAAGTATGCAAACAATGAAGTAAATCCACGAAAACACTTCGTGTGATGCCTCAGAAACATGGAATGAGCCTGGTAAACATATATAGAAGTGCTGCCCATTTGGGCACTCAATATGCAAAATTTTATAAGTCCAGAATCGCGGTAGATTTGCCATAATACTGGCCAAACCAATAAAAAAGACGGTCCATCTAGTCACAGACGTACCAATGAATTGACGAGCTTTGACTGGGTGACAAGAAGCTAGGTAACGGCCTAGCGCCATGGCAACGGTAAACCATGTACTCATCATTACAGCAATATTGATTAAGGCAAAACTATACGTCGTGTATAAGATATCGAACCCTATCCTGTGATAGTAGAAGCATTTTTCAGTTTCGATAAAACCTTGTGGTATGATAAGCAGACAGAACGTTAAATCAGAGGCGGCCACTGTGACGAATCCTGTGTAGGCTAATCTCTCCATCCTGCCTACAGGTCCCGCCGTTCCTCGCTTAATCCAGATAAACAAATTCAAACTGTTTCCTATAATGCCAATAGTACAAATGGCAACCATTACGCGCATCCGCAAAACATTCTGCAATGTCATCATATTTTCGCTTTTGTGATCCGTACTGTATAGTTCAGAGCCGTTTTCTGATTTATCATATTCCCAATGTCCGTCGTAGGTATAATAGTCTGACATAGGCCACGTTTCATGACAATTCAATCCACGAGGTGGCAAGTTCATAGCCATATTGCGGTCTGAAGCGTTGCATACAAGTTCTCGCATCTCGTGATGGACCATCTTAGCTTCCTTGTGTAATTTCCCGTCCCTTCGGTATATTTATTTGCATCCGCAGATAAATATGACAATGGCAATGACTATGATACTCCCAGTAATCTGCAGCATAAGTGACAATTATGATTCTGCTTATATTCCAAACAAATAAATAAAACAGTCAATCTAGACAGAGACGAACCAATGAATGGACGAGCTTTTATTGTACAACTAAAGGTGTAAGTATGCTAGGTTACGCCCAAGTGACAAGTAGCTAGGTAACGCCCAAGCGCCATGGCAACACAAAACCTTGTACTCATCGTCACAAAAATATTGACGATATTGCCAAATCATACGTCGTGTATAAGATCTCGAATCCTAACCTGTGATAGTAGAAGCATTTTTCAGTTTCAATAAAACCTTGTGGTATAATAAAAGATAGAACATTAAATCAGAGGCGGCCACGGTGACGACTCCTGTGTATGCCAATCTCTCCATCCTACCCACAGATCCCACCATTCCTCGCTTTATCCAGATAAACAAATGTAAAATATTTCCTAAAATGCTCAGTGTACAAATGGCGACAATTACGCGCATACGCAAAACTTTCTGAAAAGTCATTTTGTCTATATCTAGGTTTTGCATACTGTTCAATGCAGTAATATGGTCAAATCGTTGTAGGCATAAACATCCGACATTGGCCACGTTTCATGGCAATTAATGC
Organism: Urechis unicinctus; assembly: GCA_034190875.2. Classification (NCBI taxonomy): domain Eukaryota; kingdom Metazoa; phylum Annelida; class Polychaeta; order Xenopneusta; family Urechidae; genus Urechis; species Urechis unicinctus. The sequence continues at coordinate 69,390,167 of CM067351.1, forward strand.
CGCGAGGCGGTAAGTGCATAACCAAATCGAGATATGAGGCAATGAATGTCATTTGTCCCATCGTTTATATCTTCGTGTCAGTATAATGTTCTGTCCGTCCTGTATTTCTATAGATATCAGCAAACAATGGTAATAACTGTGATATTCAGCGGCAGGAATCAGCAGCATGAGTGGAAAATAATCAAAAGCTGTTATTAATATGATTTATGGAATACCATATGTCAGCAGTTCTATGATTGCAATTATTTTGCGAGGCGTCGAGGAGAGATTGACCACTTCTGCCCAGTTTTTGGCAAAGGTGTCAAAATCAGTGATACTTGAATTGCACACATTACATTTTTCCAAGGGAGCGAGGTGCGCACAATGCAATATTCACCCGAAAAGTTGTAAATCTACTAGCGTGTTGATACTATTTCATTAATTTGTTGATCTTATATATGAAAATTAATGCATATATAAATACCACATTACCTGATATATTCTTATTCGGCAATAAATTCTGCAAATCATATAAGCTCAATTCCTTATAGATCTTTTTTCTTCATTGTAATGCAATTTAAACCGAAAGTGTTGTTAATATTGCAGAACGTCCAACTTACATTGCAACAATAATAGCTATATTATCTTAATATATTTGCTATTGTATAGACATGGCCACTAATCAAGATTCCTATTTGTATCCTGTATATTGCACCAACTTTCAAATGACGACATGTAGAAACGGCATCACGCTGATGGCTTGCCAAAATGAGGCAACAAGTTGAACGATATGCATGAAAAGGGCCGATGAGGGCTGGCTAAGAAAGCAGAACGACGATGGTTCTATATATAGTCACATGTAGATCAGCTGGGTAGTAAAAGGCCTTATCCTGTAGCGTGATGCTACTTTGGGGTAGCTGACGTAATGAAAGAGGCTAGCATAGTAGTTTATAGCATTATATAAAAACGAATCGATTAGGGCAACTTGTGTTTGTATGCACCGGTTCCTCGTCAACATTGGTAAAGTGTTGTATGATAAGGTAATGGATTCAGATATTGTTCAGATATTGAAATTCAAATGTCTGATTCAAACAAAGAATTCAACGTTGTCTGTATGAGCAATATTTTTTTTTATATTTTACTATGAAGGAAATTCTTTAATTGAGAACGATTTGTTGCATGGTTTAAACCGTTTATTTGTAAACTCCACATCATTCCTTTAAAGGTATACTCCGCTGTGACATAATATGTATGGGCCTCGTTGTACTCGGTCAGTAGAGTGACCGCCTGTGACTGGTCTGTCAATTACAGCTGGTCTCATGAGGGGTCAACGGATTGTGTATATATTGAAGGGGCGTCCATGTTTCGAGAGCTTACCACCAGGATTCGAAGCGGGTGGACCAGGTTGTGGTATCGTACGCAATAAATATATCTCGTACGCAGTGAAGTCTTGATATATCTGAGTATACGGCATAGGCCACTACAGAAGAGAGCCCCGGACGAAGATTTAAGCACGAAATACCCTCACAAATATCCACTCCAAATTATCGTACACAGATAAAGGACGTTTTTGACATGGATAATAGCAGAAGGTAACAAAGCTATGTAGAACCATCAAGCACGGAGTTACAGAGCGCAATTCTAATTCCGAACAAAACTGAAACGAATATTGATTGATCATAGATTTGTTAGCCTCTAAGTGAACTCCTACCTTGTACGCAGCATATAATCCGACTGAATCAGCTGCCACTGCGTGTGTTATTTGAGGTCTAATCTCTGGTCCTGTTAATTTCTGAGATTTCTTCCTTGGTGCGCTTGCACAACAACAATCATTCCCCCACTATTCCTATTGCATCGGAGGTTGCTGCACAGCGACGCAGTGTCTTAAAATGCGCATCGAATACGGCTTGCCCATAGGCCGCACGCCATTGGCTGATAAGAAGGAATATTAAATTGGCTAGGCTGTGCAATGTACAACTGTACTGCGACGGCGGCAGATATGCACAGAAAATAACAGCGACTTGTAACAACATTATGCAAATGACGCCCTGCAATGCTCACCCCACCGGTCAAATACTACAAATTTATATTGAGGCAAGCTATAAGACACTGTGCGCCCTGGTATAGATATATATAGATATATATAGAGAGATATATATATAGAGAGATATATATATAGATAGAGAGATAGAGAGAGAGAGAGAGAGAGATAGAGAGAGAGAGAGAGAGAGAGAGAGAGAGAGAGAGAGAGAGAGAGATAGAGAGAGAGAGAGAGAGATATAGAGAGAGAGAGAGAGATAGAGAGAGAGAGAGAGAGATAGATAGAGAGAGATATATATCTCTAGAGAGAGAGAGAGAGAGATAGAGAGAGATATAGAGAGAGAGAGAGATCTCTCTAGAGAGAGATAGAGAGAGAGATATAGAGATATCTAGAGATATATATATATATCTATATATTCTCTTATATCTATCTTTATATATATTTAAAGAGAGAGAAAATATATATTTATATATATACATATTTTATATATATATATATTTATAGAGAGATATATATATTTTTATAAATATCTATATATATATATATATGCATGTTTATATCTACATATTTGCATATTTATGCATATATATATGCATATATTTTATATATTGATATGTATATATAAATAGATATTATATGTATATCTATATATAACTATATATGTAGATATATATATATACATAAATAAATATATATTCATATATATATATATACATATATATATAGACATATATATATAGATATATATGTACATATATATTTATAAATAGATATAAATAATCATTTGAATATGTATATATACATATATATTTATATATATATATACCTATAAGTATTTATATATATGTATATATATTTATGTACATATATCTATAAAAATATATACTTTATATATTTATATATATGTATATATATATATTATAAATGTAAATACATATATACATATATATGTATATATATTTATATATACATTTATATATATATAAATATATAAAGATATATATATATATATATTTATGTATATATATAGGTATATATATATAAATATATATATATGTATGTATTTATAAATAGCTCTAAATATTTACATGAATATCTCTATACATAAATATCTATAAAAATGTATATATATATATATTTACCAAATATATAAACATTTTAATTTAATATATTTATATGTCTGTGTATATATATATTATATGTATATATTGTTATTTACATATATAACTATATAGGTATACATATATATGTATATATATGCATATATATATATATATATAAGTATGTATGTATATATATACATATGCATATATATATATTTATATAGATATATATATATAGATAGATATATATATATATATATATATATATATATATGATATATGATATATATATATATAGAGATATATTATATATATATATATATATCTATATATATATATATATATATGTGTGTGTGTATATATATATATATATATATCTATATATATATATATATATATATATATATATATATATATATATATATATATATATATATATATATATATATATATATATATATATATATATATATATATGCATATATACACGGGTTCATGGTGAAAGCGGTTCGACTAACACCCGCATTTTACGTGGTTTAGATCAAAATCTCGAACGAACATCTTTTTCCTTTAAAGGAATGTATGGTGTTTTTTTCCCTTGATACACATGAGTATATGCGCCTAATAAACGGACATTTGGAATTTGGTGAACTTGCTCAGGTGAATATCAAAGAGTTTCTGTTGATAATTGTTCTGGCTGCTTTCTGACAAGACCGAATTCCAAAAGGGCATATTACCAAATTTTATACTTCTATTTCATATTCCAACCACTGATATTCTTTACTCGATATCGAAATCACTATTTAAAAGTACTATCACTTTTATCATGCATCATATGTTTAAAACAGTCGTTTGAAAATTCCGTAACCTGCAGTCCTGTCCGCTGATACAGGTGACACGTAGAGGCGAAGTTCATTTACAATGGTACAGTCGAGGTGACTTAAAGATTTTATTTTATGGCAGCCGCCATCTTGTGATGTTGCCGGAATTACTCGCCGATGACTGAGTCGAGGCGACTACAAGATTACATTTTGTGGTAGCCGCCATCTTGTGATGTTGCCAGAGTTAATCGCCGATTACAGAATCTCTATTAAATCATCAAAGGTAAAGTAAGAGCCTAATTATGATTGACATAAATATTTTGGTTATTCGTTGGCTGCAGCACTGCCTGCAGCTTCAGAGCTGTTGATCGGTGGATGGAAAGATGGCTTTTGTGTCCATTTATTGCCTTATCATTACATGATACGTAGATGCAGCATTTATATTTGAGTGATATTGCAACCAAGCTCCAATTCTCTGTCTACAGCACAAATCAGATCGTCAATGTTTCTGTGTAACATCAGCATTATCAAGGATTGTGAAAATCGAGGATAATCATCCACTTCTGAATTATGGTGCAAGGGCGCACAAGTCCATATAAAGGTGCATTCTAACAGAAATCATGAAAGTTATGTTGTGAAATTCCCAATTATTGGAAACAATCTTCCTAAAATTAATCCAATCTTTTACCCCTGAGATTGTAGAATTGCACAAGTAACGAAATTGTGCACAAGTAGTCACTTGACCATGTCATCACTTATTTCAACTAGGCCGAAACAGAAGCATTATTAGAACATTGAACCTGGCACTAAAATAATGCATATCAAATATAGTGAATGCTCATCTCTACTTCAACCAAATGATGTGTAAAGCTACTAAGGTCCTTTCAAATGTTGTTTATGCAACTCCAGGCTATTGAAATGTAGTGTATGACTAAACCAGGCCATTGGTATTTGGTGTATGACTACTACATTGCCTTGCAGTGCATTGTAGTGCATTAGTTGATGGTAGTGGGGTCATTGACGTATGATTCTAGGCTATTCAAGTCCAGCTACTGCAAATCATTGAATTATGGTGTACAACATCTCCCCTCAATTGAAATGTTGTTTACTGCTACTAAAAGCCCATCAAAATATGGTGTATGACCACACATTTTATAAGGTCTACAGGTGGGCAGCGCTTTTCATATAACTCTGATTCAGCCTCTGTCAATTTATCAGCTGGTAAACATTTGATTGCACCTTTCCTATATAACAAGCTACCATCCCAAAATTCACATTGACTATTCTGATGTTAATCCTTCCCTTCAATGGAATATATGACCCACATTACCTGTTATTACTGAGTTAATAGGATAAAACTTCTTGTCCTGTTAAAACCCAAGCAGAGAATAACTTATTATAGCACCTTCCTTATAAAGCAATTTGTTTTTCTGATTTTGAAGGCATGTATCCTTATAAAGCAGGCTAGCTGGCCCAAATAACGTGTGGATCTCTATGATGTGGATTGTTCCCTGCCATCTAAAAAACCCGTTATGACTTTTTACCCATGTGAAGAACTTGAAAATGTCTCCCACTACATTAATCCAACAGAGAATATCTTTTAATGGCCTGCTTGTTTATAAAAGCAAGCTAGCTTTTCCAAAATATATGGACCCCCTCTGATGTTGATGGTAACTAGACATCTAAAAACATCCCTTTATGACCTTGGACCCCTGAATTAGTTGAGAAATCTTTGTACTACTCTCCAAATTACACATAAAACCTTCTGTTGTTGATGGCAGCTAATAATGTAATATTTAGCCCTTCATGACTTTAGACAGATGCGTTATTAAAGCAAATAGTACAAAGTATATTTCCTACTCGCCCCACGTAACACATGGACTATGCCTATATTGATGACTCCTTGCAAACCATAATGACCCTACATGGTTTGTTAAAAACCAACTGATAAAACCACTATTGTCAATGCAAAAGGCTTATAGAATAAAAACGTTAAATAAATGTTACCTCATAAAGCCAGTTTACAGCCTCAAATCAAACATGAAGCCCTCTGATAGTGAATATTCCTTTCAGCTATTTAAAATTTGGTGTACAGCTACTCCAGTGTATTGAAAAATGAAAACCTATTTTTCCAGTCTGTTGGTATATAGTTGACAGGAGCTCCAATCCACTGAAGTGTGGTGTACAGCTACTCGTGTCTATTGAAAGATATTGGATAGCTACTCTAGTCCATCGAAATATGGTGAATGGCTACTTTAGACCATTGAAATATGATAAATGGCTACTCCAGACCATTGAAATATGGTGCACAGCAACTAAAGTCCATTGAAATATGGTTCTAGGATACTCCATTCCGCTTAAATATGGTGTTGGGGCTGTTCAAGACCATTTAAATATGGTGTATAACTACTCAATTCTATTGAAATATAGTGTATGGCAACTCAAGTTCATTGAAATATTTGTATGGCTGTTCAAGCCTATTAAAATATGGTGCACAACTCCTCCAGTCGATTGAAATATGTTGAACAGCTACTAAAATCGATTGATGGTGTATGGCTACTCCATTGCATTAAAATATGTCGTACGGCTACTCAAGTCTTTTGAAATATGGTGTACAGCTGCTCCAGTCTATTGAATATGGTGCACAGCTCCTCCAGTCTATTGAAATATGGTGTGCAGCTACTCCTGTCCATTGAAATATGATGTATGGCTACTCTAGTCCGCTGAAATGTGATGGACAGCTACTCCAGTCCGATGGCATATAGTGAACAACCACTCCAGTCCAATGAAATATGGTGTATTGCCACTCCAGTACAATGCAATATGGTTATGGCTGCTGCAGTCCATTGAAATATGGTGCACAGCTCCTCCGGTCAAATGAAATGTGATGTATATCTACTCCAGGCTTTTGAAATGTGGTGTACAGCTACTCAAGTCCATTGGACAATAGGATCCTGGTGGTTAAGTGCAGAGGTCCTTACGAGGGACATGTCTATAACCCACCACTTTGGCCCAGATAGACCAGGGGCTGTAATGGCCTTGTCAAGTCAATCGGTTGGTGGGGATTTGCATTAAGATACTATTTGCTATTTGTATCTTTTTCATCGTCATCCAATTGTATGGCCGGCTTTTCCCCATTTATCCTGGACGGCGGCTGCTTAATCAGGTCAAACATATCTATTAACCTTCCTAGACGCCATATAACACATTGTGTACAAGGAGAAGAGAGGACTTCCCACCTACCCACCATTGAAGATATAGGTTATTTTTCTAGCTTTGGGCATTGGAAAGTAGGACATAATTTGAAGCAACATAAGTGATCATCCATTCAATGCCTGCATGACTGGATCAAAAGGCATTTTGTAAGCATGTAAGTTGAATATCTTACTTGTCCAGTCCTTACAGTCTCACTAACACAGACATGCTGTGTTAAAATAGTTGCAGTATTCTCTGAATGTACAATTAGAAAGGGAAACCTTGTTTTGAACAAATGTGGGACATACTATAATCTATAGCACACATTATACTGTCTAATAAACAGCCGACTTATATCTTTTCAAATTAACTTTAGAGGGAAGTGAAGTTTGAATGCAAAAGGACAGAATGAACTTGTTATTGCGGCCCCTGCTAGTATGCTTTGTGGAAAACGAAATTTTCGACACAGGACCTGTACTCCAAAACCGCTGGCACTTACATTGCAATAATGCTTGTATCTGCTGCAGTAATATTACACCATCCGGAAATATATTCACGTTGTTTGTATTTCACTTAAATTTTGCATTGTCAAAATACATGCCCCATAAAGAAAGAACAGTCAGCTTTACTCCACTGTTGTTTTCTCACAAATTGTTCCTTGCCAAATCGGACACTTGGTGTTTTGTGGTTTTTACTGTCTGGTAAAATAAACTCTAAGTACTCGAATAAGTTAATCAAACAGTTACCTGCCCGTCTCATAGATTTTAAATGGTCTACTTTGAGCCTTCCACGAGGTTTCCGTGCCCCGTAGACCAATATTTAGGATTGACAACGCTGACGCAAATAGTTGCAGACAATTTTCCTCTGTAGATATTGCGTGAATTCGCGAATATTAATTTTGGCATGAATAAAAACCGGCTTTAGCCGAACATGGGTGAGATGAGGTCGAACTATCCCACTAATGTCATATCATACTCAGCGTTTCTAGATTCGACCTAAGTCTGTTTGCTGGCTTTTTTAAGAAAAATAGTTCTCGCACAATTACTTTAATTTTGAACTTTTTGTACTCCAACTAGTAGATATATAGCTATACATATATATAAATATATATATATATATATAAATATAAATTTATATATATATATGTATATATATATATATATATATATATTTATATGAATATATACATAAATATCTAAATATATATATGTATATATATATATTTATATATATATATATTTACATATATATATATTAATATAAAATATTTTAATATAATTTATTCTGTGTTGGCTTATCTGTTAATGTTAATATATGTTCTTGATGCTACATTCACCATCTTGTGGTGCGCCTTGTAGTTCGTGGTGGAACTAAATGCTTGAAATAGAGAAAAACGTTGTCAGTGGTTTGAAAGGAATTTAAGCAGAACAATAATAACGATTGGCTCATTTTAAAATGCCACAATCGACAAGGCGTTGATACTCGTTAAGAATGAGCGATTAATTGATTTTTGTTTACTATATGAAGCCAATTTGGTTGCATCATCTTGTTTTATGGTATTGAACTTAAGGAACATTTTCATCATTAAAGCGTCATGCGTGTAATAGAAATCGTACAAGTCGATATATGTTTCCCTGCTTCTCAGAATTACGTTTATTGCTCACTGCCTAAAATCTTGTGATACAATTAGACTGGTTGATTATAGACGAATCTTGTGATACAATTAGACTGGTTGATTATAGACGAATGTCTACTTGAAATAATGATCAGCTCAGCATAGCGTTTTTATCTGGATCGGCTTTTGCAGAAATTAAGCCAGTTTAATGGGCGGTTAGCGAGGCAAGTGTCGGATTATTGCGCCTTATGAGCTAGAGTAGGGCTTGCAGTCTATCTGATAAATATGTATCTTCAACATCGCTACGTTATAGTTAACCCTTTGGACGGTTGTGGACAGCTTTTGTGAGGACCTAGACCACTAATGGAACCCAAAATAATCACGGATGACAACTTACTGGCTTATTTAGACAATTATTAGCACCGAAATGACATTACATTTGTACATTCCTTCAGCAACAACTTAAATCAGTGTTATCCAAGTCCTGAATGTCTTTTGACTGACAACTAACCACTCTCATGCATGGCAAAACATAACATGGTACTAGGTAAAGCAATCCTTTGATAAAGCAATCCATTGTTGACGCGGCACGACGATAGATAGACGATAACTGTCGATGATGACCAGCAATACCATCACATGTCATTGTGCACGTTTGAATATCAACACTTATAGAAACCGGCAGTTTGTTTTGGCTTTGGTATTAAATTGTCTGTGCACAGCCATTATATAAATAAGCGAATAAGAAATGGATGACAGCAGCAGAGTAAGTAAGCTGCTTGGTGCGCATGATTAGGTGAAAGAGAACCTAAATTGAGTGCAATGCCCTCCATAATGAATTATTCAGCAACTGTGATATCATGATTTCATGACGTATATTAAGACTTGTGCTGCTTTATCAATATGCCCCCAGAGAACGACTTAATGTTACTAGTACAGTACCAGCTGCCGAATGCAAGAGCAGATAATAACGTGACAATCAGCCTTGTGGCTATGATTCATTTGCGATTCTTTCGTTGGACCACATCTTTTTTTCCTATCACGGAGCGTTATCATGTCAGCGTTAATAGAGTTTTGTACTTTGCTGTTTGCCTATGCAAGTCCCTACATCTGGCAGAGTGGTAATAGAGCATTTAATATTACATTACCAAAGAAGAAGAACATTGATACCGAAGTGTTATAGACATATATAATACAGAAGCTTTGTACGATAAGCGATAACAACGTTTGAGGATTTCCTGACCCACATTTGAAGATATCAGCATTGGCGGCGCAATATAACACTGAGGTCCACATACATCCTCAACATTTACTGACTTGTTAGAATGATTTCATGTTTAGTTTGTCGAGGTTCATTCTAATTCGTCGACAAACATGACAGTACAATGTTGGCGTTTATAAATCAGTGTGATGTGTTGTTATGAGTGGCTTGGGCTTGTAGATGGGAATTCGTGGCTGTTATATATGCATCAGTTTATATTAGCTCTATCTACTTTCTACGTGCCATATTCTATACTATTTTGCCAAAAATATTGATGGAATCGACATATTTGGGATCATTAACCAGATTTAAGGGGAAGCTAAGCACAATAAGCAAATGGTCACACCTCTGCTGCCAGGATTAAAACCAATGCTGCTGTCGAGCTGCTTAATAGACTGGGTTTATGGATCTGGCTATGCGCTAATAACTAAGAACCACAATCAGTATATATGCAGTTGGTACTAATATTAGGTCGCATTAGGGAATGTGCATATTCATTATATCCTAAGGAGGGCTGCAAATCAGTCTATTGTCTTATGTGTATTATCTTGATATATAGTTATGTGTATTATCTTGATCTATAGTTATGTGTATTATCTTGATATATAGTTACGTTGTAGTAACTTGAGAAATAAGTATGTGGTCCCTCATTGCCCAACACTATGCATATTTGTATTTTGAAGAATGGATAGAGGGATGGCAGTTGAAATAATGGCGTGCTTCCTTGGATGGACCCTTCAAATCACTAACAATGCCCCACATTGGTATTCAATGGGCCATTTAACACTCCAGCAATACACTCATACGGATGTGTATTGTGCATATTTAATCATATGGAATTGCCGCCTGCGTTTTGTATTATGTGTGGTTCACCCACCACAGTACTTAAAGATTGACGACTACCTTGGTTTCGATCTTTCAATCCATGCGTGAGACTTCTCATTCAGGATGACACTTGATGCTGTAATATATCAAACGCCGCAGGAAAAAGTTATAAACCATTCCCCAATTATTACCCGCATATACATGTTGAGTGCATCGACCAATGCTTTAACAAAAGCATTTAAAACCTTCTTTTATCAAAATAACCCTAAATATAAGGGTTATGCCAAATTAATGGTATACGATCGTCGCGTGCTAGTTGCATAAAGAGTGCATCAGAGGCCATAACGATTTATTGCATTTCTAACGCTCGAATGGCATGGCAATAACTCTAACTCAGAAGCAGCGTCAGTAAATAAGGATATCTATGGGAACAGAGAACAAGAGGCGCATGTGGTACGTGTGGTTCATGCCTCTTCATAGATAGGATGAATATTGTAGCTCCTTATGAACATGGCTAAGACATTATGTTTGAATAGCAATAATAAATGCGCCGCAGTGTTCATCATGTGTGCGCCTGATTAATCAAATGATAGATTAGGTTATAAATGGTCACATTCAATTGTCCACCGCAGGAACACGAGCCCTTTGATAACTCTGAATAGACAGCTAAAGAAATTGATCGTTAGACATATTTGCAATTAAAATATATATTCAACCGTCAATGTGTAAGCTGACAATGATTGCCAAAAGCACCTATCAAAGTGAGTCGCAAATGTGAAAAATTTGTTTACGATAAACACGACGGCACCGTCTTGTTTACATCTCTAGTGATTAAGCAGTATACCCGTGCGACTCACACGTCATTTTACCTTAACGCCGCGTATGGCACTAGATGCGTTTCTTTACTGATTCCCGGAATCAAAGCACAACCCACAGTTGGCTTAAGTCTGCAAAAGTGGTGTGCTAGAATGTTGTAACATTGACAACCAATGTGTGTCTTCTTCAGCCTGGTAGCATATAGAAATAAGCAAAATTGATTGCAGGTTCCTTTGCAAACCTGGTGATAACCAACAGTGGGCGCTCATTCGATGGACGCTAGTCGTTCCAGAGCGGTGAGAAACATTCAGTTTAGCAATGGGAACCAGACAAAATAGTGGATGTTAATGTTTTGGGTGTTTGCTGAACATTGGTCAACTCAACGAGCATGCAAAGCAAAGAACATGGGCTGAATCTGGATAACTAGGACACACTAGATCTCTGATATCTCAATCGATAAGACCTGAATACAGGAATGCTACTGAACCAGCTCTCAACTATAAACTTGCATGAGGCATTGATCTGGAATGGATGTCAATTAAGGGTTATTATTATCGACTGATCCAGGAGACACGTTAAGCTATTAGCCGTTTCATAATTGATTTTGATGTATCAAAAGGATAAAATACACACATCAATAACTTAAGGATATAAAAAAATATATTGCACATATATTTACTTACCCATACGAAAGCGTCATTAAAAAGCGACCCAGGTTCAAACTTCATCTTGTACAAACAATCATGTTGTAAATGCGCTTAACGACGGCTTAACATCCCATCCCGCCTCATGGCATGCGAGAGTATACATTACTATATATACACAGTTAAGCCTCTTATATGTAAACACATAAAATTGTTATTCGTTCTTTGGACAATAGGATGGAGTGTGAGTGAAGGAAGCATAAATTTGTCTGGTGACAAATCGGTGTGTGAGCTTGCATTAAAGGTGTGAAATGTGCTAGGAGACGACGTGAAGAGCCCAGATGACACACAACCGGGCTGATGTCTCATATAATTCAGTCACTACAGAACAAAGGAGGAAAAGTAAGCGTTGTTGTTATTCGAGATTATCTGCGTTCCTTCATAGTCAAGCTGATATGAGATGGCATAAACACAAGCAATCTATATATCATTTTAACAACTTAATATTGTTAGGAAATGCAAACAATACAATTACTGAGTACAATTCGGAAATGCAACACAGTTTAAGCCGAACGGTGTACGAACACGTACATACAAGACTTCATGCTCGCCATACTTAAACCACTAACGTAATTCTAGTCGCGACACCAAGCCTATGGTATTCCGTTGTATACATCGTGACCAGAATTATTTCTTTGTGGTAAAACCGACAACAAATGATACCGACAAGAGCTTGTACGTGATGTGTGTTTAATCAATAAGAAATAAACAAATATTTTACAACAATAATTTAGAGCTGCCGTTTTTTAAACATGCCAACAGGGAGCACTCGCTGCAGTCTGCGAGGTCTGTAATATCCTAGGCCCAGATCTCAGGCCAGAAGAGAATAACCGCTCTTGTACCAGGCCTCATAGCACAAGATGTAATACAACAAATCCTCATCATCATTCAGATTGCATTATGTGATGTGAATGCTGATTGATTGGTGTTGCGGTTATAGGCAAAGCTGAGCTACGGCTCCCTCGTATGGTTTGCAGAGAGAAAGCCCATTTCTTAGCAAACTGAAGCTCATGACATCGGCGTTTTTTCAATTTTCCATATCAACAGTATCTGTGAGACCGTAGGGTTTTGGTGGGGAAAAAGACGTATTGGATCAGAGCGGGTCTGCGTGACCAAGTAGATAACATTGTAGCAGCCCATTAAGATGGTAATTCTAATTAATCTCCGTAAGGCTAGCTGGTGTACGAGGCAAAACCCTTAAGTAGATACAATATTATTTAGAAGATAGATGTCGGCAGATAGGTACATGTTACAGATAAAAATATATACTGTATCTGAATTAAAATTTTGAGCCTTTTTATCAATGTTATCAGATAGCTGTGAGGGTACCAACTGTTCGTTTGAGACGATTTTCGATCTCTACCAGTAGTAGATATATAAATCACAAAGCACATTGAGTAGCTGCTGATATTTCCTTGCATTTGATCATCATTTTTACATGACGGTGATAGTTTATATTGAGAGCATCGCGGCCATCCGGGTCTTTAATGCAGCCGTGGCTATAAAAGCAGGCCATCTGGCAAATCTATCCTTCACCCACCTGACGATATAACAGGCCTAGGTGAAGCTAATGTTGGATGTCACATGGGCCATCATTATATGGGTGCTTTGAGTTATACTGATGATGTTTCACTCATTGCACCTTCAGTTATAACGGCTAAGACAATGCTTAGAATATGCGAGGAATTTTCGAAGGAATACTGCGTGCATTTCAATTCTGCAAAAAGCCTGCAATGCTTCTGACAGTCCAGTATATTTAACACTAAATGACGAATTAATTTTACAAGAGAAACAAGCTATTCACTTGGGAAGTAATATTGGTTATTGTGCGAATTTGATAAATACACAGCGTGCATGTAGAGATTTGATAGCGAAACGAATATGATTATGTCTCGCTTTGGATACGTAAACTCACTATTTGAAGTATACTGTAGTAGTTTTTTTGGGTCGGCGATGTGGAGTTTAAGACCCAACCAGCTGGTCAAATTGTGTAGTGTTTGGAGGAGGAACTATATGGAAATTAGAGTCCAGAATATGTTCAAAGTATTTACAATTCATCTCGGGAAAATTGCCCCTTAGAAATCAACTGATGTTGCGCTTCGTCAATTTCTTTCATAAGTGCCTGAACAGCCCCAATGATTTAGTATCCTATGTAAGTAGATGTTGTTTCCATAGCAGAACAATTGTCAGCGATAATGTTCGAACAATATTGCATGCCCTGAACATCAATAATTGTTATTTGTTACAGCATAGTGAATGCATTAAGGACTCCAGCTATAAGATCAAGCCACCAGGTAATTCTGAATATGGTCATATTGCCATGCTCATAAAGGAGCTTATTTCTATTAGAGATGGGATTCATTATCAGTGCTTACCCGACATGAAGCTGAAGCTCTGTTAAAGGAATTGAGTTTATCGTAAGTGATTTATTTGTTTATTCGTTATCGTGTGTGTTTTGCTGTTGTATCAAATAATAATGTTCCTGTGCACCTGCTGTGCGAAAATAAAGATTATTATTATTATTAGAGACGCGATTACGAAAAAGTTGTGAGAGACGTTGCATGTGGTTTCATGAGCCCCCGGTACAGCGACTGTTACTTTTCTTACCTATGCCGGTACCATGAGCGGGAGGACACTAGCCCTTATAGTGCAGACTCTGTCTGGTTGCTGCAAGTTAACCGGCATCGACGATATGTCACTAGGCCTGCTGAGTCTGTGGTCTATTATTTGTTGGACATGCCATCCGTTAGCTTTAACCAGTAGAAGCAGCAGGAGACGCCACCCGACCCCAATTCATTGGTGTTTTCCCAACTTCTCACAGAACCCCGTCAACCGCGGATACCACACTCATATGCGCAGCTGGATTTGGTCACCGAGACATTGGCGTTGGCGGGAGCAGTAATGGATTATTTATTGTTTGCCGCAGGTCGTAGACATACCACATATTAAACCCGACTTAACCTATGTCAGATTGAAGTCAAACTTAAATATTCTGGTCGCCACTCGCGCATAGGCCGGCTGAGCACGTGGGTATATGTTGTTTACATGTCATGTTGGGCTTAATGGGTGCTGGTGACTCACTCTAAGTGACGCGATGGGGTCTTAGTGATTGCCATCTGATATACAAGCTGCCGCTGCTGCTGGTACAGATACTGAGGCCATTTTAAGCATGAACATAGTAGTTGATGCTGTACAAAGTTCTGCACATATAATTGTATGTAACACTTTGATTGAGGTATGGTGCGCCGGTAGATATGGCGCGGGTATTTTTGTCTTACCCATCTATATTTTCGTTTGAGAGAACGCATTAATTCGTGACCTCCATGGTATTATTGTCTGACGCATGTTGGGTAGTATCTGATTATGCGGACGCATTTGTCAGCGTTGCGACATAATTGTTTGTGAGGGTACTGGCATTCTTGTCACCAGTGTGAATGAACATGTCGCTTAAAGTTTAGCCTTTATACATCTGTGATTTTAGAAAGTGTTGCTGATCCCCCGAGAACACCACAGCAAGATGAACATACGGCCGCTATATATATGTAACGTTGTAAAGTCGAAGAGCTCATACTTACGCCTTAAACTGACTTTTCTAATCTGTCACGCAGTTCAAATGATATGTTTATCGCTTATTATATGGCATAGTTGAAAGCCAATTAAATTTTTACTGTTTAACTAATACGCAAACATTGGATAACATGGAGTCAAACTTGAGAACTCATTTGGTGCTGTCAACTATTTTTCAGATAGAACAATACGCAACTGATACGCAAGTGGGTGAATAAGGCTAAAATGAGACGGGATTATCGCATTATGGCGGTAAAATTTGGTGGAAATGCTTTGTATTCATTTATCCTCTGTAATAAACATTGCAATTGTTTATACATCACTTAATGTGTATTGCATGGTCATCACAAATTTATTGGACATTGCTTTATTGAAATTTATTGCGGATACACTCACTCACGATTGCTAAATCGAAGGCGTGTTTGCACATATCAAACGAACCAAATGACCTTTGGCAATGAAAGCGGGTTGTTATTTCTCATCTCCCCTAGATGGCGTTCCAAGTCTTCGTCGATAAACTGCAAGCACCTCATTTGAACATTGCCAGACTCAATATAAGCGCACCAACTTTGTGAGTTGCAACATTACGTGACTGACAGTGGTTGACGCTGTATTTCCGCAATATACATTTCTTAGTGGATAGGTGATTTAACATAGCTGTAGCACGCTTAACTGTATTACGACGAGGGGGATCATGTTGTTGCCGGTTTGTTATATTACATCGCTATATTGCACGCAGCACCAATTGACGATGATAATGTGACCTCTCTGCGCGTGTAGGCTGTGTTAATGCATGGTGGCAAGACATGAAATGGAATTATTACCGACAATTACGACAAACAAAGGCATATATTGGTCTCTGAGCTGCATATGCGTCCTACTTTGGACCGGGCGGTGATATAAGGAAAAGGTTGGAGCAAACTCTGCTCTCAACCGCCATTACCAGCTTCCTTTTTAAATGCATGGCATCACCCCATCGTGAATGTGACGTGCAAGTGAATTCCATCTCGAATATGGTCAAGCAACCCAACCACCGCTGGAACACCCGAACTTAATTTTGATATTCAAATGATCGAAAACAAGCAAATTCAGCGCCACGACAATAACGGTTTAACTCACTGCTCGATGAAGGAAATGATTTGCTAACCAATATATGCATCAAACTGCATATTGGTCAATATGGCGCATTATAGTGCGGTTATTGTTACTTTGAGATTGTCACAAGCGTGTACTCAAACAACATGGTATACAAGTAGATGCAAATTATTTCTTTCGATCATAGACACTTCCAATTAGTACGGTTCTTATCCGTAAACTATTTGCAAATGAAACTTTTAATGCCAGACAAATGTTTTTGTAGGCAAGGAAATGTCTATCCGTTATGAGTTCTTACGGTATGGATAATGTATTGAGGATTGTATACAATAGGATAGTTGAAATGAACTAACTGTCGTACTTGATAAGAGCGCGCGAGGAATGAAGATTTGGGTAATGATACACTTGAGCGAAGGCGTTGATTATTGATGTACTCTCGTCCCCTTACCAAGATGCATTACAGCTGCACCTACATGATGATCATAAGTCTGTGGCGCTTTCATCTGCGCTGACGGTGCGCACACACTGAGCGCGTCGAAGGATCTGCACGCTTGTAAATGTCATGAAGAACTATAGGGGCCTCTTTAACGAGGGCGTAACTATTGTAGTATACGATAGGATACTTAGCAAATCCATTGTCGCATCATACGCATATATATAGAAATCGGCAAGAGGGTCATTTTTCGCAAATTTGGTATTTAACGTTTGTTGTTAACACATTTGTGGTTGTATGATGCGCTTCTTCTGAATCAGTTTCCTCAATCGTAGACACCGTTTGTGTCAAACACGTTATCATATAAATTATGCAGCTGGGCTGGATAAAAGTTCAGCATGTACTGTGCCCATGCGATGCTCATAATCCATAATCATGATCTTGGGCGAAAAGCTTCTGTTGTCATTAGTGGTCTTCACGTTGTCCTATAAATAGTAGAGGATGAATTCATTAGTGTTTGGTCAGCATCTGCTGTCCATGAACAATCCTCGGAAAAACACGCTGAATACGACATATCTGTTAGATTCATTCAATTAAGAGCTCGAATTGCAATATTTGTGAGTTTGAGACATATACGACACGACTATAGATATGCATGTATGAGTGTATTTCCTTATATAGTGGGGAGATGGCAGATATAATGCTATTGCTATACTTACAGCTCTACTTACCAGAACACCATACTTAATGCATTTGAAGTCCTTCTACTTGTCTCAGTCATCTGCATCAATGCATTTATACCTAACCATGTCACTGTGTGCGCGCTATAATTGCTTCAAGTCACTCTAACTGATTGATTGACAAGAGCATAGCCATACTACCCTGTATTTGGGTCTTTACACTATTGTAAGAAGCCGCTGCTTGCAACTTATTATGGCCGGGAAAACATCAAAGGCGGCGTTTGTTTTTGTAAACGATACATTAAGCACGCACGATAGTTACTGAGTTGTTGGATATGCTATACGACTCGCTTTCACAACAGCAACTTATTTGTTTTGGTCATTTGCTGACATAGGTGTATGTTAATGGTTAATGGACATTGATCGTTTAAGCACAAACGAGACAATTTCAAAGGATATTTAACTTAAACACTGTTTCAATGATGTTCAAAGTACCCATCGATGCAATGTACCAACTTAAATAAAAGTTACCCATAGCTGTATTGTAATCTATCAAGTTATTTGAGGACATCAAATAGCCCGAAGAATAAAATCAAATACAAAACTCGCATCGCACGCATTAGCTGTGCTAGACTGGTTGGGATCTCGACATAACCCGCAAACCTCAATATCTTTCATACAACCATATATACTTCGACCCAAATTGCCGAAATAATATGTTATCATGTATGTTGGATATGTATATTTGAAATATTGAAATGTTTGATTTTTTTAAAAATTTTTGTACCGAAAACTTTTTTTTTCTCCTTATTCATCAATCTACAACATTGAATTAGATCGTGAAATGATACCAATGGTTGATAATGATCACATCTACAACAAATATTATCTTTCTAATCCATGATGACTAAAAATGATTTAAAAATTTCTGTATCCCGCAAATATTTGAAAATGTATATGGGCACGAAAGGTTGGATTTATACGTACGTACAAATTAGTGTCTTGACCATTCGTGGACGACCTTTCGAGGACGAAAAGATATACCAGGAATAAAAAGTGAAAACATTTTTTGAAATAAAATATCGCCGAATAAAACTATTTCAAAAATTGTACTATGAAATAAAATATCCCGAATAAATTATTGATAATCAATGATAGTAAAAATGTATTATAAAAAATTAGTCCACGAAAGGTTGTGTATCGTCTACTATATATATATATAGAAAGATATATATAGATATAGATAGAGATATATATATATATATATATATATATATATATATATATATATATATATATATATATATATATATATATATATATATATATATATATATATATATATATATATATATATATATATATATATATATATATATATATATACATATATATATATATATATGACAACGAAACAAACCCAGTGAACCCTATTTAGTCTTGCTTAACTTTCGGCTTATATATGAGTTGGCGCTGCCATTGATGGTGGTCATAGGATACGTCTCGCTGGTTATTAACGACCATCACAGCATTTCCTATTGAAAGCAATTTCCCGTTGCACCCATACATCAACGCGTTATGTGAAGTCTCCTGGCTTGTGTATTTAAGCATTCTAAAACGTTTCAAGCATTATAACGGTCATGTCGCTGATACATTAGGGGCATCAGTGAGAGTCTATCAAAATATGCCCACGTAGGTATCATATCTGGATCTGCGTCGTGCGACTTGTCGTCGATAGTCAAGTCGACACGCAGCGTTATTATATGTCTGCTATTTGATCCTGTAATCGCTGTTGTTTGTATATCATGCAATGTATCAATTAACAATACAGTGTACATGTTTCGCACCGAACAATTATCAAGCATGTCAATAGAACGCTGCATGCGCTATCATATGTCACCAAAAACCCACGAAAATCGTGCTTATCCACTAGAGGCTGAAGGTTTACAGCATTTGATTTTGTTCGGCCTTTGACATTAACGAATTGAATATGTTTGCTTATGATCGGTGCTCTTGTGACGAAAGTTCGTATAGGATAGCACATAACATCAGCATTGACATATATCGTTGTAATTTGATTCTAGTCTCTTGAAAAGTGAAATCGATGTCCTTTAGGTGGTAAAGCACAACGATTTTTAGATCTACACAGGCGCGGGGTAAGCGAGGGAATTAACGTCAAGCAAGTTCGGCCATCACTGTAATTAATATAGTGATTGTCTCAGTGATCATTAAAGGAATGGAACACCTGTCTTATATTGCCGCTCATAAAATCAGCACACGGAACTTTTGTCTTGAAAGGAACCTCATAAGGCATTAAAGAATCAGACTTAGATAAACGCACACAATTCAATGCAAAGCCTCTTGTTCCTGTGTTAGTTGCAGTCATCCAGGCGTGAGCCAGATCATCACTAGGCATACGTGAGTAAGACATCTTATATAATCGACGTATTATTTTTATACGCTGCGTATGTTTAACGCAATACTAATGCGCCTCCATGGCGTGCCTGTCACAGTTGGTTTGCTGTTATGTTTCCTTGTTAGTGGATTGCCTGATTCGGTTTCTGTTGGTTCGGAACATTTGTATTATGCTCAGGAAATCTTATTAGATTATCCCATTTTATTCCTAATTACAACATATCTGCACATGACGAGCTTTCCATTGGCAACTCAATGATTAGACATAAGTACGATGTTAACTAACAGCTGGTCCGAGGGCAAATGTTTACAGACTTAATACATGCATCACATTATCCCGTTAGACGGGATCAATTGGATGTTGAGTCAATGGCAATCTGCATTTCCTGCATAGATCATACACCCAAGGAACATTGTGACTTATCTTTCATTCCAAGACGATCTTGCAACAATGCTAACTCTTCTTTATTATTAACCTATGTTAAAATACGACTGATGCAAGGAAACACAATCGTTTTCAAATTGCCAATAAGACAGTAACCTTTTGAGACAACACTAATGTATGAATGATTTGTATTCGCTCCATCACCTGACAATATTCATAAAGGCTTAAAAACCACTGCAAAAATGTAGGTCTGTTGGCAATGACTTACATTCCTCTGGACATTTTGTGTATTGTGATCCTTTAATCAATATACTCTACGGTGTTTACTCATTTTACCTAGGATAGCCCGACATGCAAACAATTATTCCTCTGGTTGTGTTGAAAAATAAGATAGGCACGAACAATAGCATAAACAATTACAGATTGGCAAATGAAAACCAATTGTGATTTAAACCCAAACATATAATACATTAATGCATCTTTTTACTCAGTTTCTATTATCTAACTGCCAAATTCTGATGATGGCAAGTGTCAATGTGGCTGAATATTTTGCGTAGTAACTGACAGTAAATATCCAAATGACCAAGGCATACTTATACATATCAAAAGCATACACGTCAAAGTTTTTATCATGCTCTACAATCGTTAAGGTACATCTGATGGTATCACAATATTCTATTCTTTATTGTGCAATGCAACAATTGAGAGAAAAGTAAGAATAAACTTAATACTACGTATACCAATGAATTAACGATTTAACTTTTAACTTAAGAGCCAACAACAATGAATACCCGATTTTAATAAGTCAGTCATTTCTGCGTGGTGCAAGAGGCAGAGATGTTGGCGGTGCAAAAGAAGTTTACCTAAATCCATTATGGCACTAGTGTAATGCACTGTCTCATGGTGAATTGGCTATCCTATTAAGGGTCTCGAGAATTAATCATATGCACGATGCAGCATACGTCATAATCGTATATAATCATAAATTTATTTGCATGCGACTCTTGCCTTTGTCCGAGTAACATACAATCATGTAGCAGAGACAAATGAATAAATCAGCACAGATCTCTGTTAACGTGTAGATGGGTTTAACAATCATTTGCTGTAAGAAAGTACGATCGCTGGGACGATCAAATGAATAATGAATGTTACACTGGATTGCATGCAGTAATATTCACACTTGCCTAATTAAACAACCAGTAATTTCAATATGGATGAACTGATGGCATCTCCATTAAATGGTACCCGAGCACATATACCATCAAAGCGGTTGGTATTTCAACGTCAATTATTGTTGTATCAACATCAAATTCACCAATAGTAGGCAACGGCAACAGCTATTTCAATCACCTGAAAAGTCGATGTGGCCCTTTTAACTCAAATTGACTCTTCTCGTTCACTTGATGGTCAGCGTCTGCCGCCCTTAAGCTGCTCGCAGATTCACTAAGAAAGAAGGCAATAATCAGCAAGACTCTACCTCCACATTATACTATCATACATAACAGTTTCATCCGATACAAAAACGATGATGACTGTCGCTTTCTATTCTATATTTGGATACATGCTAATGCAAACAATCATGTTCCCATAAATCTGCATTCTATTTAATGTTTGCCGCCATTAGCGTGTGTATTATACATGGCGTTGGTCCCTTGTCAACAATATGTCTCTGCGGATACGCCATGCGCAGGTCAGATAAACATCCGTTGATATTTGCACGATAGTCCTTTTGCATGTTATTGTAACATAAGTGTAAAATATGCTAGCTGGTGGTTGCAAAATGGTGAAACCCATATACGCCATGACATAAATACGTAATAGCCCTGTGTAGGCTATGCATCACCTAACACGTACTGTAAATGCAATATGAACTTTTTTCTGTTATTATTACCATCGTAGCTCCTCTGTCGCTGCCACTGCTTCAACACAGTACCAGCAACACTTGGTTCACATTATTGTGCGTCCATTCAGCTCATAATACTGACGGGCTTATGAACATTCATCAACGTTGCTAGCTCGTAACTATTTTTGCTCTCTAAAAGAGCTAGCATTCATCATATATATTCCACTTTGACAATTAATTAGGCACTGTCAGGTTTGATATTTTCTTTGCAATCTTGAAGTTATTAACACTCATCAGCTAGCGATGTATTTTGAAACATTTTAAGTTACACATTCAGAATTTTTACTGCCGTCCTTGATAGAACCATTCTCGATCGAAATTTGTCAAAAGTCTGATCAAGATCCTGTGATTCGCGGCGAGAAGTTCAGAAATTGGATAAAACATTTATCGATTAGATATTGTTCCGAAGGCGTCCCGATTCAGCCGTTTTCATCGAATTCCACCTGATCATCTCGTTCTCAATGAGAACCTGATCTGATTTGTATCTTACGTGTGGTAAAAAAACCGACCAACTCTGTCCCGACAGCGTCCCGATTCTCCCGAATGCGATCCGACAGAAATCTGACAGTGATGCGGCGTTCACACAGTGCCGATTATGGCTCCCGTTTGAGATCAGACAGCGCTACGACACGAAAAGCGAAAAAGTCGGATTACTATCCTCAATCATCTGGAATGTCCTATCATTGTCTGAACGCAGTCGTATATGTTCGTAACAGAGTCCTACGGATCGGGAATGGTCCGGAGAGGTCGGCCAAGCACTCCCGACAGTTAGGTGCGTCCCGTAACATTCGGGAAACTCAGCCGATTTTGTCTAGTCGGATTACAATCGTGACTATGTCGTGACAGATTCTGCTGTATCGGATCAAAATCGTAACAATGTCCTGTGTTGTCTGGTCAGTGTCCTGTGGAACGGGCATGATCTGGAGAAATATTGCATTGCCGTTTCTTGCCGATTGAGTCCAGATTGCATCCAGATCTTGCCGAATGCGAACCGTCTTTGCCGAATCCGTTCCGAACAGTTCTGTAATTAATATGGCTGAGCTGCTCACGTATGGAGTATAACGTGTGTGTGTGTCATTCATTGACAGTACTTTGACCGGTCCACCATGAATGCTGCTCGTAGACTGAGACTTCTGCAGCAGGTTGCTCTCATGGAAATGGAAGAAGAAGAAGAAGAAGACCTTCTGTTTGCCAATTATTATTTGAACAGAAGGGCACTGCGACCCGGTAGAAATAGAAGATACTGGGTCAAGCCCTGGATATCCAGAAGGGAGCAGCTCGGCCAGTATGACACATTGATGAGGGAACTGAGAGAAGAAGATCCAGAAGCTTTCATCAACTACATGAGGCTGCCCATGGAACTATACGATGGAGACCTGGCTCGGATCACATCCCGTATCACCAAACAAGATACCTGGTTAAGTTTGCCTGTACCATGAGGCATCTGGCATCCGGCGACAGTTACAGCAGCATAAAGTGGGACTTCAGGGTTCCCAGTAACACCATGTCAATGTTTGTCCCTGAAGTCTGCCAAGCCATCATTGATGAGTACGCTGCAGAGGTAATCGCCTGCCCCACTACCCCAGCGGAGTGGAAGGAAATCGCAAATGAATTTCTCCGCAGATGGAACTTCCCAAATGTGTGCGGTGCATTGAACGGAAAGCACGTTGCGTGCAAGTGCCCACCAAATACCGGATCTACCTATCATAACTACGAGGGCTTCTTCTCCACAGTCCTGATGGCCCTCGTAGATGCGGACTATAAATTTATTTGGCTTGATGTTGGGCCAGATGGAGCAGCTTCAGACGCACAAATATACAACGAGTGTGAGCTGAAAGAAGTCCTGCAGAACAAGACCATTGGCTATCCTGATCCTGAGCCACTTCCTAGAGATGATAGAAATATGCCATACTTCTTTGTTGCTGACAATGCCTTTCAACTGAGAACTGACATGATGAAGCCTTTCCCTTTCCGTAACATGACAGTAGAAGAAAGGATCTTTAACTACAGGCTGTCAAGAGCACGCAGAGTTGTGGAAAATGCGTTTGGCATATTGGCTCAGAGATTTCAAATACTGTTGTCTACCATGCAACACACTCCTGACAATGTGAGAATCATCGTACAGGCTTGTGTCTGTCTCCACAACTTAATGAGAATACGCTACCCAAACATGAACATCAACCAAGTTGATCGTGAAGATGTCGAGGACGCAAGGATCGTACCCGGAGAATGGAGATTGGGCCGAAACATGCTTGACGTTGTCAATGTTCAGGGTGCTAACCGTGTGCAACAATACAGGGCAAGAAGCAGAGACAATATCTCAAACATTATCTTAACTCTGCCGCTGGATCTGTACCTTGGCAGATGAGGATGATCAACCCTCGCCGTGAATGAAGACCATATAATAAAATGACAGAACACTATGCTATTATGTGTCACATCTTGTATGTATCATTGGCTTGTAAATATAACAGTTTAACTTGTGACATTACTTATTTTGTAGCAAAATAAAATATTGTTTAATGTTTATTGAAATTTATTTTATTTATGAATGGGTAAATTTATTTGGAAACTTCTAGTTTGGACTACTTTATAAGGCCACTTGTTTGGCAAAAAGTTAAAGTTAAAATTTAATAGGTTTAATAAAGTTTAAAAGTTAAAATTTCGTACAATAACAAACAAATTAAATTTTTTGAAAACACAATATATTTTTTATCATGAACAATGTTCATGTCTGATCAATATGTTATCACATTCAATAATAAGAGGTAACATTTTTTCTGCAATATTTATACCTTAAAAGTTTTCTGTAATATTAATACAGATTATTTCAAATCCTACAAGTGTTCTGCAATAATTATACAGATTATAGAGATTACTTTTGAATTATACAAGTTTGCTGTAATATAAATACAGCACATCAGCAAGCAGTTTAAAAATTTAATCTATAATTAAAATGCGACAAGTTGAAATTCAACCTTTAAATAATAATGACACAAATTACCAATCAGAAATGTTTTCTATTTCCATAAAACAATTTGGAAATTTAAAACCTCCTTATGAGGTTTTGTCCTTATCATGTCAATCACCAGACACAGGTTTCACAATGATACCAATTTAGGCTAAGTCACTAGGTGATGTGATAGGAGGAAGGTTCACAGGGTCGGACAATGTGATATCCAGCAAACTATCATCCTGTTCACCTGAGACTACGGTTGATGTCGTGACAGGTTTTGGCCGTGAAGTGCAGGTGTACTTGGTCCCTCCGTGGCCCAGGTGCCAGTGTGAGATCCAGCGTGAGATCCAGAGTAGCCTCCGTGATACGCAGCACCATAACCAGCTAACTGCTGCGACTGCATGCTACTAAAATGACAGAAAAAACACAACATTAAGTAAAAATGACATCAATAAATATATAAATAAAGTTTAATAAATGTCACATTTTATAATTTTAGAAAATGACATTTTATCATTTTAGAAAATGACATTTTATCATTTTAGAAAATGACATTTTCATATACAGATACTATATTTACCTAATTTCTGGCATGCTTCTCGGGCGCTGCTCCTGTGAATACTGCTGAGGGAACTGCCAGAGGTTTTCATGGTTGAGAGTAGGGTCCCAAACCCCAGCACCACTGTTACTCATCATGCTGCCATAGCTGGCTTGCTGGGACATATGAGCACTGGACACAGGCTGGAATGTGGCTTGCTGTCTATATGCTGATGTGGAGGTCTGTGACTGGGTCTGTGACTGAGTCTGTTGCTGAGTCTGCGGGTGGGTAGTTGGTGTTGACAATGTGGAGGACATCTGCAATTTGTTTAGTTCGTCAAACGACACAAGAATCGGGACAATCTCCTTTTTAAAACTGAAAAGACAGAAACGTTAAACAATATACGTTTTAATGCAATACATAATAAACAACATAAATAAAATGGTTATTTGGTCAATTATTTGTGCAATAAATTTAATTAATAAATTTATAGCAAATATTTGGAATATTATATATACCTAGGCCACAGGGATGGGTGCAGACTCTCGGCCACAGACTCGAACCAATTGCAAAAGCCAGATCTAGCCGAGTCTAACTTCTTGGGGGATGATATAATAGGGGTGACAGCAGCAGCCATGATCTCAGCTCGGAACTGGGCTGTTGCGTCGGCCCTCTCCTTCATGTGGCTGAAGAAGGCAGCATCATGCTCCTTCATTTTCTGCGCATGTGTCTTCTTCTTGCCGCCCGTGGAGGAAGGAGGCGCCTGCTCTGGGGAAGAAGTCGTGGGAGTTGCTACAGGTGCTACAGGATCTTCACGTCCATCAAGTACCATATTGATGTCGGCAATGTCCTCGTCATGCCTCTGCTGCATGTCCTGCGTTGATTCCTCATATGCAATAGAGGACGCAGCGTTGTCTACAGTCTCAGCAGCAGCAGTAATTTTTCCCTTAAGCTGAAAATACAGAAACAAACATAACAAATAATTGAATTATTGAACACAATAAATTTGAAAATAATAAAATTTAATTACACATACATGTGTATATGTAAAATTTTAAATGTCAAATAGTATTTAAAATGTATCCAAGATGAAAATTTATCTAAACTTAAAATATTTTTACATTTTCAGCTTGGATAAACATTTAATAAATACATTCAGTTATTTGCATAATACTTACACTAACAGGCGTCTTCTTATTTACACGGTGGATGTATGGCTTGAAAAATTTAAGGTTATCCAATATCCACTTCTCACGGTCAGTCAGTTCAGCTCCTGATCCAGTGGGTCGGGCAACCAGTTTACCATACCTTGTACGTACACTGTCGTACCAGGTCAACAAGCATCTAACTGAAAATACAGAAAAGAAAACCAATGTCATTATAAGAAATATATAAATGCTCATAAATCTCATAACTAAATCTCATAAGTAAATCTCGTAACTATCTACATATTTTAAATGCATAAAATCTCATAAATATCTGCACATTTTACATCTATCTAAACATTTAACATGAAACAAAATATCAAAACTAAATCTCATAATTACATAATCTCTGAAATGGAATGAACACAAAAAGCAAGCAATTTAAAATGAATTTCAGCTTACCTTCATATCCTAAATTGTCGGCCTGTGCCTGCCAAGCTGTAGTTTTTCCTGATTTATCCTTATACTGCTTTGATTTCATGTCGTAGATAAATCTGTTCTCCTGGAGCCATTCTATCATCTTGTCCTCATCCTCTTCAGAAAGGAAACCACTGCCCCGAGGTTTCTTGGGCAGAGAAGCAGAAGAAGCTATTAAGGTAGAAGCAGTAGGTGTAGTAGTCGTGACTGTAGAAGTAGGTGCAGTAGTCCCAACTGTGGTGACCACTGCAGGAATGGTAATGGGCTCAGTCTCACCACTGTGGACTTGCTGGAGTTCTTCAACTGGCTCATCATCACCACCAGACTCTTCAGCAGGTGAATGCATAGGAGAAATAGAAATAGGCTCCCTTTTCCTTGGTTGTCTTGCAGTTTTCTTCATGGCAGGTACAGGCTTCTTCATAGCTGGCATAGTGAAGTAACTTAAACCTTATGATAATTAGGTTTAATATTTATAATTTAAATGGAGACTATCTGCCAATAACTGACGGCGATGCTCCTTGTAGAACTGCTGAGGCTAGAATGAGAATCCGCCGTCGCATGATAGGACGGGACCATGTCACGGGACTATCACGTGAAACGGTTTTCTAACGGATGTCTTCCGTCAGCGTCGGTTCATTGTCAGGTCACTGTCTGATCTCTGTCGGATCGCATTCGGGAGAATCGGGACGCTGTCGGGACAGATTCGGTCGTTTTTTACCATGACAAAGATACAAATCGGATCAGAACAATATCTGATTGTTGTCGTGATTAAATAAATGTTTTTACAAATTTTAATAAAAGTTTGAATTTCCAGCCACGAATCACAGGATTGTGATCAGACTTTTGACACATTTTAATCGGGAATGGTCCTATCAAGGACGGCAGTAAAAATCCTGAATGTGTGACTTAGGCTTGAGCGGACGGTTAGCATTTTGGCATGATCTGGATGCAATCTGTACTCCATCAGCAAGAAATGGCAAAGAAAAATTTCTCCAAATCATGTCCGTTCGTTACGACAGTGTCCCAAACCACACACCGCCTGACACCGTCCAGACAACACAGGACATTGTTACGATTTTGATCCGATACAGCAGCTAATCTGTCACGACATAGTCATGTTCGTAATCCAACTAGATGTTACGTGACGCACTAATTGAAGGGAGAGCCTGGCCGAACTCCCTGGACTTTTTCGGATCCGTTCAGACAATGATAATGATCGCTTTTCGTGTCTTAGCGCTGTCTGGTGTCAAACGGGAGACATAATCGGCACCGTGTGAACGCAGCATTATAGTGACAAGTAATAACAAGTTATATATAGATGTTACGGAGTGATCCACAATAACGGTAAGGGTCAGTCATCACGCTTGCCTTTGAATTTGCCGACCATTTAAAGTAATAAACAACGCGTTTTATACTTTGTCGCGACGAGTCAGACCCATTGTATGTGTAACACGATACATGTAGCGAATAGAAGATTACACATAAAGTATATGCCAAGAGCTAAGGGTTTCAGACTGTACAGTAACAATACCGATATACTCATAATATTGTCACATCTACCATGATGTAGCTATATAAAGTCAGTACCCACTAACAGTTGGTGTGTGCGAGCAGCTGATGTTACTGAGAAATACGCCGTAGTGTTTAGACGAAACCACATTCTACACTAAAAAGTCGTTTTAAGTATACTATACATAGACTGATAATTATTATTCAACAACAAAACATTTATTTATAATCGAGAGGTGTTTTTTCCATAGTCAATTCATCTGAAAATACAACGATGTGCCGAAGTAGATTAAAGTAAACGACCAAATTGTGTTCCCTTGGGTTGAGTAATCTAATTGCAGAAAGATATGACGCCAAATATTCCTTATTTGAATAGGTAAATCAAGAATCGCGTAGCAGCGGTTACATGTCATTGAGCAGACACGTCGATATCATCGCCTTGTGTCAATGGGAGCCTGTTCAACATATCAACTTAGTTACAATGGCGACACCTTCCATCCTATCCAGAACAGCTAGTGTGTGTCTAGCAGACAGTCACGAAATGGGCGCTGTTTAATTCTACACACAATACGTATATCATTATTGGAGTGTCACGTCCTTGACGAAAACAACGCCAAGCGCCTATGGTTTCAGTAATTTTTGCTGACATTTGCATACATCTTGGACGAGCTGTAAACATTGTACCAAAAACACTATTGGACATGCCAATCCTCAAACTTCTTCCAAATTTGAATATAAAAAAATATGTAACAATTATGATGAATCGCCATATAAAATGACACGGACTACCATATACAGCATTAATCACAGTATTTAGGAACAAACAAGTGAAGGGAGCCAATTAGTATCATGTGACTAGTCGCTTATTGGACTTAAGAATTCAGCGATAGAAAGCATCTAATTTCAAATGGTAAACAGCCTAGTGATTAGAATGCTGTGAGCGCACAGTTTTAATTTTGTCGAAGTCATGGCTTCCAACAAGCAAGGTGAGACTGACGTCAGATATAATTTACTTAATGCAGAGATTATCTGTCTAGGTCACCAAACTAAGCCCAGGTTATATGATGGAAAACCCCGCATTCGATGGTAAAATCTAACTTGACGACGCAACACTCTTCAATTTAGTTAAGATTCGGAGTTCATTTCCTTATAAAACCAAGCGATACTAGTTATGAATGCTACATTTACGTAAGGCACAGTGATTTGCCGTCGTCCATATATCCACCGTGACAAGTTGCAAGCTACAGCAAACGGGATGTCCCTATAAGTCACCTCTTACAAAACCCAGGATGATACAATGGGCATTTTCTATCCCCGGCCTTACAGGGGGTGTATGTTAATGTGGCGTTACCCAAATACGTAGCTTTAGTTGACTACTCACCTGGGAAAGATCCGGCCTAGACAATTGAGTTTCCTTTACTATTGCAATGTAATTGTAATGATGCTCTGATATAGAAGATTACTAGATTCTTGTAGATGCCCACAAATGATGATTAAGAAGCTCGGTTTATTTTACTACATTCAATATTTGGCAACTGGTCAGTGCAGACGATACACGTGAATTGCGTAGATTAAAATCCACTTAGCCTTTAAACCACGTCGTTTTTTGCCCTTTTGCTGACTTAAAATATTTGTTATAGCAATGCGCCCTTGAGCCGCTCTGTGTAAGTGAACATTGTATAGGTCTTGCTATTAAATGATCATGGTTTGAATTATAAAGCATAAGCTTGCGACAGCCTTAATACTGATGTTCAAAATGCGATCACAATCAGCAGATGCTATAGGGTGTTGACTGGTCATACTGCTGGGTATACTCGCAGCATATGATGCTATAGGCTGTAGACTGGTCATACTGTTGGGTATACACGCAGCATATGGTGCTATAGGCTGTAGACTGGTCATACGGTTCGGTATACTAGCAGCATATGATGCTATAGGCTGTAGACTGGTCATACTGTTGGGTATACACGCAGCATATGATGCTATAGGCTGTAGACTGGTCATACTGCTGGGTATACACGCAGCATATGATGCTATAGGCTGTAGACTGGTCAAACTGCTGGGTATACACGCAGCATATGATGCTATAGGCTGTAGACTGGTCATACTGATGGGTATACACGCAGCATATGATGATGCTATAGACTGGTCATACTGATGGGTATACACGCAGGATATGATGTAGGCTGTGTAGACTGGTCATACTGCTGGGTATACACGCAGCATATGATGCTATAGGCTGTAGACTGGTCATACTGATGGGTATACACGCAGCATATGATGCTATAGGCTGTAGACTGGTCATACTGCTGGGTATACACGCAGCATATGATGCTATAGGCTGTAGACTGGTCATACTGATGGGTATACACGCAGCATATGATGCTATAGGCTGTAGACTGGTCATACTGTTGGGTATACACGCAGCATATGATGCTATAGGCTGTAGACTGGTCATACTGTTGGGTATACACGCAGCATATGATGCTATAGGCTGTAGACTGGTCATGCTGCTGGGTATACTCGCAGCATATGATGCTATAGGCTGTAGACTGGTCATACTGCTGGGTATACACGCAGCATATGATGCTATAGGCTGTAGACTGGTCATACTGCTGGGTATACACGCAGCATATGATGCTATAGGCTGTAGACTGGTCATACTGCTGGGTATACACGCAGCATATGATGCTATAGGCTGTAGACTGGTCATACTGATGGGTATACACGCAGCATATGATGCTATAGGCTGTAGACTGGTCATACGGTTCGGTATACTAGCAGCATATGATGCTATAGGCTGTAGACTGGTCATACTGTTGGGTATACACGCAGCATATGATGCTATAGGCTGTAGACTGGTCAAACTGCTGGGTATACACGCAGCATATGATGCTATAGGCTGTAGACTGGTCATACTGCTGGGTATACACGCAGCATATGATGCTATAGGCTGTAGACTGGTCATACTGATGGGTATACTCGCAGCATATGGTGCTATAGGCTGTAGACTGGTCATACGGTTCGGTATACACGCAGCATATGATGCTATAGGCTGTAGACTGGTCCTACTGCTGGGTATACTCGCAGCATATGATGCTATAGGCTGTAGACTGGTCATACTGCTGGGTATACACGCAGCCTACCAAGCGGAATATCAACTGGCAATAGTAAGCCAGTGTAACAGTAAAAGGTCGTGTTTTGAACTGAAACGCTTTTTCTGTGGCCTCTGAGTTAAAGCCCCTGTATATAAGACACGCTTTTAAATGATGGAATAAATTGTTTGCGAAACATACCATAATTAGCAATGATGCAGTGCAGATCGCTCATGGATGAAAATCAAGTTTCTAGCGTTTGTTCCTATGGAACGTTGTAGCTTGGTAAATGCACAACAGATGCATGCATGTATGTCTGGGAAGCATTGTCTCGAATAAACTATTAACAAGCCAACATGGCCGTGCGTCAGCGTAAGCGCTCGAGTTGCCTTGACGAAACCATCAAAACCGTTAGGTATATTTATCTGTATTTCTTTTCTACTTCGCGTCGAAAGCTGTTTGTTGAAGCACTCCGATATGGGTCAAAGCCCCACGCTATTTCTATTCACGCCTAAACCGCCACAGTCACAGTACTAGCCTGCTTTGCAGAGCCCATGTGATAATAAATTCATTCCCCTCAGCCAATCGCGGGCGTCATGCGCGTTAGCGTTACTGCCCAGCCCGCCTTATAAACCGGCGCGCTGAGCTCTATCCTCAGTTGCAGAGGGAGTCGGATGGGGCTTGACCGATGATGCACGAGCGTATCAAGGACTTCGCTCTCATAAAAGAAGCTTACAAAAACTTAACAAGAGCCCAGACTTGATAAGTTGATACACGCAGAGGAAGTTGAATCGTTTGGATTACATACAATGCACAAGGTAAGAGTTGTCTCGCATAAACGGCCACAGCTCACATATAAATAATAATGTCAAGGAATTTCAACATCCATATTCCGTTTCGCGACTGTTTATTGTTCTGCTCAACTAATGCTCTCTTGTTAAGTGCAAGGAATGGTAGCGATATTCGACACACGCATGGAATATTATTCGGCTGATTGCTAGTTGTTCTTACATTAAGTCAATTTAATCATGATTGTGAAACGTTCAAACCACAAGTATCCGTATGGCCCGTATTCGTACTTCTCGTATCAGAAAATAGTTTTGCCAAAATATCCCTTCTGAAGGGAGATTGGGGCATCAAATTAACTATCATCTACTTCTAGGTTCATATACGCGCTGCTGTGGCTACCTGCTTCTACACTAATGTAATTCGTTGTATTCAGTAAACTAGTCACAACAAATTGAATGGACCTGATAAAATTACCTTCCTTGATGATACTGAGTGGAACACGTTTGACGTTTTTGTAGCACGAGTGTCCTGTATCCTGCAGCACACTCAAGTCACTAAATGACTAATATTGTAAAAGTTCGCTTTCAGATTGACAGCACTTTCAAAGGCATGGTGATTTAATTTTGTTGAGCTTTAATCTCACTTCTTCAGAACGCAAACATTGTCCAACTAAAATTTCGGTTTCTTGGACTACTCATGCACAAATTCTGCCATAGAGGTAAACTACCCCTGGACACAACTGCATCGTAAAATTGCAAAGTGCTAGTAAACTTATGGTGTCCTTCGCATATAAGGCAGATTATACGCCGTATAATAATTTTCACTTATGTTGCAGATTTCTGCCTGGGAATTCTGTAGTCAAATGCCATTCATTTTGGAGGCAAATCAGTAATCAGGACGGATGGTAAATTACACAAGGAAACTAAGATGGATCACCACGAAATGCGAGAACTTGTGTGCAATGCTTCAGACCGCGATGTGGCTATCAACTTACCACCTCGTGGATTCAATTGTCATGAAACGTGGCCTATGGTAGACTATTATAGCTACGGCGGATATTGGGATTACGATGGAGCCCTAGTAAATGGTTCTGAACTATACAGTACGGATTACAGCAGCGAAAATATGATGTCATTGCAGAAAGTTTTGCGGATGCGCTTAATGGTCGCTATATGTTCACTTGGCATTGTAGGAAACATTTTAAATTTGTTTATCTGGATTAAGCGAGGAATGGCGGGACCTGTAGGCAGGATGGAGAGATTAGCCTACACAGGATTCGTCACAGTGGCCGCCTCTGATTTAACGTTCTGTCTGTTTATCATACCACAAGGTTTTATTGAAACTGAAAAATGCTTCTACTATCACAGGATAGGGTTCGATGTCTTATACACGACGTATAGTTTTGCCTTAATCAATATTTCTGTAATGATGAGTACGTGGTTTACCGTTGCCATGGCGCTAGGCCGTTACCTAGCTTCTTGTCATCCGATCAAAGCTCGTCAATTCATTGGTTCGTCAGTGACTAGATGGTATGTCTTCTTTATTTGTTTGGCCAGTATTATGGCAAATCTACCGCGATTCTGGACTTATTATGTTCGGCATATTGAGTGCCCAAATGGACAGCACTTTTATATATCTTTACCAGGCTCATTTCATGTTTCTGAGACATCACACGAAGTTTACTCGTGGGTTTACTTTATTGTCTGCATAGCCACACCTCTGGTGACACTGGCCATTTGCAACATATTACTTATATATAAGCTAAAAACCTCTCAGAATGCTCGGCGTAGGTTGACCAGCTCGGCACAGTGTGTGGAGACGAATCACATCATCACCTGCACGCTCGTAGTGATCATTGTCATGCACCTACTGCTTGTCACTCCAGCAGAACTCGTCAACTTTCTGCACAGGTATCTCTACGATCCTCATCACGCGGCCACAGGGACAGGTGGATATGTGTACAACCGGGTCGTAGATATCACAAACACGCTTGAGACCATCAACTTTGCCTTTAACTTTATATTGTACTGCATAATTAACACGTCATTTCGCCGTATGGTTGCGCAGGCCATGCCCTTTTGCAGGTACGAATCAAGATCTAACATGAATAATGTGTCATCCGAATGGCACAACCTTCGGTTAAGCAGTTACTCCCATGGCAGCTCACGCCCTTCTCGGCATTCATGTCAGCACTCAAACGGACACACATCTGTAACGACAGTGTCTGTACATAGTCATAACCGGCCAGGTCAGTCGACAGGGGAACAAACCCATTGTGCGCCTCCTTGTGACATTAAGAATGAGCATCAAGAAGCCCCGTCCACTGACATATAGTCACAAACAGGTAAGAATTAAGAAATGAAAGCACGCCTTATATACAGACACAAGCAATGATTGAGAAATGAAAGCACGCACTACATACAGACACAAAAAACAATTGAGAAATGAGAGCAAGCACTACTACTCACATCATTCGTGTTTTATCTAATGAGAGACCGCGTGCGCCAAATGCAAATGGTGAGCTTGTTGACATTGGAGAAGTAAGATTTGGTAATTGTATATGTAAATATTATGCCAAACTTTTGCCTATTGTATTAGATCATAATGTCAAATACGTGTGCACGGTCTCAGATTGAATGCAACTAGGCTATTAAAATAGTTGCCTTTTAATAGATTAATAATAGATAATAGCACAATATATATATATACATATTTAAATATATATATATATATATATATATATATAGATATATATATATATATATATATATGCATACATATATATATATGTATATATAAAAATAAGTATATAAAAAATATATATATGTATATATTTATGCATATATATATGGGATAAATCTATACATATACATTTATTTATATACATATTCTTTTATATATATCGATATATAAATGTATATTTATTTATATGTATATATATGTATATATATAATATATATGTATTAAAATATGTATTCTTATATATATATTTATAGATATATATATATATATATATATCTATATATATATATATATTTATGTGTAATATATATATACATATAATATATATATATCTATATATATATATTTATATATTTATATATCTCTATATCTAGATCTCTATATATATATATCTCTAGATATATCTATATATATATATATATATATATATATATATATATATATATATATATATATATATATATATATATATATATATATATATATTAGTACGTACGAACGCGACCTTTACTGGACAAACCGCCAACCTTTCGTAGACTTGGGTCCACGAAAGGATATACCAATATGTCCACATAAAATCAACGAGCATTTTCTTTCAAAATAATTGAAAATATTTTGGTTTGACCATTCGAATATGATAGTCTAGTCTAAGTAACGTACAAAGATAATCTTTCACCTTCGATTTCTTTGGATTTAGAATATTATAGCGAAATAAAATTTCAACAACAAACTTTTGGTCCTTGAAAGGTCGTCCACGAAAGATCAAGACACTAATGTATATGTATAAACCAGCCTTTCGTGCTCATATATATTTTAGAATATTTGGGGAATACCGAAATGTTTAAATCATTTTCAGTCATCAAGGATTAGAAGCATTTCGCGATCTAATTTAATGTTTTAGATTGATGAATAAGGAGAAAAATAAAAACATTCGGCATTAAAATTCAAAAATTAATCAAATATTTTAATTTTTCATATAAACATTTCCAACACACATGCTTAAACATTATATTGGCAATTTGGATCGAAGTGTATATGGTTGTATGGAAGATATTGAGGTTTTCGGGTTATGTCAACGAATGGTTAGTAGTTAACATTTTATTTCACTGTTACATTCAAAATGCAAAGAAAACACTCGTAAAAGAAAATATGTGTACGTTAATAAGACTAGAAAATCATATTCAAATGGTCAAACCAAAATATATTCAATTATTTTGAGAGAAAATGTGCGTTGACTTTATGTGGACATATTGGTATATCCTTTCGTGGTCAAGTCTACAAAAGGTTGGCTATTCGTCCACTAAAGGTCGCTTTCGTGCTATATATATATATATATATATATATATATATATATATATATATATATATATATATATATATATATATAGATATATATATATTATATTAATATATATATATATATATATATATTTATATAAATATATATATATATATATATATTTATTATATATATATATAGATATACATATCATGTATGTTATATATCTATATATATATATATCTATATATATATATATATATATCTATCTCTATATATATATATATATCTATCTATATATATATATATATATATATATATATATATATATATATTTATATATATCGATATTGTAAGATAAGGTTTTCACGAACATGATGGTAATCACACCTAAAATGTCTGAATATTATCTTGGTATGTAAATGGATTTAGATAAATATATTCGTATTAAATCCACTGTATTACGTTCAACAACCTTGTTGAGTCTTTGAAAGAACATAATGGTCGTAATTAATTCAGAATGGTTATCTGGTATCTGGCACCGTACTACTTAAGACGGTAGTGTCGATATGAAAATGTTCATAAACAAACTTTCTACATTTACTGCTCAGAAACTATGTAGATCATAAACTAATAATAAAGGATTACTTCTTCTCTTCACAATCCTTGAATTTTTTAATTGATATCACAAATGTAGCGGTTGTAAACGGTATTGATGAAGTTTGGTCGTCTTAATGGACCTCCGCAGAAGTATCTCTTCTAAAGTTTTGTGTAAAACAACCCTACACAGATGGAATGCAGTTTGCGTGTGTTTTATGGCAAATGCGCATCGATGAGTACCTGTTTTATGTCACTTGCGCGCTTAATTGATAATAAAGTCAGTATCAGGTTTGTAATGAGTTTTATCAATGACTGATAATGTTGAAGTACAAAACAGAATGAATTCTCTTGCGCTTCCTACTAGTCTGTCCGATATGCATCTAAGTCCACTGAGTACTACCACCGTGAAGGGAACTTGCGTTTACCGAACAACAATTGTTAACAGACAAGTCATAAAAAATCCGTTTATTGAAGTATCCAAAAACGATGTTCGTTGGTTATTAGTTTTGCATAGCAATCTACCATCCGACAATTTCTGCTTGCACGTTTATAACTCCGGTATAGAAGAAGTAGGCGTACATCATTGACAACACTAATGCTAAAATGATCATTCCGCTGCCGGTCGATATTTAATTACCAATACCGGATAATGTGCACTGGCACGTGCCGTTGGTGACCTTAAACGCACATTTTGCCACCTTGTTGACTTAGTGCCTGATAATGCAGTTGTAGGCTTGCGGCTGCACTTGCTATTGATTGAACATAGCATGACTGTCTACCACGCATGTAGTACCATAGTACCGGCTGAAATCGGTCAGAGAACAAACAGCTACATCAATAAGAATCTCCAGATTCCTTAAACATAACCGACCGGAATGATAGAATGCGGAGGACATTGTATAGTCAGCTAATGTCGTATTAACGTGGATGCGCAACAGGAATGCTCGAAATGTATTTATACTTTAAAAGTAAAGGTAAAGCTCGCCTACTTAGCAGTATGCCAGCATGCCAGCATCCCAATGGTATTTTGATACGTGTTCTCTCAATATAACGTCATAATAAGCAATTCACAATATAGATCAGCGTGCTGTGCAGTAGCGCATTTGGTGTTACAACACCGCAGCAGCTAAATGAAGCAATTATTAGCATTTACTGAATATGCACAGGCTTTCATTCAGAAAATCATACTGAGTAAACCCTTTATAAACGTAAATTGGCAGTTGCCACAAAAATATGATTTAAAAGCAAGATTTTCGTGTATTTATTGACATTACTCTGGTGAAATAGGCGGTATTGGTGTCTTCTTGATTGGGAATATATTCGTTCTGCAATGCAATAATTCAAGTTTAGTTATGTGCACTGACTAGCAGGGCACCTGACACATGCTTATGGTACAGGCATTTACTTTCGTGGCACTATATACGTAAATATATGCCTATATTACACAGGAAAGAGCAGAATAATCAGATGCCATCTATACTCGAATAACTATAATCTATTACAAACACAATGAGTTCAAACGTGACACATTCCTAGTTTTCATGTCAGCTTGAAATCACTTTTTATAGATATATATATATATAATATATATATATATATATATATATATATATATATATATATATATATATATATACATGCATATATATATCCATATATATATTTACATATTTGTATAAATATATATACATATATTTATATATATATATATATATATATATATATATATAGATTCACACATATAGATATATATATATAAAGAAATACATATATATATATATATATATATATATATATATATATATATATATATATATATATATATATATATATATATATATATATATATATATATATATGCATATATATATATATATATATATATACTATATCGCATGGCACCCTCCTCTCAGCCAATCAGAGCTCTCTCAAAATCTCGGTCCTCCCTATAGAAAAAAGCTCGGTCTTTTTCCCATATCACCTCAAACGCACAGTTTGCCATGCGATAACTGCAATCGTGTCGCAATATCACACCGAGAAAACAACTTCACCTGAGATGGTCCCTCACAGAGCACCGGGGCTCTAGCATGGCAACACTACGGAGGTTCTTAATATCACGCACTCTTTACAAGTGCGATAACTGCAAACGAAGGTTTTCTCAAGAGTCATTTGCTTGCCAGCCGCTAATGTGGTTGCGTAGCAGAGCATCGGGAAGCTCACGGCATTACTACATCTCTCCCCCGGAATCATGCTGAGGCGCGACATTGTAACACCTGCCGAGCCGAGTCTTCTTCTCTACAGTTGTTGCTAACTTCGCAACGGTGGTTGCGTAGCGTCTCATCGGGAAGTCGGATCTTACCCCATAGCTTCAATCATCTGATTCCGTCGTCCTAGTCATTGTTCCGAAAATTGTAACCCACCTCCCCCGAGCGCGAGTCTTCGAGTCATTTCGCTACAGTGTTGCTAACTAAAGCAGCAACGGCGAGCTTCCTCGTCCTTCTGCGTCACGGGATCTTCGTCTTTGAACGCACGCCTATTCCTTCGCCTATTAGTTCCTTTGTTCGTTCGTTTTCCAATGAATTCTGAAATGTCTTGAACGTCATGTCCTCCTTCTTAAATAAAGCGACATTATAACCATACTCTTCTATGAGATGTCGCTGAATTCCAGCTGAAAGACCTCGAAGAGAACCGGGTGGATAGGGCGATCCATCTCGACGTTTAGTTTCGCATATGAATCTTGCAAGCCAGTAGTCCAGTTGCTGGAACGAAGCTTGCCCAAATTCGGGAATAGGTCCATTATGGTCCCTAACAGTTTCCGGCTGGGTCTGCCTCCAAGTGCAGTCTTTGAATACACTTCGAACCCAAATTCGGGAATAGGTCCATTATGGTCCCTAACAGTTTCCGGCTGGGTCTGCCTCCAATCCCGCCAGTCTTTGAATACACTCACAGCCCAACTTTCACATCTTCTAGTGTTTCTTGGCACCCTGTTCTTCAATGATTCTTTAATTTTGTCTGATGTCAGCGGGGTGCTGATCCGACCAGCATAGGAAGCTTCGCTAATTTCCATTTATTATTATCTGAAAATAGATCCATGGGAGCACCGAATGCACCATCAGGAACACTAAAATCCGTCTCAATATCACTGGCTTCCAAAAAAGATAAATCTCCGAGATCTCCTATGGTTGAAACCATCATGGCAAGCAGCTGAGGCCGAATGTTGGATTAAGGGACTACCTCTCATATTTACAGGTCCCACGCAGATACCTTACATACATAGGTTCACGCTTATTATCGTCATAAGGAGACAGCGTCGTGCTTGATTATCGCGTGTAGGTGCCATCGCGATAAGTATGTTACTGCTCCGCGTCCTCGTGTTCTTTCCCCATATCACCCACGTGACCATGCGATAACTAACACATATAAATATATATATGCACATATATATACATATATACGTATAAATATATACATATATATATTAGTATATATTTGCTTATTCATTCACATATATATCTATGCACATATATACATATATATAGGTATATATATATATATATATGTGGATATATCTATATATACATATATTTATGTATGAACGTGTATATCCATACATATATAGATATACATACATATAAATATATATATATGTATATATATATATATATATATATATATATATATATATATATATATATATATATTTACGTTTACATGAATATATCAGCCTTATAAGCCTTATTAGCGGGGTGGGGATTCAAAAAAATCGTGCACTTTGTGACAACTTTTTTAAACTTTGCATGGTGTTAGGTATGGATATGACCTATTCAAAAACCACCGCACACAAGTTGGTGGAGTCCCCTGGTGGCCGTTATGCACAAAATCCAAGATGACCGCCACTGGGAACTGAAAAGGCAATATCTCGGCTCGTATTAAGAGCAGAACCTACTGTGATACCATTCTAGGGTTTATAAGGTCGAGAAATACGTTTCTGAAGTAATTTTAAAGTTTCCATTTACTTTTCACGTATAAATGCTATGTTTATGGCCAATTTACATATAAATGACCATATATTGGCCACATACCAAGATGAGTTCTGAGTTCGTGTTTTTTATGATCCCTTATCAAGTTACATGAACATCACATTTCACTTTCATTGTTAGTTCAGCCCCCTTCGCACTCGCACAATGGGCTGCAATGGAGTCCAG
Source organism: Urechis unicinctus (assembly GCA_034190875.2). NCBI lineage: Eukaryota > Metazoa > Annelida > Polychaeta > Xenopneusta > Urechidae > Urechis > Urechis unicinctus. The sequence continues at coordinate 69,432,340 of CM067351.1, forward strand.
CTCGATGAGACTTGCAGTTACCCTTACAGGCAACCACACACCCGCATTGGAGGAGCAGCGAGCAAGCCTTACTTACGTCTGTCAAATCCGTCCAATATGGCACCCACTGGTTGGTTCTGGCATTCCATTCCCAGCCCCAGTCACTGTGATTTGGGATTTGCGGGATTCTCCAGACATCTCATTTGGAGAGAATCAAGCGTCAGACTGGCTGGGTCTTGAGTGATGGCAGTGAATGTGGTGGTGACTTCAGGAAAGTTAACCCATGCATTCCATGCAGTCTTCTTGCCGATACCCATCATGGAAGGCACAACATCACAGCCTGTGAAAGCATGGAAGAAGGGCAGAGCTTGACAATGCTGCAGTCCCAACATATCTGAGATATGGTGGATTGGAATGTCTTTGTACGTTTTTCCTGACCCGAATCCAATCCAGAGCTCTGAGAGTCCTAGGTCGTGGAAGAAGTGGATGGTCAACACTGCAACATCACTATCTACCGTCCTGAGGTACGCCTTTGTATGACCCTGATCAGCAGCATGGCGCAAGTGGAGCATCATCCGTGTGTCAGCTTCCTCTTGTCGACATGGAGACAAATCTGATAAGTCTGTAGGCTTATTGGTGAGCACGATATCAGCCTTTGTTGTCAACAGATGGTACTGTGAATTGACTGTGATCCTTTGCAGTTTCAGACTGATGATCTGGAAAAGCTCATCTTTGTTTTGACTATCCTTGAGGAACAACTGCCATTGAGCTCCTTTGGGTATAGGTATCTTGTCTGAGACTCGTGTTCTGCGTGATGCAGTCCCACCCCGTTTGATCCTAGTTTGGGACTTGAGACTTGTTTCTGTATATGTGTCCCAGATGGCATCCACTCTTGTTGTTCTGTCCATCATATGGCTCTCTAAGTACGGAAGCAATTGCATTTCTGTGTACTCGACGAACACGCTGGCCCGTTGGGGCTTGATGATGTCGACTACTGCAGCCATGTCGAGCACAACAAATGTTGTCAACTGCTCCAGTGGTGAATACTCCACGCTTGATGTTTGAAGGCAAAACAACACCATCTTCAGCAAATCGCTTTGACACAGAAATAGCAAGTCCCTTCCTAACTTCCATGACACGGTCATATGATACGGCCACACCCAATGCATGGAAAGTATTTATGGTGCCTTTTTGACGAGCGCTTGCATGTAGTTTCAATCCCACGTAGAGAGGAAATGGTGTTTCTCTCTTCTTCTTCTGGTAAAGGGTAAGCGCACTGGTTGATTGTTTAGCAGCATTGCTGCATATCAGCTGAGATATAGTGCAGGCGACTCAGAATCTGGCACTGATGCTAGCCTGGTCCTCTGCTACTTTATCATCAATAGAGCTTGAGCCTTCGAGAAGGGTCAACAGAGGCTTACTGACTGGCTCACTGAGGCAACTCGGTTCGAATGATCCATTAAAACGCTTCTGTTCCTGAAGAATGTGTTGACGCAAAATGAGTCCCACTTCAACAATTTTCTGTGCCTCTTCATCACTCACATGAATGCGAGATGCCTGTGCTAGAGCAGCACCAACTGTCTTTTTGTGAGAGATGTAAATTTCACGACCTTCTGTGTATTCAGACCAATCAGGTTCTAGCTTCTATAATATATGTTCTTTGAACCTCGTCGGATGTACATATGATCCAATCCAGTCAGATTCCAGTTGGACCAAACGTCGATCGTACAGTTTCCTCAGGTCAGCAAGCTTGAACGCAGAGTTATTGAACTGCACAAATGCTACAAGTTGAGCAAATACCAAGGGGTCGTATTGCTGCCTGGCGTAACTTGTCTCTGCATTTGATGATTTGTTCACAGCTGCACGGGCCTCGTTCTTCAGCTTTGTATAACAGGATATGTGATAATGCACATCTCCAGCCTCTGCATCACTTGCAGTGTTCAAGCGTGCATGAACCACCCAGTTCTTAGACTCTATAGCCCATTTGCAGAGGTTCTGGCTGCAGTCTTGACTACGTGCTCTGAGGATCGGCTCATCACTGTCTTTTTGAAACGTTTCACAATAGACACACTGAATGTTTTTCCGATCAAGCGACGCACTAAAACTAGAACGAGTTTTTTTGGGACTGAAGTTCTCGCCATCTGAATCTTCTCTTGTACGCTTCTCTACAGCACGCTGAAGGTTATGTGAACGGAAATGTCCTCGACACCCGTTGTGATATTTAGCTTCATTTTTCAGCATTGTGGAGGCGATTCCCGAACCATCATCTAAGCACTGCAAATTGACCCCAAGAGGTAAAGGGATATCATTGTCTACAAAAGCTTTCAGTTCATCTTCAAGGGTTTGATATGCAGCATGATAACATTTTTTCTTATAAGGGTGTCGCAGGTCCCTCCCAGCTTTTTCTTGACACAAGCAACACAATTCCCAGTCTGTGTCTTGTCTTGTATTGCATGGAATTTTGAAAGGATCTTCGTCACTCATGATGAATCGAAGCAGGGCTATTCTTGTGCGTCTTCAATCTTCATACTTGAATGGAAAAGTGGTATCACAGTAGGTTCTGCTCTTAATATGAGCCGAGATATTGCCTTTTCAGTTCCCAGTGGCGGCCATCTTGGACTTTGTGCATAACGGCCACCAGGGGTCTCCACCAACTTGTGTGCGGTGGTTTTTGAAAAGGTCGTATCCATACCTAACACCATGCAAAGTTTAAAAAAGTTGTCACAAAGTGCACGATTTGTAAAATACTCACATATTCCCTCCCCGTTATATTGTGAAAGCACAATATTAATCCGCATAATCAGCTCTGATAGTCAATTATGGCGCATTGATGAACTGTCATTCACCGAATTTCATCATACTAATGCACAAGGTAATGGTGTTTGCTCCAAAACTGCATGGCTCAGCTTATTATTTTCAGAGTTAAATAAAAACAATGACGATCTTGATTTGATTTTCCCGCATCATGCTTCTACGAACGGTATATGTAACAAAGTTACCGACTTGGAATTGCTAAATGGAGCCATTTTAAGAATATGCAATAACGCTGTTTGCCTAGGTAGTTGCTTTCGTGATGAACACAATGATGCAAGCAACAAAAAGGCCGCAGGATAATTATTGCATCTTACAAATATTTTAATCTCCATAGTCGGCTTTTATTGCACCGACGTTCGCGCAAAGCTTTTGGATACCTTCTGAGCTTTGACGGCGTTCCTTTATAAAAATGGCGAAAGTGTACAAGGCGAGTACTGAAGCTTAATGATAGAACACGGTCACGTTATCTTAGGCTACTTGCAGGCTGACAAAAACAGGGCAAGGTTATGTGTCTGCAGCGTAAAGGCCATATGTTGACCTCTCTAACCTTTGCAAAGGCTGAAGAGCTTAATGTATAACTTTGCACACACTAATTGGTTCAAGTGCTTACCATCTTGTTCGAATAATTCAACCTTTAGATTGTATTTTCACTGAGCTTTGACAATAAATGCTGTACTTCACCGAGCTTTGAGGCGTTCTGTGAACTGGTCTCAATTGCTACATGAGCACAAGAGAATACGCAAATACCATAAATCCCCTTATTCAACTATAACTGCTGTCATTTGGGTGTATGAATTTTCCTCACGCAACAAAGATAGCTGCGATAAGTGGATTTCCTAGTGATATAGACGCCTGTCACCATAAATAATTTTTCAATAGCTCTAAATTTAGAATATAAATGTGTGATCTAAATTGACAGCAGGTCCAAGTCAAGATGATAAATGGCACAATTTGTGTCGCTAATTCACACAGCACAAACGATAATAGTCATCATGTTATAGATGCAACGTTTCAGTCTGATAGTTGATCAGTTTGGTGTTTGATCAATTTTGTCCGGCAAAATCTCATCACATACTGAACAGGTAGTCATCAGTTTATGTCAGCGGTCGCATATCTACTGCCAATAATCCAGCGACTTCGTGTACACTTGTGCATAAAATATTTCCTGTTCAACGAGTTTTCGGTCGGTTCCAATAGCACAACACAACCGGTGTTGACAGTAGATACCTGTAATGCAAACATCTAACGACCACAGCGCTTAATAATCCACCTTACTGAGCAACTGCAATACTAACAGTTTTACTAAATTTATAACAACATTAATAAAAAATAGCAAATAAACACACACAGTCAATATCAACAACTAACATACGAACTAATATACCACAATGTTGTGGTTTTTAGCAACAACACATCTCACGAGGTCAATAGCCCACATATACATATATAATCACTTCGATTTCGTTCCTGACCATGTTTCACTATGTGTTGCATCTATTCACATTGTAAACATCGATCAAAGCTAACTGAAGAAATAAATACTGACGCACACATTGGCTAACCGGGTGTCCTGGAAGGAGCTTAGAGCTGCATTTGCTATACTGTACTTGAGTGATTGTGGCGGATCGTGAAGTACATTTCCTTGATCAACATCGTCAGGTCTCACATAAATTAGCCGGTTGGAAGCTGGCATACATGGTGGCATTTCAACACCAAATTATAGCTTAACGGTTACTCGTAATAACGCTAAAATTTTGAATATCAAGGCCTTTTCTCCTCTGGTAATGAATACTAAATGACGGTGATAATAGAAGCATTTCTCAGTTTCAATGAAACCTTGTGGTGTGATAAACAGACAGAACATTCAATCAGAGGCGGCCACAGTGACGAATCCTGTGTCGACTAATCTCTCCATCCTGCCTACAGGTCCCACCATTCCTCGCTTCATCCCGATATGCTCCTATAATGCCAAGTGCACACATGGCGATAATTACGCGCATGCGCACATCTTTCTGCATTGTCAGCATATTTTCGCTTTTGTGGTCCGTACTCTATAGTTCAGAGCAATTTTCCAGTGCATGTATTCCCAATATCCGTCGTACGTATGATAGTTAGAAATAGGCCACGATTTATTGAATACTCGGAGTGGTACGTTCATAGCCATATAGCGGTCTGAAGCATTGCACACAAGTTATTATCGCATTTCATGTTGGTCCATCTTAGATTCGTTGCCGCGTTCAATGGCAGTGACTATGACACAAGTGTTACTAATTATTCTGCATATACTCTGCCTTGTATGTGAAGGAACCCCTTAAGCGCATCAGCACTTCGCTCACCGCAAATTTACGGGCGCAGTGCTGTCGAGGGGCAAGTTACCTCTTTGGAAGAATTTGTGCATGAGTTGCCCGAGATACTAAAATTTGAGTTGGGCAATTTATGCGTTTTGAAGAACTCTACAAAATCAACAAATAAAGCCTTTGAATGTACAGTCAATTTGAATACGTACCTATACAATATTATTTATTCAGTGTTTAAAATGTATTGCAGTATACAAGACACTTGTCACTCGTGCTACAAAAACGTCAAACCTGTTCCACTCCGTATCATTAAGGAAGGCATTATCAGGTTAGTTTATCATGTCGTAGCAATTTGTTATGACATGTTTACTAAATACAACGAATTACATTTGTGTAGAATCAGTTAACATATAATTCATTTGATACCCTCACCTTCCCTTAGAAGGGGTACATTGGCAGATCGATATCTGTCACTATTTAGACCGTTATTGGTGTCATATGTACTGATTATTTATTTATATTGAGATACAAACACAAAGGCGGGCCAAGTGCATCAGAGGGGACTCATGATTCAGCTGACTTAAGCACAACTAGCAATCAGCCGAATAGTATTCCATGTGTGTGTCGAAGACATTAGCATATAAATGCGAATACAGATAGCATATATCTTATCTTGCTGATGCCTCGCTATTATGAAGGTAAACGTCAAAGACAGGAGGAGGGCTGTCACGAGTTTCGTAAGTAGAACGATGTTCAGCACAGTAGATTACAAGGAAGCAAAAGGCGTGAGAACTGAATACCACATTGTCGAAGATGACTTAACGACGAATGCTGTATTGTGAGTAATAGTTTTAAATAAAAACCACTCAGTCTGTACATGGGCTAATAGTAGTGGGGTATGCTCTTCCAAGTTATTATGCTTGTTGTTCAGCATCGTAATCAATTCTATTCAAAATATATGACTAAATGGCTCCTTTCAAAGCAGAAAGATAAACCGTGAAACAGATCATGGATGTAAATATCCCGTTACAACATTATTCATATGTGAGCTGTGGTCGTTCATGCGAGACAACTTTTATATTGTGCGCTGTGTGTAATCCGACATAATCAGCTTCGGCTGCATGTATCAACTTATCAAGTCAAGGCTCATGGTAAGTTTTAGTAAACTTCTTGTATGAGAGCGAAGCCTTTGATACGCTTGTCCATCAACTGTCAGTCTCTCCCTCAACTGAGGCTGGCGTGCAGTTTATAAGGCGTTCTGGGCAGTAACGCTAAAGCGCATGACGCCGGCGATTGGCTTAAGGTGATGAATCTATTAGCATATGGTGTATATGCAAATGTCAGCTCAGTATGGCATGTTTAGCAAACAATTCATTTGATCCTATAAATGCCATCTTATTTACAGGGGCATTCAATCAAAGGGCGCAGAAAAAAAATGTCAGTAAAACAAAAGACATATTGTGCAGTTACGATCGCTGACTATTGCATTTTGATATTCCACAAGCATATGCTCCGTGTTTACCCAACAGTGTGACCAGTCTACACATATATATAATCAATTCTTGTGATTTTATCGAGCTAATTGGTACAAGCATGAAACGTTGGTGAATGTTCATTATCCCATGACTATATTTCAAAACATTGTTGGTAAAACCAATGATTCCTTCTTGATAAAAAGTTTTCAGTAGACTAAATAAATGTCACATAGCAACTGCAACTGCCTTTGCCTTATCATATGTTAGCGGCAGGAATATTTGTCTCATTACAGCAAGAGAACCTAGAAATATCATTTATCCTACATATTATAACTTAGCCCTACATGCAGCCATTTCTGTTAAAAAAATGATTAAATTAGCCAATGCAAACAAATGCTTGGCATGAACATCTTTAAAATCATTTAATCAAATAGCGGTTATAGTATGTGTTTGCAACTTGCTCTGAACTGATCGAGTTGCCCTAAGCACCACGTATATATGCATATATATATATATATATATATATATATATATATATATATATATATATATATAGAGATATATATATATATATATATATATAGATATAGATATATATATATATATATATATATATATATATATATATATGTATATATATATTTGTATATATATAAATTTATGTATGTATGTAAATATATATATACAAATATATATTTGTATATAATTATATATATATAAATATGTATGTATATATATATATTTATATATGCATGTATATATATATATTTATATATATATATATATATATATCTCTATATATATATATATATATATATATATATATATATATATATATATATATATATATATATATATATCTATATATATATATATATATATATATATCATTGTGGTCGATATGATCTGGGCATATTGAATTAAAGATTAAATAGGGCGAGAATGGGGGTCTGGAACACCTTCAACACTCCCTTCAATTTCGCAGAACAGTTGAAGCGACCACCCTTTACATATTGTGCCTATTATTGGCAGATCAATATCCTGAATACTTAGGGGCCACTTCTGCAGAGGGCAAATTTTCTCTTGTCCATGAAACGTCTATCTACTCAAGGTAATTTGAAGAACAGCATTCTGTGCACTAGAAAGCAGACAATGCGAAGACAGATACAATAATGAATAATCCATTACAAGGTATAGTATGAACGCTTTTAATTGTCAAACAAGACCATGATCAACAGTTGGCTAAATTATTTGCGTCGTCGAAACGTGAAGGTTAGAGTTATAAATTTGCTAAATACATAAGATAGTTCGCTGTGATCATGCTGTATTGTAATAACATTTTCTCGTCTTATGCAATTGTAAAAGTTGACCATTATGAGGCCGCTATTTACGTGGCTCTCGTTCACAAATATACATCATAGGGTAGAAAGTGATGGTAGTTTTGGACTTCATTGTCAACTATGTGATGTAGCGGCATTAGCGAATGAAACAAATTTTTAGTTAATAATAACGTTTGGGGAACGAACACCTGCTTCAGCAAATTGTGATAGTTTGGTCAGCTAGCAAATATTCTCCAAATATCAGGTGTACCTAATATGATCATTCGTATCTTCGTCATTGTTATATATGTTTTTGATTTAACATGATCTATATTCAGTTAACATTTATTCGCAAAACTTACATTCATACTGCAACAGAAATCACTAAAACGAATACTATGAAATTATATGTCAAATTGATTATTTGCTGCTGTGCGTGGAGACGCGCACGTGCAGATCAATAACGTAATTGTCTGGACATATAATGCATAAAGTGAGGGAGTTAACAACATAGAAACGTATTATTGCTGCAGAACAAAGCGCTGTTTTTATGACCCAGAGTAAATACTATTAAAATCTCATCGTTACAACCAGCATAAACGTTGTTTGCAACGGACGATAAAAACATTGTTAACACAAGACATACAAGTCGGATAATATACAAGTCATGTTCGTTCTGCCATATCATGCAGTTAATTACCGGCGATCGCTAGGCTTTTAATACCTCTCAGTAACCTGACGACGAAAAATAACATGGTGTTTTTTTATAAACAAGCCGCTTGAGGAGAGGCAACAATTAGCTCTCGGAAAATCACGTCTACTGAATAATCCGAATCTAGTTTTACGGGCCTCAAACCCTACATGCAATCAAGTATATCATCACGTTAGAAAGTGCACTTAGTGAAAGGTAACGTTATCTGAAGAGTTGAATATAACCAATTTAAACAAGGTCATGGTTTAAGTGGAAACATATGATTATCCATTGCAAACAAACACGAAATATTTCTGTGGGGAATCGTTATTTATTTAAACATCATGACTCATAGGCACCAGAGCCATCATCACTAAATCGTGTCATACATTACAAGAATCGCCGCTTCTTTTACATTATGTGCGCAATGCGGGCGTGAGCGACAAAGGCAACTAGATCTAGAGATTTTTTAAGAAAAATATATCAGCAGATAAGAGTAAGGATTCACTTACGACTTTGGTCTACTTGTTTGAATTATTCATACGTAGATAAAACGCTATGGATTAATGTTTTCGATTTTAAAGCACAACAGCGCGATCCTGGTGTGCGTATAATGAATATCATGTGACGGCTTGTGAAAAGCAACGGACAAACTTTGCTGGATGCGAAATACAACAATATCTATCGGAGCACATACAATAGAATATTTGATGTTTTTTTGGTCTATATCAATGACTACATAAAAAACTCTTCTAATTTGGCTACCACCTGCACCACCTGGCCAACGCTTTGGTATGGTGAATGACAATAGACAGTCGTCTTTACGGAAACAATCGATGCCATGCTCCGTTCAATATCAGTTAACAAAGGAAACTTGTTTAAGGCTTATCGTGGTTGACTGGATGATATCAGAGTACGATCATGCAGGAATACCCAATAAAGGAGCCATATCTTTCCCCAGAGGAGCCAAACACAGTCGGCCTATCATGCGGACCATGCTCATGAAATAAAAAAAGTAATTCAACGTGTATCTATTCCTGTAGAACAATTCGGCCATGTAGGTTCAATAGAGTAGCGCTCCTGCACTAGCCAAATACCACTTAACTTTAATATCAATAACATAACGCTCCCGCTCTGAGGTTACACAGCTAGACTCCCGATCCCATAGCTTACAGAAAGAGGGATGTATGATGGCTCGTGAGATGTCATCAGCACTCCCAACCACCGGGTTGTGAAGCTGTGGTTTAAACAACCTCTGAATAAGATTCTTATTCAATATTGTTTCATTGGATGCTGTTGTTTATGTTATTTATATGATGTTGCAACGGTTGGAATGATAAACTGGCATTGAATTGATTGTGGCTAGCTTAAAGCAGTCATGGTAAATGGTCTATTCTATCGATGATAGGAATACCACTGACTAGTGTTGTTGAAGCACTGCAGTGCGCTTGCCAGTATGATTATATATAACAAGACTGAGACTGATGATGCTTATTACCCGAATAGGTCATCTATAAACAACCCAAGGGCGCAAAGTCTGGCGTAAAACTGCATAATGTTCGAAGATAGGTATCACGGTCGCATTTAAATGTGGATCTTGAAATACATACTGCTCATGTATGTAATGGGATAGCTTAGAAATGAGCTGCCATGGGTTCTTCAAGGGTGCGCTATCAGAAGCAGGAATCAGTCTTAATTGATAGGTCCATTACACAGACACATTCGCATGCAGCATCTGTATGACATGTGATAACGACTGTTTAGCGCTACTTTCGTGAGACAAACGCTGTATTTTCCCATCGTTTTCTTTACAGCAATCGTCCATTATAAATACATTGTAAATATGTGAAGATCTCTGTCATCATGGAATGCAAAACATGCGCAATTAGCATGCGGTGTATTTCATCTCCCCGAGGAACCGTTTACTCGCCTGTATTGTAATATCAGAACCCACCAACTTCTGTATTTCTTTGTTTTCGAATGCTTAGCATCTATTCCGATCGATTGATTATTACCAGTCACTTATAACATTCTCGGGGCGCTGAGGGTACTGCTGACGTACGGGACCGGGTTTAAGTGTACGGTCTCTGCGTTCGGCCTTAAACGATCGATGGAAATGTAATGGACGACAAACATGCGTCCCTAGCACCCATGTACTCATGAGTAATACCCTATTACAGTAGAATAACAAAACCCGTTACAATGTTTCTTCACGCTATTGTCTGCTTTCCTGCTTGCTGAGACATTACTGCTTTCCAATTGCTTTACATTCAGGTTTGTTACTTACCATGGAAGACATTCGATAACTTTAAACAAATTCAATATTGCAAAAATTAATTAATTGAATTTGTCCCTAACACAGGCGTACACATAAAATGAGTACATAAGTTCCTTATTAAAGCCTATCCCCAATCGATAATCAGATGGTCCATTCTGCCAACTGTATTCACCATGCTTCGCCAAATTATACAATAGTGACTCTAATTGAGATTTACTTTTAACCATTCAATAACAGAGTCAACAAGGAACTGAATTTGATCAGATGCTAAAACATAAATGAGATACACCAGAGAATGGTCTCGATCACACATTGCAATTTATACATTAGCATGAACAAGATGATATCCTGCTTAATTATAGTTCACATGCGTAGCTGCCATGTTTCGTAAGTTCGTTGAACTAATATTTGTAAATATAAGACGCATGCACATACCACGTATAAAAGGCATCCAAAAATCATGGATTCAAACAAGTACATCATTTTCGCAATATGGATGATTCTAATATAACGTCCAAAATGTATTGGCGAACTGGGTGACAAAGAGCTCTTGGTTTACGGACGGCAATATATCATCAGACTATATCTGACAACATGACCGTACATTTCGAGTCTCGAGAGATACCAATCTGGACTGCGCAAGTCATTATGGAGATGGAGCAACATGGTTATTATATAATTCAATAACGCTAGTCTGCGCTTTTGATTCAAAAGATTTATCTTTGGATTCGTAATAGAATCTTGTCATTATTATGATCACCACCTTATAGCGTTCAAATAAAGAAAGTGACAAGCAACCCGGGTGAGTGCTGATGGCAAAGTTTGCCCGACGTCCGAAAATGTGGTGATTATTTCTGGTTGAATAACACCGATCACACTCGATAGTGCGCAGCTGGTAGGGTTCAATGCAATGATAACGATACGGGGTAGAAGTGCATTTTTCTGTCGTTTTCCATTTGAAATGTGACCTCATTGATTTGTAACCATTGTGTTGTAAAGGCCTACTGAGTAACAAGATCCCTCTTATAAATATAAATATGTTAGCCATGATGCGTCCCTCTCTTCCAGGTCTACAATAAATTCAGCTTTTAAAATAAAAGGATTTCGACCCAAATATGGGAATAAAAACTTAGAACAAGCGGTATGTTTAGCACGCATGATGTGACCAAATACACATCCCTGCAGTTGAGTGAGGATGTATATTTGGCCCCAGCTAGTAGGATTTCTTACCAGGGTCACAAGTAAATGTTAAAGCCCGGCAGCCATTCCATCGAGAGGTCACAGTTCGCGATATTAGTACATCTGTGTCATTTCGCTAGTACATTAGTGTCATTTCACGAGTAAATGTTGACCTGTGTATCAACTCTAGCGGCAAATTCTTTAATAATATGCAGCGTGATATGTATAGTCCGCTTCAATCTTTAAACAACGGGATGGTTCGATCTGTGTGCTTGGTTTGGACTTGTGTCCGGTTGTAATCTCTTGTGGTATTGCAATACATGATACCTTGTGGTTAAATGTTACGACACCTCAGCTAATAAAGGAGGTTGTAATCTAGAATTGTGGTATTGCAATACATGATACCTTGTGGTTAAATGTTACGACGCTAATAAAGGAGGTTTTATTATAAGACCCGGTAGAATTGTTCCATCTATCCAGCGATCTAGTTCTAACGTTGCCAGACGTGATAGACGGCAGTCATATAATGTATGGGGTGTTGTTACCATTAATGGCCGTATATCTTTAGGCACATAGACTTTTATAATGAGGCTTCGCTGCTGCACGTGGAAATATATAATTCTGTGTTTGATGCCTTACGAATAATTCATTTCAATAAGGTGATTGAGGTTTGAAGTTAATCCTGATTTTTCCCGCTTCGTTCTCAAGACAAAGTCGGTTGACAGAAACCAATTCTGGCCTGGATCCTCGCCAACTGCCACATATTTCATTCATGTGTTTTGCATCTGCTCAAATTCAGTTCATTGTTTGACAATTAATTTTTATTCGTTATTGAATGGTTAAATGTAAATCTCAATAAGAGTCACTATTGTATAGCAAGTAAACTTTTGCGAAGCATGGCGAATGCAGTTGGCTTAATGGACAATCTATATATCGATTGATGCATTTATGAGGACCTTATGTTATCATTTTATGTGTGCGCCTGGGTTAGGGATGAGTTGGTAAGTAACGAAATTGAAAGTTGATAACTATTGCACAGCAATAATGTCTCAGCATATACATTGTAACGGCTTATGCTAGGGACGCATGTTGTTTGTCGTCCATCACATTTCAATCGTATAAGGACAAACGCAGAGACCGTAAATTCGGTCCCGTCCGTCAGCAGTAGCCTCAGCGCTCGGCTGATTATATGAATGACTATGGTAATAATCAATTGATCGTAATGGATACTAAGCATTCGAAAACAAAACGTGAGAGACCTGTGTCTGTGATGCTGCGGCCTCCGAGCCTCTAGGACCTCTCTCTCATGCCGAGTCGTAAGGTGAAAACAAATAAAGCTCATCTCAACATGCATCGAGAACAACTTGCAGATAACACCCATATAACTTGAAGTCTGATGTAGATGATTTCGTAAGGTGGGTCCAAGTTTCCTCAGGGAGGGACTGAAGTAGTTAAGGATGCTGTCGTGGGCAAACTTAAACTCATGCTACAGTGGTAAAGAACACAATTGACAAGTACATAAAGCCTCTCAGCCTGTTCCCACTGTACGCAAAAGCGCATTTATATCGTACCCCCCCCCCCCCCCCCCCCCCCTCAATCCAATGACATAGTGTTCGGGTTATGTTGTTATTGATATCGACAAAAAAAAAACATCAAATGTTCTATTGAATGTGCTCTAGTATATATTTTGCATTTCGCACTCAGCAAAGTTTGTCCGTTGCTTTTCCCAAGCCGTCACGTGATATTCATTATACGCACAGCAAGACCGCGCTGTTGTGCTTTGAATTCGAAAACATCAATCCATGGGGTGGTATTTATGTATGAATAATTCCAACAAGTAGACTAAAGTCGTAAGTCCTTACTCTTATCTTGAGATACATTTTTCTGAAAAAACCTCTAAGATCTAACTGCCTTTGTCGCCCACGCCCTCATTACGCACATAATGTCACAAAAGACGCAGCGAGGGAATATTCCTTTACGACTAAAGAGTAAATTATTCATCATATTATAAATATACATTTGCTTTTTTACTTGCCCGGGCCTATTTGTCACACACAAACAAATAAACAAACACCACCACACACAAACACACACAAACTCAAACACACTCGAATAAGATATATATATGTATATATATATATATATATATATATATATATATATATATATATATATATATATATATATATATATATATATATATATATATATATATATATATATATATATATATATATATATATATATATATATATATATATATATATATATATATGCATATAGGGTAGTGTTTCATTCCATACCCTAAAAGCATATGCTGTTCATGCTATACAAAATACATATATATATGTATATATATATATATATATATATGTATATATAATATATATATATATATTGATATAGAGATCTAGGATATCTATAGATATAGAGAGAGATATATTTTTATATATATATAGATATAAAAAAAAAAATATATATATATATATATATATATGATCTATATATATATACACACATATGCTATATATATATATATATATATATATACATATATATATGTATATGTATAACATGAACAGCATATGCTTTTAGGGTAAGCGCCGTCTTATACGTTTAGCTAGGATTGGACGACTAGTCCTAAAGTGTATGGAATGAACACTACCCTATATGCATCGACAACTTTGGTTGCTGTAAAGGTAGCGCAATAAACGGACAGCGGGCTGGGGCACATTTTTTGCCGTCCATTATGAACTGTGCGTCATAAAGGCGCCGATCACAGGCAAGCATATCCCACCGGTAAATATCAAAGGCCCCATAAAATAAAAAAGCATCTACCATTCAGCCTTCAGTTGCCTTTCGCCACATTGTGGTGGCATATGAATGCGCACGCAGTATTCTATTGACATCGAAATAAACGCGTGATTAGTGTTACGGGAAAAACATGTATACTTAATAATTGTCGCATGGTTTGATGTGCGAACGACTGCAATTATCTGATCACATATCAGACACATGATAACGCTACGTGACGATACGATTGTCGGCGACAAGCCTCAGGACACAGAACCTGACATAATACCGATGCTTGAAGCTTTTCAGAGTGCTTAAATACATTTTAATAGAATCTCACGGATGCCCCTGATGTATCAGCGACATAAACGTTATAATACTTGAAGCGTGATTGAGTGTTTAAATGCACGAGCCAGGTGACTTTACATAATGCGTCGATGTATTGGTGCAACGGATAATTGCTGTCAATGCAAAACGCTGTGATGGTCGTTAATAACCAGCGAGATGTACTCTATGACTACCATACACCAGAGAGATCCATTTAATGCTCACCAATGCATATACAAGGCGAAACTTATATGTGTGTATATGTATATATATATATATATATATGTATATATATATATATATATATATATATATATAATATATATATGTGTGTGTGTATGTGTGTGTGTGTGTATGTATATATTTATATATGTATATATTTATATGTGTAAATATATATGTGTGTGTGTGTGTGTGTGATGTGCGTGTGCGTGTGTGTGTGAGCGAGTGTGTGTGTGTACGTGCGTGCGTGTGTGTGTGTGTGTGTGTGTGTGTGTGTGTGTGTGTGTGTGTGTGTGTGTGTGTGTGTGTGTGTGTGTGTGTGTGTGTGTGTGTGTGTGTGTGTGTGTGTGTGTGTGTGTGTGTGTGTGTGTGTGTGTGTGTGTGTGTGTGTGTGTGTGTGTGTGAACATATAACAGTTTTGGGCGGTTGCTATATAAATATATATATATACTTGTTCTGTACAAACCTCAGTTGTAATTTGAATCAATGAACATGACAGGCTTTTGTTACATGTGTTTTAATCTGCGCAAACACATGCCGATTTAACTGCTGCCTATTGCAAGGGATTGAGAGTCAGAAAGACAGCACAACGATATTCATGTCCACACAAGCATTTAGCTGAACAAGCTAATGAGTGCTGTCATGAGAGTTACTGACCGTTTCTTGCACGCTTATAGTATATTAATCGATCATATCCTTAACTGCGATCGACCAATGTTGGATTTGAAGTGAATGTGATTATATTGCTACACACGCTCAATGATGTCTCGTTGTTACAGGCCGACCATACATCCCATAATGATCGCGAATCAGCTGACGGATTGTGGTTTGCAGAATATTTCTATGCTTGATGACCATGACAAAGTACTAAGGGGTCGCTTTTATTGGAACAATAGTCAATTTCTCGTGATGTTATGCTATCGTGTAGTTGATAACGAATCTCAAACATATATATACATGAAGTAAAAAGACAACCTCGTCAAAACCAAATATACTTGAATTTTAATGATCGAAGTAATGAAGAGTCAGGCGTGTTAGCCCTTCAATACAATGATTAAGTAAATATTTTTACTTCCATGCTCGGCAATGAGTGCTGTCTGGAAGATCCGATCTATGCAACATATCCATTTGTCAGACTATAATGAATAATAGTGCTACCCTGGACAGAAACAGAGTAGTTCTATTTTTATATGAATGATTTCTTATGCAAGCAAGTGTGACCTTTACTTATCTTGGTGGTAAATAACACGTAGCATTTGTAGTTCAATGTCACGGCCTAGGCACCGTGAATTTCTTATGCGATAGGATACTAAACAAGACAGTAGCTTTTGGGATTCCTCTTGCCCTTCTTTGCTGGGTAGGAATAAACCCCAATTGTAAATATCAGTCCATCATCGTGTTTGCCGTGTCGCCTCGTCCCGCTTCATGCACTTATGACTCGATATCCCAAACATGTCATCCTATGTCTAGCACAGCTATTTCGTGCGATGTAAATTTTGTACTTGATTTGATTATCCGGTCTATTTGCTGTCTGCAATTAACTTGATAGATGTGTGTATCTTTAATTTGAACATAATTGAAACTTAACGATTCAAACAATTATGTTGATCAAATATCATTTGGTATTGTGTCTTTTGTGCTGGACGATCTATGTTCTTAAGCATTGACCTATATCAGCAAATCACAAAACAATACAAGCTGGCATCGTATACCACATTCCGGTGATACAACAATACATCTTCTGCCAAACAGCTTAATCATTTAAATGTGTCACAAGTTACCCAAGAATCAAACCCGCTTTGTTCGTGATGGGTTATTAAGTAGTTGCATGCATGCACGAGAGCATGTAGCACATCCCATTACTTAGTGACCATCGCTGTACCAAACAGTTGCATGTATAATGTATCGCTTACAAAAGGAAACGCCGCCTTCCACGCTTTCCGGGCCAAAATAACTTAGCCTGACAGAAATCGGCACATTCAGTAACTCTCTTATGGAACATTAAGCCATCGTAGTACCAAACCAGTGCTGCTTTCACTTACCGACGCAAATCAGCTCTGACATAACGATGTGTTCAGTGAACAGAATCGGCATAACATGACACAGCTGGTGCTATGCAAGCTGTGGCTGCTTATTGCAGCGTCAAGACTAAGTCTGGGGCAGTTTAATAAATAGTTGAAGTGACTGAAAGCAATAATGACGTGCACACAGCGACATCGTCCGGTACAGATGCATCGATGCATTGAACACTTCCACTCATCTCATGTAAACAAAGGACTGAGGCAAAAAGAAGACTTCTTATGCATTAGATAAGGTGTTCTAGTAAGTAAAGCAATAGCGTTATATTTACTAATTCTTCACTATAAAAGGAAACACAAGCATACGTGTATATCTATCGCCGTGTTGTAACGAAACAATTCGATCTCATGTCCAAAATCCACAAACTCGAGCTTGAGTTTAGTTACTCCAATAGAGATGTTGTTTGACATGTCATATTTAGCCTTTTTTCCAGAGGAATATTCTGATATATAGCATATGCTGCTGACACACCAATGTGTTCATCCTCTGCTAATAAATAGAACAACATAAAGACTACTGATGTCACCAGGAATTTTTTACCCATAATTGCGATTATGATTTATGAGCATCGCAAGGCACAGTATATGCTGTGCTTCAAGTCATGTTTCGCATGCCTTCTGGACAAGTGTCAACTGTGCCTATTGAAGGCGATGTTAACTCTCACCACACAACTGGGAGGAGTTATACCCCGAGGGAATGTTTTTGAGCTGACAATCAAAACAAGAAAAAAAGACAGAATCTCTCCCGAGTGTGCGCAGCATGGCAATGTGCAGGTTGTAGTCGAGTAACGATACACAGATTCTGGGCAGGTCACATGTATTCATAATGACCTTTGTGGCATGGTCGAACTGTGTATATAATGTTCACGAAATGACAGCTGTCTTTCTGCAAGTGAACAAAATCATGCACCAACAAACACATAGACATGCATGTACACACACGTACGTATCCTATTTGTATGGTAATGTGTCACCTATTGCGGAAACTGAAAATGTTTCAAACGACAAAAGTTCAGCACGAAAATATTTTCAAGTCAAACTCTCTCGTTTCACCCTATTTCTGCTTACTATGCGACAGTGGATTTGCTTAGTGTTCTGTTGTTCAGTAATATAATAGGCACATTAATTTGGCACATTAATTAAGATGTTTGGAAGTTTAATATTTTGGCCGGTAGGCGCGTTAATCTCTCAATTGGTTCGTACTACAGCTGACTTGGTTTTCATGTATGACGGTGCTTACAATCGTAGCGCACACACCCGTGCGCTGTACTCTGAAATTAGCGCGCTACACAATCAGTGATTATTCGACTGAAACGCTCACAATGCCGATATTTGATCTTAAGTGTCGTACGAGGTTTTAGATGAATATCAATTCACTGAGACTGGTCAATACTGCACAGAAACATATTTCCTAGTCATCAAAAAGGCTCCGTACTGGTTGTGACATGCGGTAAGTCGATGAGTGCTTCTTTATAATCAAACTTGCACTAGTTTCAAATTGTTGCTCAGTATACACTAGGGATGAGGCAAACTACGAAACAACATCGCATGTTGCCATTATATGGCTATAGTAGTCACGATTCAACGTCAGAGCAGGTCCATCTGTGAGATAAATACCTTTTAAACGAGTAATGCCATTATCATAGATGGCTAAGCTTTACATTGACCGTCCATGAGTGACTGGAGTAAGGCATTCATGGACACACCTAAGATGACTATCTAGTATGCAGGACTGGCTGCGGTCGTTAGGTCGAGGGTCACGCATCTATACATCATACTGTAGACCACCTTAGCTTGTGGGGATAACGTGCATGCGATAGCTTGGCAGTTAGAATAATTAATATACATAAACGAATCACTCAATAAAAAGTGAAAGATCTTGCATTCACTAAGAGTGAATACGAATAAGCTGTGAGTATCTAGCTGGTTGGATACAAGCCGTGTGTCACTGATAATAACTGATTTATGCGCCTCTGTGCAATGGGCTCTGTGGGCCACAAACACGATGTTAGTAATATGACTCTCTCTCACGACAAACAAATTAATGTTTGGCATGACGTCACCGGTTCTCCCACATTGTGACTATTACTTACCAAGATATGTGTCTCTATACCAGTCTGAGTAGTGGGGAATGGAAGCAATAGTCCCTAGCTCAAAAGACGCTACATAGATGGATTTAATGTACACTACCTGGGAACATTAATTATATAGGAAAATAAAAATACGAAGACACATTTTTTACTCGGATAATTAATTTTTTTCTGTTGCTTGTCGGCTCGATATATTCAGCTGCTGTTTACCGCTCAGGTATGATGTTGGCGTGAGCCAAAGTTTTCCCAAACGGAAGTACAGACAACAGTTGATGCGTTATGTATGAATTTAACAACTTAGATAGTCCCTGTCAACAAATGTCTTATTTCAGAAAACATCGATACCCAAGCGATTAACACTGTTCCCTTCTAGCAGCACTCGTCTTTTAGGGGACGCTTATAATCCGGTAATTATCTTAACACAGATGTTTCGTTTCAGGTTGCTCAATATTGTTTTTAATCCACGCGGATGTAACAATAGCGAAATAACCTCCATAAAACATGACTGAGGACCCTCCCGGGAAAATGCATGCAGTTAAATCAGAACTCATCAGATTATAATGAAGAGCCCTATCACCACTAATATCTTGTCAACATTGTTTACGCACCTTTGTCACGATTTATCAATAGTTTAGGTTTCATGGCATTTGTAAGTATTTCTCCATATTCAAGGTGTTAAACTTAATTGTGGCTGTTTTCTGTCTACCCCGTTGGTATTTCTTTTACCGTTCACGACTTACAAATTCGTTGTTGCTTGATTAATAATGCTGTGTTCTCACATTACATAATATCAACTTTGAGCGCATATTGCCATGAACTGTGTAGACATCGAACCCTCTGTCAATAATGGCAATGATCGCTCATTAGCTGCGAATGCAAATGAGCTATGGGGAAGCAAACGTTTTAGTTGAACGTAACAGCCAATGCCGAGTTATGAACCACTTGAAAATCGCATGACCCCGAGTGGCTATCAATATGTCTGTATTTTAACGACCTGAGAAGATTTACTTCTTCTGTAACATTGCACGGAACTAACAGGAATGCTCCCCACAGCAAAATTTCGTTATACCGTCGGTTTGCCTGTCTTTATGAGGTCTCAATGGGTAAATACAGAGTAGCAAATAACGGACTAGCAACTGAACAATCTGATATGTATGCACTTATGCGAACTCACGTACCAATTGCTGCAATCCTATGGTGGATGGGAATATGTATGTATTTGTGACGAGAATCTATGATCTGCCCTCAAGGATTGTTTAGACACATGACCCCGTGGCTGCTGTGTTTGTGTACAAGATCCCGTATATCCGATGCGATGAAAAGTCAATAATGTGTTTATCATGACTATATAATGCTATGTTTATCTTCATCAACACATAAAGTGTGGTACCGCAATGTTCGATAGACCTATGTTTTAAACCCTGTTTCGGCTGTAAGTTAATAAGACAAAGCGTGGTTGATGCACAATCCATCACTTTTTATTACACATGTCATCAGCAACAATAGGCATAAGTAAAACGTGCAATTGAGTGAGATGAAAGCAAAGCCACAAATACTGTGTTTCATGACGTAATTTGTATCGAGCGCATGCTTGGATCATGTAATTAGCCATGACGTCCTTCATTGACATAAAAATAAGAAAGATTGGTCGGGTCATGTTATTCGTGGTTTCTGTATATATATATATATATATATATATATGTATATATATATACATAAATATATATATATATATATACATAAACATATATATATATATTTATTTTATATATATATTTATTATATATATATGTATTATATATATATTTACTCTATATTTATATATATATATATATTCTCTATATA
Organism: Urechis unicinctus; assembly: GCA_034190875.2. NCBI lineage: Eukaryota > Metazoa > Annelida > Polychaeta > Xenopneusta > Urechidae > Urechis > Urechis unicinctus. Next base: position 69,453,727 of record CM067351.1, read on the forward strand.
TATATATATGAAATATATATATATAAATCCTATATATACACATATATATAGATACATGTATATTTTTTATATATATATATATGCGTATATATATATAATATATATATACACATATATATAGATACATGTATATTTATATATATATATACGTATATATCTCTATAGATCTAATATATATATATATCTTTTCTCTATCTATAGAGATATCTATATTCTATATATATATCTATCTATCTCTATATATATATATATATATATCTCTCTCTCTCTATCTATATATCTCTCTATATATATATCTATATATATCTCTCTCTATATATATATATATATACATATATTTTTACAGTAAGCAGAATTAAGCACATGGTCAGCAGGTTGAACCATGCGGGTTCCGTCCGATAACTACACGCAAAATTTTTGCGTTTACTTGACGCAATCGGGCATTCACGACATTGTCGAATTCCGGTAAGATAGCAGAGACATATGCAGCTTATATGTCGGCACATATTACCTAATTGTCTATCATCAATGCAACACTACGAAAGTGACTAGCCTCTGGTCTAATACCATTATTATGTTAAAAGATATATTGAGAAATGATGTTGGGTTAGACGACAGGTTTACGTAAGGCCTCAGTTGGCGTTAAGCTTTAATTTGCTCAATCTGAAGCCTTGCGCCATGAGGTACTTCCTGATATATGGCAAATGGAATCATAATAAACGTCTAGAAGGTGTTTGTTTATGATGAGTCGACAATGCGCCAGTAGTCCGTTTACTGGTTGTATCTTAAGTCTCTCGGAATGGATAGCTCTGACCTATGATCTTTTGGGCGCACTAGATGATGCATCATCAATTCAATTGAATCAACTGCTTCTCCCTTAGTCACAGAGGAATTAATATAGTCATAATAGGATACTAAATGATGACCAGTTGAGAAAGTCTGTTAAAATCGATTTTAGTGCCTGTAATATACATTGTAATATAGCATTAAGTATTTCAAAACGATTAACTCCTATAACATGATGTAAGCATATCTTGTAATAGGCAACAATTGTCGTATGTGATGGATGATGATGATGGACAACATTACGTGCTTATGTGAACTGCTCTGATGCGATAACTGACAACATTACGTGCTTATGTGAACTGCTCTGATGCCATGATACGAGATGGTTAACTGAAAGCCATTCATGTCATAAAACCATGTTAGTTCCATCTTGTCAATGGTGAGATCATTTGGATAAATGTGGCTCGAGTGGAGTGCTTGATGGGCATCACACACGAATGTTGCTATCAACACGTCAATCACAGTTGGTTTACTTGCAATACGTGTCCCATTCGATGTCGAGTGAGCATTTACTATGATGCAGTGCATGCATTTGGTGCTCGATTTAGAAGCGATCAGCCTCGTTATTAGCCTATATTTTACCAAATCGCCAAATACAGATCACAATATTACCCCATAAAACGGACTAGACGCTCCTCGTGTTGGGGAGCGGCTTCAACACGCAATAGCTTCCCCCTGTTAACCCTAGCCATACAATGTAAGACGTTTATCGCCCTCCCTCTCGCTTTATCGCCCTCCCTCACGCTTTATCGCCCACCCTCTCGCTTTATCGCCCTCCCTCTCGCTTTATCGCCCTCCCTCTCGCTTTATCGCCCTCCCTCTCGCTTTATCGCCCTCCCTCTCGCTCTATCGCCCTCCCTCCCTCTCGCTTTATTGCCCTCCCTCTCGCTTTATCTCCGACCAGCCTGTAATGTTCTTTCATTCAGGTTATTTTCTGATATCCACCGCAATGTGTGGTCCGGTGATCCGTCAAGCTTTATCTCCGACCAGCCTGTAATGTTCTTTCATTCAGGTTATTTTCTGATATCCACCGCAATGTGTGGTCCGGTGATCCGTCAAGCTGATCAGTTATAATATTCTCTCGAACTATTGGCACAAAGATCAGTCAAATCGGCGGGAATCTGTCACGAAATATGGTTGGCCAAACAAATGGTACTGTCTGTCTCCTTTCCGGGTGCTACCATTAATCACCCTCAATGCAAATCATGGAAGTTGATATTCCATATACATATTTATTAGTAAGACATTAAGGCTTGTCGTGTTGCTTATCACAAATTGGACTAGTTATTAGATGATGCCGTCAGTGGACAAGCACCATTAGCCTAAAGGAAGTAGCCACAAGCGAATTAAACGGCTATTTATCTAATATAGCAATCACTCACTACCTACTGACTAATTTAACAAACACTGACATTCCATGATGAGAGCCACGTAATCATGGCATTTCACTAAGGATTGTTTTATTTCCAATCGGCCCGATCTGGACCAAATTGTCCCCGATGAATCAATTTTTTTTTATCAGTCCGATTGTCGTCCTGCTTCGTCTCCAATCGTCTCCATTTTTGACCCGATTGAGTCCCGGCCTATAAACCAGTGCGTGGGGACGTATCGCAGACGTTCGCGCGATCGATACGTTTCCGGGGCGCAAGTGATAACTGAAAATGTCATCATTAAGCAATCATCAAGATACCACAAAAGCAAAACCAATGGAGGCTGATGCTTTATAAATTTCAGTGTATCATTGCTCGCAGCTAAATGTAAGTCTTGTAACAGCTCGTATGTAGTAATTAGTTGAATAGCTTGAACCAGAATGAATCAAGTGAAATGGTGGAAGGGCCATTATCTAAACTTGCTTTGTGGTCATAATCGATTTGACAATGCCTTTTCTGAGAAAGAACCAAAAGCCTTGAGTGGACTGTATAATACGTAGATCGCTGTGATAAAGTTCCCTTGAGGGGCGATCAATAATTGATGCCTAGGGAATGGGAAAAGTGTCTATACATAGACATACAGCCATACAGGTAGGCCGAGTGAGTGCCTTGTGGATAACGGCTTACCAAAACATGAATTGCTAACAAGCTGACAAGTGAGCTGATATCACGAGTGCGCACGTCCACGTGATGTGCTGATAAGGACGAGACGAGGTATCATTCACACTATGGGCCAGAGCACGATGACCGATGTGCAAGATGGATCGCTGTACACGTGGGATGTTGCTCTGTTTGGTTCGGTGATCTTGTCAAAGGCCGAGATGATTATCCGGGACACTCAAAAAATAAGAAGGAGCTTCGAGGCCGTTGTTGAACTGGAGCCATGAATTGGCCAAAGTGACTGATGCGAGCGCCGTGAACGTGGCGGTGGGCGTAGACGCCGTGAACGTGACGGTGGGTGTAGACGCCGTGAACGTGGCGGTGGGCGTAGACGCCGTGAACGTGGCGGTGGGCGTAGACGCCGTGAACGTGGCGGTGGGTAGACGGTGCGTGGCGGTAGACGCCGTGAACGTGGCGGTGGGTGCAGACGCCGTGAACGTGGCGGTGGGTGCAGACTCCGTGAACGTGGCGGTGGGTGCAGACGCCGTGAACGTGGCGGTGGGTGCAGACTCCGTGAACGTGGCGGTGGGTGCAGACGCCGTGAACGTGGCGGTGAGACGTGGCGGTGGGCGTAGACGCCGTGAACGTGGCGGTGGGTGCAGACGCCGTGAACGTGAACGGTGGCGGTGTAGACGCCGTGAACGTGGCGGTGGGCGTGTGTGAAGACGCCGTGAACGTGGCGGTGGGTGCAGACGCCGTGAACGTGGCGGTGGGCGTAGACGACGTGAACGCAGTGGTGGGCGTGTGTAGACGCCGTGAACATGTTGGTGGGTGTAGACGCCGTGCGTTGCGGTGGGTGTAGACGTTGATGCCCATCAGCCAACCCCAATGGTGGTTTTGCACATAGAAAGCTGGACAACCACTATTGACGGCGAGCTAATGGTAAACGGATACGACAGGTCACCCCCTGGTGCCGATAATTATGGCTGAGAAGATCCACGGGTCTTCTCAGACCATGGCACCGAGGCGTATATGATGAGTCGATTACAACTCGACCTGAAACGCTATTTGTTGAATGGGGTGGATCGAAAGCAGAAATTGGTCAGACACAATGATGAGTTTGGTTGCGCAACTTTCAACCCAATAGCAAGTGTTATTCATTCGAAAAAACAACTCAATCCAACTGTGCAATTGGCTCTAATTAAATCCTTGGGATGTAGCCCAGTCAAGTATCCCATCCGACGCGTAGAGAAGTGTTACCCATTTGCTGAGGCAATATTTCGTTCAACCAGTAGAATATCATACTGGATCAGCTGCCCAAACGAATGGTTTTTCATGTGTTTCCAGATCATTGGTAGTGACATTTACTATTGCCTCCTGAAGAGCACTCCAGTGTTTACGGTCAAACATATCAGCTGCATCCTGAAACTTGCTGTCATTCTTTACACAACTTTTGAAGTTGAGATACAGGTTGGCCAAGTTTCTCATATCCGACATTACACTTTTTCTTACTTCATCATGCTTGTCCACCTTTGTTTTATCCTTCTGCCACAAATGCCTGCCAATTAATTTGATTGTTTGGTCTGTGCGACATGTGTCGCCAATTTCATTGGTCTGGAACCTGCTTAATACATCAAGAAAATCATCAGTTTCCTTAATGCCCAAAAGGGTGGTTAAAACTGGTTGTGCAGGCCTTTTAGACTCTGACTTCTTACAGATCAACTTGTGGCAATAGAAGTACTTGTTTGAGTAACTGCCAATACAAACATTGCAGTGCACGACTGCTTCTGACTTGTCAGAGTCTGCTGAAGATACTGATTTGATTCGTTCAAAGTCAGTTCCATCATCTCCAGCCATGACTTGGGCTTTGTTCCTTTGTTGAATTACGTATCTTGGCAAATGCTCTGTGTGCATTCAATGCTGACATATTGCTGTCCACAATGGCTGCTACTTCCTTGTGTTCTTTATGCTGCTGTTTAAGATGCCTCGTTAAGTTGCTTTGATTTTTCCAACAATAGGGAGTCTTTTCTTAGCAATGCCTGTTGGTTCTGTTTTTAATAAATACAATTTAAGTCAAAACACATTCATTTAGACATTTCATTCAGTCGGTACAAAAGAACAGCAATCATTGACATACAAAATTAATAAAACATAAGCTCACAAGCTCTACTCACTCTGCATTGTGTGCGTTTTCATGTGCACGGTGTATCCTCCCTTCTTTGTAAACGTATGGTGACATACCTGGCATGAAAAGCTGGCAATAGCATTTTCAATCAGTTTGACCAGATCCCTCAACCAAACACAAACTCAAAGAAGGCACAGTGGGGACCTCTCTTTCAGCTGCCTCATCATGAACATTCCTAAAGGGGTCCGACTCACCTTTAATTACAACATAACATAACATAGTGGAAACTGATAAAAAATACATATACTTCATAATTGCTGAATACAATATGTTAAGCATAGCAACCATCTTGGGATCCAGAATCAGGTACGATAGACTTCTGCAAAAAACACAAATGTCACATAAACTTAACCATTTTCATAAACATATCATAATGTTGATGAATACAGCTATCAAATCGCAATATAGTTGTACAAATATGTACCTTTCAAAAATGTAATAGAAACTGACAAAAATAATTAAATGTTTTGTACAGTCAAAATGCTGAGGATGGGAATGAACCCCATAACCAAAAATAAAGCAGATTTAAAACATTCATTGCTTAGATATTGTGGAAATAAGATATTACACCCAACAAACTAGTTGGATTACTGCATCAACAAGAAGTATGCCTGACAAAATACCGAATCTACCTTGAGTAAGCCACAAAAGGTCAGATCACTTCCATATCTGCCACCTAAAACAATTTTGACATTAATAATTAGACGTCAAGAAAGATAAGAAATTAAGAACCAAGTATTACATTATGTTAAACAGGATTACAAACCAGGCTGCTCAATGAAACTGCTTTGACTGTCTTCAACTCTCTCTAAGACTGCAAAAATGAAATAATCATATGGGCATATCAAAGCATTTGGCAACACAAAGCAAGGTTAAATCCATTTTTCACAAACTCTACACATTATTGTACAGATAACATTATGTCATTGTTACATAAAAGATGATATTACAGAAAACATTACATTAGAGATGACACCAAGTACTGAGTGCTCAGTGTATTATGAATACAAGTATGTAAACAGTGACAACTAATCAAAAACAGCTCTTATATCCATGTTGATTCGCGTTGATTAGCTGCAATCATCATGAGCCTAATGTCAGATAAGAAATTTTGTGCTGAGATATATCGATCAATACATAGATTGTGCAAAGAGAATGTGAACACAATACCTTCATAAGCAACTGAGATCACAGGAGACCCCTGATGGTAGATCTCGGGAGACACATGTTGAGAGATCAGAGGAGTTCATTGTTCAGATGTCTCAGGAGTTACTTGCAGAGAGGTCACAGGAGATCCTGGTTGAGCGACCACATGACACCCACACTGAGAGACCACAGGAGACCCATGCTGAGACACAGGAGACACAAGCTGAGAGACCACAGGAGACCCATGCTGAGAGACCACAAGAGACCTAAGCTGAGAGACCAAAGGAGACCCATGCTGAGAGACCACATGAGACCCATGCTGAGAGACCACAGGAGACCCAAGCTAAGAGACCACAGGAGACCCAAGCTGAGAGACCAAAGGAGACCCATGCTGAGAGACCACATGAGACCCATGGTTGAGAGACCACAGGAGACCCAAGCTAAGAGACCACAGGAGACCCAAGCTGATAGACCACAGGAGACCCATGCTGAGAGATCACAGGAGATCCTAGTTGAGAAACTACAGGCGACCCAAGCTGAGAGACCACAGGAGACCCATGCTGGGAGATCACAGGAGATCCTGGTTGAGAGACCACAGGAGACCCATGCTGAGAGACCAGAGGAGATCCTGGTTGAAAGACTACAGGAGACCCATGCTGAGAGATCACAGGAGATCCTAGTTGAGAAACTACAGGCGACCCAAGCTGAGAGACCACAGGAGATCCTGGTTGAGAGACTACAGGAGCTAAGGTCATATTGGCTCTTTAACTATATTTTGTGTCTGATGCGCCATAAGACTCACATCTTAACAGCTGTCAAACCGCCAAAACACTCCGTCGTGGTAGGGCGGTGCCTGACTCGCTTTCTTCACAACCGTGTAAAGAATACGCGTGTAACGAAACTCCTACAACAAGTTTATCGAGACAAAGCATACTGCAACCCGCGTAACCTAGTAACAAGCGCCTCTGTTTTTAATTCGTCGTGTAGCGGGTAGTAGAAGAATGCAACTTGTGGTGGTTAAACCGTACACGACTGAGTGCGTTTTAATAACTAGCATTGAAAGAACTTCACACGCGAAACTGGCGTATGGACCAGTGCTGTACGGTTACGGATTATTTCGCTTACGCACTCAGCTCCTCAGCGAAACCCCAATCTTCTCTGCTTCAGTGTTTGCTCGAGATAAAACTCACTCGCCAAGGGGACTTCCCTTTTCGGTACCCCCGATATTTTAGTATGTTACGTCATCACAAATTGTATGTTTACACCAAGTGTATTTGATTGATACGAACTCTGGGTGATTTGATGGAGAGTTTTCCTCAAGTTCGCAGACAAATATGGATGGTACTGCATGCATTGCGTCAAGCAGAGACAAGATGTGAAGGGTTAAATCGGGTAATTATTTGTTTAGCAAAGCTAGTGTCAAATAGAATGTTTTGTCAAAGACAATAGTGATTTGTCGCAGCGATCTTGGACCCGAGGAACCTTGTTGACTGTTTGTTATAAATATAGTCTACTGCATGTTAGGTTCTGACGTTGGTTCCAAAATAACTATTCAGGTATACTTTAAGTTAGTGATGTGTCAAATTAAGGGTCAGTTTTAGCTCTGCTCTCAAGCCTTTTTTAATCAAGCGAACTTACAGCCCCAAATTACACATGGACCACTCTTATTTTGATGGTCATTTATATTCGAAATATCATCTTTGCATGACGTTTCATCCCTGATATGCTTATCAAATTCTTTAAAAAAAATCTAATATTCTCTGTTAACTATATTGGGAATATTTCTAATTGCATCTTTTCTCATTAAGCAAGCTAGCAGCCCCAAATTATACATAGACCATTCTTATAATGATTGATTAATATCAGTCCTATAGGACTTATAATCCATGTTGTTCCATGGGCTATTTTCTCACTTTCAATGTTTAAAATATCTGAGGAGTTGTGTTCCAGCTTGTAACAACTCCACATGAAATTCGATAGAGAGAATAAAAACCAAATATATTTGGTTTCGCTGTTTTCTAGTGAGCTGGAGTCGGATATACATTCGTCTATAAAAGCCGAAATTTAATTTGTAAAGTTCCTCGTGTGTTTTCGCACGACGTTGCGTTGCTGGTCGAGAATATCTTTTGATTTGATAAGAAAAATGGTTGGTTAATTGTAATGTCCCCAAATGGTTGGTTTTTTGCAATGTTCCTAAAAAGTAAGTTTTTTTACTTCTCCCTAATACCCGAACTATTTAAGACCACCCCTTTTGTTACACAAAATATATAAGTTGGATGAAACAATGAAAATCCAAAATAAGTTTACGAAACCAAAACAAGTTACTGACAGACCAATTGAAAACAAGATATGATCATCATACTCAATATATGCTTTGTCCCCTAAAATGTTCCCAAATAGTTTGTGTTTTGCTACATGCCCAAAATAGTCGCACTCGTTTGGGTATATTTATATATAGATGTATATATATCTATTTATCATAAATATAAATGTATATATATGCATATTTATATATAAATTGATATATATATATATATATTTATATATATATTATATATATATGTATATTTATAGGTATATATATATGTATATGTATGTATTTATATATATATGTATGTATATATATGTATATCTATACATATATATATACACATATATATATATATATTAATATATATAAATGCATAAATATATACATATATATATGTATATATATATATATATATATATCTATATATATATATATATATATATATATATGTATATATCTATATATATATATATATATATATATCTATATATATATATATATATATATATATATCTCTATATATATATATATATATATATATATATATATATATATATATACTTTCAGCTCTTTGACACCGTAGAGCCACACCCCGTGTTAATCCTACATGTAATTTTTCTGATGCAGCCTTCTCCAACAGAATGCCATTGGGCAGCGACGAAATGTGCTCTGGAGCTGTTCAAATATACACATACGGTGCACTTATGGTCTGTTCTAGTTTTGAATCACATTGCCGTGTTTGGTCATGCACTGTCGTGTAGCGAACCAATGTGTTCTCATTAGAAATCTGACATGAACACCGGGACCGGAATGAGCATAAATGCGATGTAGAGGTTAAATCCAAGTGTCATGCCAACGGTGAATCACGTGCTCATCATTACAAATTGTGATTAAGGCAAAGCTGTATGTTATGCAAGAGATCTCGAATCTAATTGTCTGATAGTCGTAACATTCTTCGGTTGTATAAACTCTTGCTTGATAAACAGGCATTGAGACAGAAATGGCCACAATCAACCATCCTGCATAGGCGAATCTCCCTAGCTTGCCTACAGATGCAACGATTCCTTGCTTTATCTAGACAAACATATTAAAAAAGAATTCTCTAGGTGGTATGTTGATTGCAAAAATCACGATTCGAGGCATTGCACACAAGTTCTTGCATTTATTGTTGGTTCATCTTTGCATCTGTTTTTTCTGGTTAATTGACGGGATATAGGTGAGAATGCTAATGGCTAAGGTATTCACGGTAAGAAACCTGAAACACAGGTGTCATCTGATACTTTTGCATTGTAATACTATATAGCATGAACATCAGTTTAATACTACTGTAATTACTACTTCCTGGTGATTGGATACCTAGAAAGAGTTCATCAGTTTGCGTCGTCAGTAAGCTCAAGGGTTTACAGTCACTCGTAGTACATATTCCGTGTTACTTCTCAAAGCCCTGTTTCTAACTGGGGAGGGTACTTATACATCATTGGTCATATGTGTCTCACATAATCTATATTTCAGCACCTGCAGCACGACTGCATGACCACTGATAAGAACAAAAAACAAATTTAACAGCACTTGATGTTAGTGTTTTGCATTTGACAGGAAATTCAATCATGCAAATATTCTGTTACATTAACATCATTAATGTTCGCTGAGAAAGCAGCAATGGTTTGATGACCTACTATCATTGACTGAAAAATGGGTCGGAGTTTTTATATTGGTTAATAGATATTTCGCATTACGGCAATAGTAGCAGCTAATGTAGCGAGTATGTTACACAAGTGACGCCCATTTGACGTATGTACCTGCCACTCAAGATGTTTCACAAGTGACGGACATTTGACGTCTGTACCTGCCACTCAAGATGTTACGCATATGACAACCATTTGACGTTTGTAAATGCCACTCTAGTTGATTGACGGGGCCAAATTATATTCGCTTCTCTTTATCTTTGGCTCGTTATGCAGTGGTTATTCATACATATTCATTTCAAGGAACGAAGACGGTTCCTGTCGGTCAGAGGCGCTGATTCACGGCCCTTTCCATAGCCGTGATTTGAGAGAGATCAGGTAAGGAGCCACGGCCATTTGTTTGTATTTTATTGATGCATTATCATGTCTCGCCGCTAAAAGACAAAGTTTTACAGCAGCATTGGTTTGAAGCGATGAATATTCCTTTAAAGAACGCCTACCTTGAATATCGATCATAATCGAACAGAAGGTGAATCCATAGCCTGTAATAATTATTTTCCAATTCGGCTGTTTGGCATCGAGGTCTGCTTCGTTACTGAGGGTAGTCTTAACTTAGGCGCTGTTTCTGCAAATCTTGAGGAGCTACAAAGATGAAGCCGCCACAGCCCTACTTCCTGACTAGAATGGTCTTGCTAATTCTACATTTCACGGTACATACCAAGGGTTTATGTAACCACATGATTAATTGTCGAAAATATGCTAATGAGCATTACAAATATGCTAATGAGCATTACAAACACTAATCGCAATGCATGATGCCAGGAGACAAAATGCGCAGGGAATGGGTGAAGGGTATGATTGCAGGTGCCATCTTGTATTATACTTTATAGTTTATATAATGAATGAGGAACGGCCCTCGGTTGTCCATATTATACATGAACTGTATTACCACGACTCATTAACGACACTGATACATACTGGCGCGAGATCGTAGCGCTAATAACCCACAGACATGATTCAGGCAGCGCTGTTTTAGAACGAAAATGAGAAGTGCTGTTCAATGTCTCATATCATCAAAGAATAGATCTGCTAACTGTTAATCCGATGTTCACATACCCCACATTACATGAAAGCTCGATCTTTATCTCATCATTAATATAGAGTGACCCTTTAGTAAGACGGCATATAGTTTGTTAACTACAAAAATATATCTTTTCGCACTTGTATTTAGCATTTTTCGTTTAGATGTTTTGTACGAAATGTTAACGGTGTTAATTTTAAGTAGCACGCTTACTGAGAGTAGTGTTTATTATTTTCTGATCCAGTTCAATGATCTAACAAAGCTTATCTATTACGCTCTATGATCTAGCTGCCACAGAGAGTACGAAGAAAATTCTGTTCTCATTGTTATTGCAAGTGCTGGAATAAATATCCACCATTCAGTTTAAGATGTTGAAGAAAGCAAATGTTCCAATGTACCTCTCAGTTTATATCCTACGGATGCTTCTACAGCATAAGGATTGGATTTGTCTGATTATATATGCACATAGCTCTAGACTGGGATTGAAAAGATTAAATATAGGCATTGCTTTACTTCGAGGAAGCCAACACGTGTAAGATGATACACGTTATATCACGGAAAGCGCATGTGTAACTGTAATCCCGTCATATTGGGGTCAGGACTCAATGTGTCATTGTCAGTGGTAGTGCACTATTAAACGAGAATGAAGATAAAAGTGAGATTCCATTTATTGCATCTTGGTACAAATGCCAAAATTATCGATAATACTGTATCTACATCAGAAACAGCGGTGAGTTGAACAACTTAGTCGATGCATCAGTATTTATATTTGGTACAGACTGATATGACATGCACTAAAACTGCGTATCATCTGTCATCTATGACTTTGGGTTATCTCCTTTGAAATAGACCCTCGTTGATCAGTTGAATGTTTATAAATGTTAAAAAGCTATTTCAAGATAGGAAGCGTTCCTATCTAATCGGGTCTCTTTTTACCGTCTGGTAATATTTGATGTTCGGCAAGTACCGCTTCCGTTTTGAAATCATCATGACAAATGTCTTTTGGGCAATATATCATGCCGCTGTCGTGTGTCTATGAGCTTTAAAGAATGTTAACGCAATGTGTGATGTGCAAATCCCGTTACTGAACATACTAATTTATGTGCCATTACTCATTTCGCGAGACTTTTCAAGCCAAGCCAAGTTACCAGAAGAGATTAATGCCGTAATTCAAGTTATAGCCGAATAAAGTGCGCATGGGTCAAAAATCACATATTGGTTTATAATCAATGCGTGTGTGATCGATGCATAAATTTCCACCTCAGGCATCAAAAAAGGTTTATAAAAGTTAAGGCCTGAGCGGGGAAAGTATATATGAAAAAAGAAACAGCATCTTTAGAACAATTCATTTCTTTTATTTAGCACCACATGCATGACTGATATGTGCTATTGTGCTGTGGCTTTGAATTGTTGTTGGCATATCACAAACAGCTGAATTAAATCCTAGGTATCTGTAAGCTACGCCCACCGTATCAATACATGTTCTTACCACGACAGTTCTATTAGTTACGCGCACTCATACACATCTTATATACATATTTTCAAACATACATACATACATACTTATATACATACATACATACATACATACATACATACATACATACATACATACATACATACATACATACATACATACATACATACATACATACATACATACATACATACATACATACATACATACATACATACATACATACATATACATACATACATACATACATACATACATACATACATACATACATACATACATACATACATACATACATACATACATACATACATACATACATACATACATACATACATACATACATACATACATACATACATACATACATACATACATACACGCATGCATGCGCATATCAATTGTCAATTGGTTGAGCACAATTTGCATCGCAGCATGTTATTACCGAAGCCAACTGGAAAGACGAAACAACTCTGAAACGCTGTATATGTTGCAGACAGCAAAGGTTTAATACTATATGTCCCGTAATTACGCAACATGTCCTATCGTCAGGTTATGTCTTCCTGTTCATCAAGTTTCTGAATGTTTCGGCATGCATCAATCCATCGCGGCTCATTAGTTCACAACATCATACTCAATGTCTGTTTGGACATTGGTCACCTGCTATACCAATATTCGCTTGAGATGTATCAATGTTATGTTATGATTACGTAGTGCTTCCATCACACTTCATCTTTAAGGAGTTATCCAATATACCCTTACGTGTGCTATGGGCTACGTGGCACAGGTTACAAGTTATACTAAGGCATCCGTGTAACTGACGGCTGTTTTATGATACTACACGATGAGGGAGTTCCGCAAAGCAATAATTAAAAACGCCATATTCCAAATTCAACAATAAAGTTGCTTTACATGGAAGGTTTGCAGCAAGGAATTCAGAAAGTCATTGCTGATTGCTTACGGCCTTAGAATGTCAAACACGATTTTGTTACAGTAAACTGTATAAATTAGTAAATAAAGAATAACAGTGCATAATAATGTAAGAGTAATATGACCCCTGGTAATCATCACGATTGGAATAATGTAACAGTAATATGACCCCTGGTAATCATCACGATTTGAATAATGTAACAGTAATATGACCCCTGGTAATCATCACGATTGGAATATGTATTAAATGCTCAACCTTTCTATGATAGAAATAATGCAAGGCCAATTTGGTTTTTACCGTTACCGAACATTGACAGCATTGCCTTTGCTCCATGTGCCCACGAGAAACCAGCCAGGCACCAACATGCTGATGAGCTCTTACACAATTAGTTATACTTTTTGCATTCCAATAAAGCGCACTTTTTTGAACCATGTATATTGCCCCGAGCATGTAAATTTTAGTTGCGGGTTCACATCTACGTCAAGCGCAGATTGGGCATGTAATAATCGTATGGTTCATTGATAGCAGAGTTACCGAATGCCTAGTACTATCATGGTATCCATGATCATTCGTACATCACAAGATGGCTTACAATTACAGCTAAATCTGGATTTAGTTGCCATAACTGCCATTGTTTCAACATGGCGTTTTCTTAGAAGATTGGATTTTAGTTGCGTTGCAAACCTTATGATTCATAACCATTACAAAAAAGGAATCCCACGGGGTCCAAGCAAGGCAACGGCCAATAGCAATATAATACGGGGCACATTGGTCGTGTTTCCGATTTCAACGATAACTCCTAACGGAAACACCGCCATTCATTATTGTAAGCCACAAAGGGGGTTGCCTCCACCTGTTTTACCCGAAACGTTCTGAAACATGTCCTTTGTTTTAAGCATCAATATAGCGTGTCACTCTACATTAATGATGAGATAAAGATCGAGCTTTCATGTAATGTGTTGCTAGCATGTGGCATGTGGTATGCCCCCGAGAAACCATTCCATATGTCCGAACATCGGATTAACAGTTAGCGGATTGAACAGTTAGCAGATCTATTCTTTGATGATATGAGACATTGAACAGCACTTCTCATTTTCGTTCTAAAACAACGCTGTCTGAATCATGTCTGTGGGTTATTAGCGCTACGATCTCGCGCCAGTATGTATAAGAGTAGTTAATGAGTCGTGGCAATACAGTTCATGTATAAGACCATTCTAGTCAGGAAGTAGGGCTGTGGTGGGTTCATCTTTGTAGCTCCTCAAGACTTGCAGAAACAGCGCCTAAGTTAAGACTACCCTCACTAATGAAGCAGACCTCGATTCAACGATAACAGCCGAACTGGAAAATAATTATTACAGGCTATGGATTCACCTTCTGTTCGATTATGATCGATATTCAAGGTAGGCGTTTTTACTTCTGCACGGTAATGCATGAAACTTATAATAGTATTCATTTACAAACTTAGTTACCGTGGTACATCATATATAGATTAACCCGCATTAGACCAATATAGATATGTTAGAATATAAGCTATCAATTTGATGTACAACATTGCACAACAGTCATTTAACAAGCATTGACTTTCTGAACTGATGGTAAGATCTCATGTAGCATCAATTAACTCAGTTTTGAACTGATGAGGATTATGTCCTGTTTGTACGACTCAGCTAGCAGTGAGTCACCTGTTCAAAGACCACATACTCGTGGCTACGCTCAATTACAATCAAAACAAGATTAGAATAAACCAATTGTATCCGGACTTGATCTATCATCAAATAACGGACCGAAATCGAACTAAACTATGTGCCCTAGCATAACTGCAGCGGATTTGATCCATTATCATTCGAGCGTACAAATGTATTTTACCCATCCCAGAACGTTTGATCCTGTTTGATCAAACAGAATTTGCAGACAACAATGCAACGTTGGTCACGTAATTGTGATTGCTTCTTGCGATTAGCACTATATTCTATTCTACAGTATATTGCGATACATAAACATTGTAAGCGAAGAATCCGTAGAATAGTCATATTATCTGAAAACAGATATCACCCTTATATCAATATATGCTTCACCAATTCATTACCAATACTATATTACGCGGAAAATTAATGCGAGTTGGCTTCGTCATCAACAACAAATGTTTGTTATTATTCATTACTTACCTCACACATTGAAGCACATCATTCAACTGTGCAGGTAGAAAAACAAACTTTGCCAGGGTCAGGATGTACACTTTCAATTTATTTCCCGCTCGTTGACTCCGTATTTGCTTGTCTTGCCCCAAAACAATCTTCCCGTGTTATGCATACTTTCAATTTTCCAATGCATCCTGCTCTGACAGAATGTCATTGAGCAGCGGACGGAAAATTATGCTCTTGAGCTGTTCCAATATACACATGCGGTACACTTATTGTCTGTTCTAGTATTGAATTACATAGCCGTGTTTGTTCATGCACTGACGTGTAAGGAGCCGCTACGTCTCTCCAGAACACACCGAACATCGGGAACGGTGTGAGCTAATGTGCGATGTATAGCAGCCGCTGCTCTGGAGTTTGGGCCATTCAGAAGACCAATTATTTGGGTTGCGTCGTTAATTTCGCCTGCTACAGGGCATGGCCTGCATAACCATGCGACGCGTTTATCATGCAGCACTATATAAAGTTGAAGGCGGAGTTGATTGTTTCTAGCGTGTTTGTGATATCTACGACCCGGTTGTAGACATCTCCTCCTGCCCCAGCTGCGGCATGATTGGGATCATAGAGATACCTGTGCATGAAGTTGACGAGTTCTGCTGGTGTGACAAGCAGTAGGTGCATGACAATGATCACTACAAGCGTACAGGTGATGATGTGACTCGTCTCCACACACTATGACGAGCGTTAGCGTATATATATATATATATATATACATATATATATATATATATATATATATATATATATATATATATATATATATATATATATATATATATATATATATATATATATATATATATATATATATATATATATATATATATATATATATATATATATACAAGTCCGACCATTTGTACAATTCACCAACCATCTTGGCCCATACTTACATTTTGGCCGATGATCATGGGGCCAAAATAGTCAGCGTCATCCCCTAGGCTTACACAGCTGCGCTTCCTCACAAAATCGTAACTTTATTTGCTTCTACTCCTCCTAAGGTTGGAATCTTATTATTCGGGATAACTATCCACTTTTTCTTGGTGTTAAATGCATTTGCCTGAATTTACATTTTGGCCAAAACGACCATTT
The DNA here is from genome assembly GCA_034190875.2 of Urechis unicinctus. Lineage (NCBI taxonomy): Eukaryota > Metazoa > Annelida > Polychaeta > Xenopneusta > Urechidae > Urechis > Urechis unicinctus. The sequence goes on from CM067351.1 coordinate 69,470,709, forward strand.
TGGCCATGTTGAATAATCGGTCATTATATGGCTTTGTTCGATGTATATTTGCTCCAAACTTATATTCATGATTTGTGTGACTTTTAACTTCAATGAACAATTCTTTGTTTTAAATTATCGCTTGAAATGAAAAACACACAAATTTTGAATGAATATATAAATCAGCAGATTAAAGAATAACGGGCGGGGCGGCACACGCTCAAATATCTTTACGGCCGGATATAAAAAAAATGGCGATTTTACTGGGAAATCCGTGGTTGTAAGTCTTTGTCAACTCATTTTTGGGTGTTTTTTTTCTCAGTACATATCCGTCTGATAATGTTTAATTTAGATAAATAAGAACAAATGTAGTACTTAAGCTGGGAATTCTAGAAGCAGATCAGCATTTAAAATGTATTGAGAATCTCACTGAAATGAAATACCGGTTTTTTCGATCTATGATGTGTAAAGTTTCGAGTAATCAATGAAAGCATATCGTATCAACGGACTGTTTTTATCAAGTGATTAATTAAAAAGATTGTTCTGTGTTATCAGTTTGCTCGTGTCGTAAAATCCAAATGTTCCCACTAACGCACCCGCGGGCTCAATCTGAAGGTATATTTTGGGATTGTAACTATTCCAGCCTGCCATACCTCGTGCAATTTCCGGTACACGAGCGAACATAAACAAGACGATCGGTCAGCCATGACAATTTTACAAGCACTGTTTCCATGTGATTCTCGCTCGGTCAGTATGATTCTAACGTTTATAGATTGAATATCATTCATTTAACAATGAACGTTATTGTTGCGGAAAGAAATTTATGTACGACAAATTACGAAATACCCGTAGTTTACAGTGGTTAGCGAGCTTCACCTGGCAGTTCCGCACGTGGGCTCTAGCCTCTACCGTTCACACTCACACTTTCCGATCACGAACACCATTCCAAGGGCCATCAATACCCAGATACCATGTTAATGTGACTAGATGCCTGCAGTTTGGTTGGATAGATCTATCGATTACCAATGATTTTTTTTTAATGTATTTCCTAACATTCATTAAACCGTATCGACTATTGCCTACGGCTTTTGCTGTCATCTGTCAGATGTAAACATTGCCTAATCCGCTCGGTATCACAATAACCCAAACAGACTTCAGACTTTATGCCCTGTAACTAACAATGTTGTATGGTGGACCCTAGTCTAGTGTCATAGTACACCATAAAAGTTATAACTACTCTGGTGGTAGTGCGTTAGTGGGGTGGGGTTACTCTTTCAATGTTTTTTCAAAGGTTGAAGATTGATAATTTGCTTTCAACATTCTTGAATAATATACTTACTTGCATCAGTAATGTGACCTTTAACCTACCTTCTAAAGTACTTGGAAATAGCATGATCTGCTAATATTATGTATCATTGTAATACACTAAAACATGAATTCTTTATTACATTCCTATAAGTTTGATTATGTGTTATATGATAGTCACAACTTTTGTTATCAATAAGTCAGGAGAATGATCCTATCTGTATCTCAATAATAGCTATCCAAAACAAACTGTGCTAGTTTTAGCTGCCAGCCAAGTTCAACAGTGGCTTGCCAAATAATTAGAACCTAGGTGGGTTTTTGAAGTCCAGAGCCTCTTTTGTCAGGGTATCTGCTACATCAATATTGGTAGTAAAATTGTTGTCAAATGTTCAATGTTCAATAGTACAATCACATCATTTGAATATGTCATGTATAAGCTATAAATGCCATGGTCATCTGTCAGTTAGTCTTAAAAGCTGTGCATCTGATCTAGTGTTGATAGGGGTATTAAGCATATCTGAAATCCCAAATCACACATGACACATTACAGTTTTGCCCTGTCAATCTGTCTGCTTGTAAACATTTGGTGTCACATTTTCTTAATAATGTAAGTCACTCATATATTGATTGTGACATTATTGAAAAAATATTTCTTAGCTATGTTAACCAAATAGGGAATACCTGTCTCAAATTAAACATGAACCACTCTTATATTGATGATCACTTACAAAGTAAATATCAGGGCTGCATGACCTTTTGTTCCTGAGTGATTTACTCAATGGGGAATAATTCTTGATGGCACGTTTTCTTATAATGCAAGCTTGCAACTTCACATTGACCAAATCTTGCAAACTTTAACTCTTTATGGCTCTTGACCTCTGACTTGCTAAATAAGAGAAAATTAAAATTGCTTGTTCCAGGAAAATGTAGCTAAGTTATTATTAGCTCATGGGTGTTAGGGTGAATCATTTCTTAATAACTTAAATAATTAGGCTTAAATGCTAAAACTTTTTGCATACTTGGGGATTGACTGTTGTTGCTAGACAAGTGGGTTTGGGAGTTATTATTCAGCCCTGGTGTGTCATTGAATACAAAGATATACTATTAAAGCTATGATTAAATGCTGTCAAAAGCAGCAGAGTTCAATAGCCATAGGTCTTCTGTCTTTATTGTTAGGCAGTGAGATTGACTAGGTGTTTGTGATGACATTTTGCTCAGCAGCACTCACAATCTGGTAGTGATTAACTGCTTTACCTCCTGTTCTGGGTTTAATATTATGGACCCAGTATCTCAATTGAATCATATTGGAGATTAATATCCTCTGTGTTGGTTAATCTGCCCAATTTAGGAAATTTATTTTTTCAAGATGGGCAACAGTATCAGCTGTCCAAACATCTCAATTATGCTCATCTATCTCTGCAAGACACCTCCTCATATCAAATGGAGCCATGTCTTGCTGTAGGGCCACTAGGCTCTTGCTAAGTGAAGAGAAATATTCTTTAGTCTTTTCATTTCATGACATTTGGTGATTTGATATAAATGAATAGTTAAAGATAAGAATAGCGAGGAGGTCATGTGGCTTCATCTACATTACTGACAGTAATGTAGATGAAGCCACATGACCTCCTCACTATTCTACATAATGAGTTGCATGTGCAATATTAAGGTCCATGTGCTTAAACACCATGAAAACAAATTTTATGTTAATGGTAAATTCATAACTTCATCAATATTGTGGTTTCATCAGTTTTGTGGCTTTACAATATTGTGGCTTCACCAATATTGTGGCTTCACAAATACTGTGGCTTCAATAATATTGTGGCTTCATCAATATTGTAGTTTCACCAATGTTATGACTTAACCAGTGTTGTGGCTTTACCAATATTGAAGCTTCACAAATACTGTGGCATCACCAATGTTGTGGCTTCACTAGTGTTGTGTTTTCACCAATGTTGTGGCTTCACCAATTCTGTGGCTTCATCAATATTTTGGCTTCACCAGTGTTGTGGCTTCACCAGTGTTGTGGCTTTACCAATATTGAGGCTTCACAAATACTGTGCATCACCAATGTTGTGGCTTCACCAGTGTTGTGGCTTCACCAATACTGTTGCTTTATCAATATTTTGGCTTCACCAATGTTGTGGCTTCACCGGTGTTGTGGCTTTACCATTATTGTGGCTTCGCAAATACTGTGGCATCACCAATGTGGCTTCACCAGTGTTGTGTTTTCACTAATGTTGTTGCTTCACCAATACTGTGGCTACATTAATATTTCTGCTTCAACATTGTTGCGGCTTCATCAGTGTTGTGGATTTAATGATATGTTGGCTTCATCAATATTGTGACTTCACCAATATTGTTGCTTTACCAATATTGTTGCTTTACAAATACTGTGGCATCACCAATGCTATGGCTTCATAACATTTTAGCTTCAACATTGTTGTGGCCTCACCAGTGTTATGGATTCAATGATATTGTGGCTTCATCAATATTGTGACATCAATATTGTGGCTTCACCAATACTTTGGCTTCACCAATGTTGTGGCTCTATTAATGCTGTGGCTTCACCAATATTGTGACTTCATCAATATTGTGGCTTTACACATCTGTGGCTTTTCCAATACTCTGGCATCATCAATATCGTGACTTAACCAATATTGTGGCTTCACCAATACTGAGGCTTCATCAATTTCTTGGCTTCAACAGTGTTGTGGCTTCACCAGTGTTGTGGCTTCAACATTGTTGCGGCTTCACCAGTGTTGTGGATTCAATGATATTGTGGCTTCATCAATATTGTGACATCAATATTGTGGCTTCACCAATACTGTGGCTTCACCAATGTTGTGGCTTCACCAATACTTTGGCTTCACCAATATTGTGGCTTCACTAATACTTTGGCTTCACCAATATTATGGCTTCATCAATATTGTGGCTTTACCAATTCTGTGGCTTCTCCAGTACTGTAGCTTCATCAATATTTTGGCTTCACCAATGTTGTGGCTTCACCAGTGTTGTGGCCTTACCAATATTGAGGCTTCACAAATACTGTGGCTTCACCAGTGTTGTGGCTTCACCAATACTGTGGTTTCACCAGTGTTGTGTCTCCATAATATTTTGGCTTCACCAATGTTGTGGCTTCACAAGTGTTGTGGCTTTACCAATATTGTGGCTTCACCAATAATGTGCTTCACAAATAATCATCACCAAAGTTGTGGCTCTACCAGTGTTTTGTTTTAACCAATATTGTGACTTCAACAATATTTTAGCTTCAACATTGTTGTGGCCTCACCAGTGTTGTGGATTCAATGATATTGTGGCTTCATCAATATTGTGACATCAATATTGTGGCTTCACCAATGTTGTGGCTTCACTAATACTGTGGCTTCATCAATATTGTGGCCTTTACCTATACTGTGGCTCCTCTAATACTGTGGCTTCATCAATATTTGGCTTCACAAGTGTTGAGGAGTTACCAATGTTGTGGCTGCATCAATATTTTGACTTCATCAATATTGTGGCTTCACCCATTTTTTGGCTTCATCAATATTTTGACTTCATCAGTATTGTGGCTTCATCAATACTGTTCCTTTTCCAATAATGTGGCTTCATCAATATTTTGGCTTCACCAATGTTGTGGCTTCACCAGTGTTGTGGTTTCACCAATATTGTGGCTTCATCAATATTGTGACTTCACCAATTTTGTGGCTTCACCAGTGTTGTGGCTTCATCAATATTTTGGCTTCACCAATGTTGAAGCTTCATCAATGTTATCCCTTCATCCAAATTTTGGCTTCACCAATGTTGTCGCGTCACCAGTTTTGTGGCTTTACCAATATTTTGGCTTTACCAGTGGCTTCACCAATGTTGTGGCTTTAGCTGTGTTGTGACTTCACCAATATTGTGGCTTCAGCAATATTAAAACTTCATCAATATTGTGGCTTCACCAATATTGTGGCTTCAACAATACTGTGGCTTCACCAATATTGTGGCTTCACCAATACTGTGGCTTCACCAATACTGTGGCTTCACCAATTTCGTGACTTCGTCAATGTTGTGGCTTCATCAATGTTTTGGCTTCTCTTGTTTATCATATTCCGTTGAGATATATCAATCACCGGGGCTTAAAAAGACATATTATGTCCAAATGTAATTTTTGTTAAAACCATCAGAATGTCCAAAATGACCGAAACAATGAGTATTATCTATATTTGTTGTGTGTGAGTATGGCTTCAACAATCTGTTAATGTAGAAGTTTTTTATCAGAAGTTCTGTTTACCCAGTATGATTGTTAAGCTCCACCTGGTCCTGATTGATGGTCTTGCAGTTATGATGTATGCACCTGTGTATAGTGTCTCATTGTTGTACACCTAATCTGCTCTGTATTTATCTGCAATTCATATCACCTCCTCATCGCCAGCCCAGCATGACACAGACCTGGGGTTCTTTTTATTACAAGCCAGTCATTACACTGACCTGGGGTTCTTGTCACCAGCCCAGTATGTCACCGACCTGGGGTTCTCCTAACATGGCATCATTTTTGTTTGGAGGGGTAGTATTTCTTGAGGCCAGTTAACATGTAAAATGGCCACCCGTCACCAGGACAGGTCAGGACGGGTGGCCATTTTAGTTAAGTTCCAGCCCTGTTACTGATGACTAAACTAAGCTCTCTGGGCTGTAGACTTATTCTGAACATCTGGCTTTGTCACATAATCAACTCCAGATGAACATCAGATATGTATGTCCTCATATTCACTATATACTGATTTTCAGATGTGTACAATTGTAAATGTGACCTCGGGTTAAGGGTGAAGAGAGCTGGCTTATGTGGATGAGACACCATTTTATTAAGTGACAGAAGGAAGTGCACCATAACCAACCCAGGGGAGCAGTCAAGCATTGAATTCTAGTATATTTATCAATGCTAAGCTCCATAGCAACCTTCCTGGTGGTCACTAGTCAATGCCTGTTATCTGGATACCCAGAAAGAGAATGTTAAAGTTGCCATCAGTGGTCAATGAATGAAGATAACATTAATTATTGATGGGTGGGCGGTTTGTTATTGGTTATATAATTGCAGTGCATATTGATAATATCAGGCTTATGATGTGTTTTACCAATATTCTATTAGTTTATATTCAAATGTAGATTCAGTTTCTGCCACACGAGAGGGATTAGTTTTTACTTCCTTTACTTAATTACAAGAGATTGATTCATGTGACATGTTGCATTGATATTCAACCTTATCAGGTTGGTAAGAATTAATGTTGTGTAATGTTTTACATAGACTTCCTTTAGTTCTTATGATATAAGACTGATTGGCAGTTTGACAAGTTAACTTTGTGTGTGTAACAGAATGTGCAACTATAGCTGGGGCACAGCAGGAGAATCATCTTTAGCTGAATCATATGGACAAGCTGTTGTATGGATTCACTAATTGTGTCCTAATGGAAACCCACCAAGACTGGCCCGATTGAAAGTTATTATTGATAGTGCAACATAAGACGCTGTTGTCAAAGTTCCTGCTGATCATGTTCAAATTTATCTGTAGATATGCTTTGCTTGATAATGATATCCTGATAATTGATTTCCTTATATTGTTAACCCTTATGAGGTCAATACATTCAGTCCATTAAGTCAATTTATTCAGCTGAATCAACTCTGAATGCCTTTATTGTGGATACATTTTTTTGTAGAATTTAAGTGACCCTAGATAGGCAAGTGAACAGCAATCAAAGTTTAATCATCAACAAATTAAATTCATCCTCTGCCTACTCCTGACCTTAAGAAATCCTTCAGCACATTGCCTGCAGATGCTGCTGGTTTTTTTTCATTTTGTTACTACATGTTATTATGTGGCAAACTGAATAAAGGTGATATATTTAAAGCTTAAAGATTGTCTAATCCATGTTTTAATCATGGTGTCCTGAGGGGATTTATATCATTCACACTAAAAGATGGGATTCAGTTTAATTCTCAAAATAAATATAATGTAAGGCAAGACAATGATGCTCTTTCATGAACAGATAAAACATATAATAAAGAATGCATAATTAATCAAGTGGAGGTCAGTTTGACACTTGATGAAGCAAATTGTGAATAGATGCATGAACATATGCAATTGGACACATCATTATATGACATGCACATACATTGTTTCCTGTTGCCTAAACTTCTCGGCTGGTTTGCATTATTGCAGTTAATATTTAACAATTCGAAAATAAATTATTGAACCATATAATATAAGAGCGAGGAATGGGTTCATAACGCTATGTGATGCTGCCTCCACTGGTCCGTGTCATTCAGTGTATAGCTAGCTAGCTGATCAGAACTTCACAGAAGCCTGTCAACGCGACCGATTTGGGAAACACCCAAATAGCTTCAGTCGAAAGTCATTTTCTCTCAAATTACCATATCTTATTCGCCTTTCATTTACTATATATAAACACTTCTCCTTTCATTTAATTGAAACTGATTTAAGATTACACCTTGTTGTTTTGTTGCACCAAATTTAAGCGGATTTTGCAACTTTGGCCAAGTGCGGCAAAACTGTCGCCATGTCGCACGGAGATAAATAGTGACAGCTGTTTGGACTCTCCCGATTCAAGGGACGAGGGATGTTGTCCGACATCGTTGACAGACAGATTACAGTGTTCAGAGTGGTTAAATAACATTAATCTGCCCAGAGCAATCGAAATGTATAATAGTTACAGCAATTACTTCAATGATGGCAGTTTAATTATCCATGAATCAGAATATAAATACGTTAAAATATATGACCTACGTGCATTTTTGACTTGGAATCGTCCGTGCTCCAATATTAGAGACGACAATCTTCAGAATGTTAGGTATCACTAATTCTTGTTAAAACTCGCAGTACCTAAGTATAAACTTGTAACCAAATTAATAACGGGTACGTTGAAGAACTCCCTTCCTTAAAATAGGTGACTTTAATGCATATTTTCTCCGTTCGACCGGTACACCTGCCGCTCGGCAAGGTTCGGAACTTTTCGGAGTAAGACATTGCGTCAGCATTTCGTGGAATCGCGCCGATAATTTAGCATCACTTTTTTCTTCATGGCTCGTTGAATATTGTGAATGTACAGTTCGAATTATGTTTAAACAATGCGAAATCGAAAAAGTTTCTTTCGGTTCCCGAAAGACCTAAAAACGCGCAATACTTTGTGCAAGCTTGTGTGTAGGAATTAAATTTAAGTCGTTTATGGTTTCATTGACCTAAGCTTTTTCATTGACTAAGCTTTGTAACCCAAGGTTGTATAAACGATGGTCTGTCAGTAGTAGGTTGGTTGGGATAATAAATGTTGGCAATATCGGAAGGCAAAAAGGGCTGGTCGGCTCATTTGTTTATTCTAATCGCCAATATGGGTAGATATGTAAAATGGTCAAAATGGTTGGTTATAGAAAAAGGCCAAAATGGTTGGTTTTATAAAAAAGTTCCAAAATGGTTGGTTTTTTGCATGACAAAACTATCATGACTATTTTGGTACAACCATTTTGGCCTAGGATTTTTATAATCTTCTAAAATAAGTTTTGAATGAATATATTAACTGAAAGCTGTACAAGGCAGATGTATAATGTTTTGCATCCGTGATATCACATAATTTGAGCTCCAAAAAGCGAAATAATCGAATGACCCAAAATGGTCGGTTTTGTCGATATTGTCCAAAATGGTTGCAATTGTGAGTATATATATATATATATATATATATATATATATATATATATATATATATATATATATATATATATATATATATATATATATATATATATATATATATATATATATATATATATAAGTAAGTAATGTGTTGCAAATAACCAGTGTAGCTATGCAAGCAAACCCACGAGTAAACCTCGTGTGATGTCTCCGAAACGGCAGGCGAACCTGGAATAGATAGAATAAACTGCTGTCCAGATGGGCACTTAATTTATAGGACGCCCTTGATATCAGTAGGTTGAACAAAATACTTGCCAAAGAAATCAAGAGGACAGTCCATCGCGCCGTAGACCATTTAATGAATAGACGAGCTTTGATTGGATGTTAAGAACCTAGGTAACGTCCAAGTGTCATGGTAACGGGGAACCACGTGCTCATCATTACAATAATGATGATTAAGGCAAAACTGTACGTTGTGTATAAAGTCTCGTATCCAATGCTCTGATAGAAGTAAAAAAATTCTGTTTTTATAAACTTTTGCGGTATGATAAACAGGCAGAAAATTAAGTCAGAAATGGCAACAGTTACGATTCCTGCATAGGCGAATCGCTCTATCTTGCCCACCGATCCGACAATTCCTCGCATAATCTAGATAAACAAATTAAAAATGTTTCCAATAATGCTAAGTATACAAATGGCGACCATTACGCGGATGCGCAAAACAGTTTTCAACGTCATCTTATCTTGGTGGGGGTAAATACCGTCGACGCAGTAATCTACATTGCAATACCGCAGGTATGTTCCTAGTATCCGCTGTAAGCCTACAAGTCAAACAACAGCCACGTTTCATGACAATAGAAGCCTTGAGAGGGTATGTTCAAAGCCAAATCACGACCCAAGGCATTGCACTCAAGCTCTTGCATTTCTAGTTAGCCCATCTTTGCCGCTATCCGCTCCGTTAATTGGCAGGATATATGAGAGAACAACAATGACTATTGTATTCACAAAGTAACCTGAAACACAGGCGTCATCGGATAAATCTACATTGTATGCCTAGAAGAAGCTCATCAGCTGGTGTCGTCGTTAACTAAAAGGTTTACAGTCACCGGAACTTACTCATATTGCATATTTGCTGATTACTCCGCTAAAACCTCATCTTTTGTGGTTCCTTAGTCAAACAATTGCCACCCTAACAATCTTTTAGCACCTGCAGCAGCTTGGTGTTAGTGTTTTGCATTTCACATCGAATTCAACCATGCACATATCATGATACCAAAACATTTACGCTCCATGTTTGCTGCGAAAACAGTAATGGTTTGATTACTTGCTATCATTGACTAATCGAGTAGAGAACATGAACAAATGATTGGAGTTTTTGGCAAGATCAGTTTGCTTAACAGCACGAGTAGCAGCTATTGTAGCTAGTAACACAAGTGAGCTCATTTGACGTCTGTACCTGCCATTCTTAAATGATGGGCGGGGCCAATTCTGATCTGGTTCTCTTCATCGTTGGTTTAATATGCAGTGATAATTCATTATCACTTCAAGGATCAGAGGCGTAGATTCTCGGCACTTTTTACAGCCTTGATTTGATGCACACCAGGTAAGTAGCCACCTTTTGTACCATATTTCTGATAAAGGTGTTGGAATATAAGTCTACTACGCCCCCATTCACAGGGCGGCGCTGTGTTACTCCCCCAATCGGTTGTTTGATGCGTAGTGAAATTCTAAGCAGCCACCTGTTATTCCGAAGAATTGCTCTAATTAGGACAAAAGGGGAGACATTAAGTTGTCCATGAATAAACCACTAATGTTTAACAAATCATAATGTCTAATGGGATGGTAGTGGTTAGTGTAGTACGAGCCTAGAGGTTAACCTTACCAGTTGGAGGCGGATTGCACCGACTTACATGCAAGTTGGTAGACTGTTGCGAGGCTTGACTGCCATTCGATCGTTAATCAGGGCCGGCACAGGAGCTATTAAAGCCATACTTACAATGATGAAGTACAGAAAGCGACGACTGCAATGCTTCAACTCAATACTGAATTATGATCCCTCTTGACCATCAATTTACACCCACGAAAATACACACACGGACATTGCTACAATCTGCAATCATCCACCTTTACCCGATTACTGCTCGAGGAACACAAAGGCAATACCACACGTTACCAATGAATGCACGGTTGAATGTTATTGTGAAATGTCCTCTTCCATTTTAATATGCATATTTTACATCGTTTGGGACAAATAAGTGAAATGTAATCTAAAATTTGACAATCATTAGCCAAGACATGATCAATCGCTGCACACGTACGGGCATTGGTCGGTCTAGCTTCAGCTACAGACGAGGCTAATATGGCTTTTTTCAGGATTTATAGCGGTTAAGTGCAACAATAATTTAGTGCTTGATGAAAAGCCAAATTTAGTTATGTCGGGACACCGTATTCTGCATTTGTCTTCAACATTCAGCTAAAATCATTCACATTGATTATTTGAACTCCACATTACCTGATGATAGTGCAGTAAACTTATTGCGAGAGCGATGTGTATTTTACTAATACATTACATGTCTCGCTGCTCATAGGCAAATGATTCCGCAGTATTAATTGAAAGTGATGTATAGTCCTTTTAAAACTTCCTACCTTGAACGCAGATAATAATTAAACATAAGATACATCTGGAGCCAACATTTCTTATTTTCCAGGCTGGCGGTTTGGCAATGACTGCTTGGCTGGTGAGAGGAGCCTTAACAAAGGCGCTCGCACAAGATCGAACCGAACCCGCGTTATCCACTGCTACTGAGGCTTCCGCTTGGCGGCGCTGTGGTAACAAGACACGTACCGCAGCGCAGCTAGCGCTGATCATGCTTGTCATTGGCTGAAGGAGCGAATATCGACTCACTGTGGCTCTTCCTTGAAGGATTTTATTGCAACGTATGTGTGTGTGTGTGTGTGTGTGTGTGTGTGTGTGTGTGTGTGTGTGTGTGTGTGTGTGTGTGTGTGTGTGTGTGTGTGTGTGTGTGTGTGTGTGTGTGTGTGTGTGTGTGTGTGTGTGTGTGTGTGTGTGTGTGTGTGTGTGTGTGTGTGTGTGTGTGTGTGTGTGTTGTGCTGTGATTGCAATAATCCATAAATTCCTGGTTTCTGGTGTCAGCATCAAATATCGAGTCAGATATTGCAGGTCGACTGTTAACTAATAGTTAGATTGCCAGCATGTTCTTCATAAATATTTGCCGACAATCAGTTGCTTGCAGATCAATCTCTGCGAATAAATGTCTTTGTTGCAGGGTTTTGCATATGGGTCAGCAATAAGGACATTCACGGCAGCAGCAGTTACTAACAAAAGCATTTGAAAAGACTGAAGAACAAACCAAGAGTGTATAGGGAGCTGTAGCAAATTAGAAGAGCCAGTAAGCGAAAAGAAGAAAGGCAAGGATACAAGGAGAACGGAAGTTTACGGATTACCGTACAAACGGATTTAAGGCTTAATCAACCGAGACAGATAGGCTATAAGGAACAGCAGACAATATCGCGAACAGTAGGTCAGTAAGTAACATCAGGCATTATATCCTAACTGGATGCATCAACGGTAGACTGCACCATTCCGTGGAACAGTGCTTCAAGAGCTTTGGTACAATATCATCAATGCAACTAACTCTTTTTTCCCAACAATTAGATCAATAATGTGGTTTGAATGAAATGGATCGATAGTCATGAGTTTAAATCAATCAACTTTCAAGTCTATATCAATATATTGGATTGATTTCCGTACTGGCAATACGCCCATACACTTATTGATAGAGAAGCTATCGCTTACAGTGATCATAATGTACCGTTGATTACAGGCACACAGACTTGGCCGTTGGGACATTATGACTGGACGTTATGATCATCATGATCAGATATTATGGGATAGGCTTCACTTAAACTTTATTTCGTTTCCCGCCATGGTAGCTCATGAGAGTACACATTCTTACTCGTTAACGACTTCAGCTCGACTCGTTGACTCCTACGTTCCCGACTGTTTCCACGCCTTCACCCTTCATATTATCAAGCCATTTGCGATCTGGCGTTCACCTGTGAATCTGCTTTACCTGGAATCACACCTCGCTGTCTTAAACGTCACGGTTATGATAGGGCTGCCACTAAAATGTGCCAATCTACACTGGGAAGTGGGCACAACTCTTATCTGGCCAAATCATAATACGGGTTTCTGATCATAGTTGAAGTCAATCCCAGACTGTCCCAGCGCGCAAAGAAAAAAAGAAGCGTTGCGATTTGTTTTTCTTTCACGAAAATCAATTTGTGTTTGTTTCAAACCAATCTGTTGAGATGTATATGGAATGGGCTTTAAATAAATAAATAAATAAATAATCATTATCATTATTATCTCTGCGGTAATACACAATGGCAGAGTAAACTGTAGACGCGCACGACGGTAATATTAATATTTACTGTCGTGCGCGAGGCTGTGTGCGTCGTGCGGTGAGCGTTTTATTTCGAGTTTTAGTGGCTTCTCATCAATGTTGTGTATTTACGTATCTATATATGTCCAAAATTTAGATCAATATGCATCTATCGGCACTATTTTGGTTATCCACTGTCTCGTGATTATTTAGCAATAGTCACATGAACTTATAGAATCATAACTTTCGTTCACGGCAACCCCCGTCTTGGAGATATGACGTCACATAATGCAGTTTCAGTTTCACTCGCCGTGTGGCTGCAGGTCCCGGTGGAGTGGGGGGGGGGGGGGGGGGGGGGGGGGGGGGGTGGGCATTTAAATGTATAGCGCTAGTATACGTGAGCCGGGGTAATTTTTTGGGGGCCTCTCGTCTTGTACGACGGGTTTTGTTGGGCCTCGTATTTGTACGACGGGGTATGCGTTTGCCATTTTCACTTTGTACGACGGGTACGGGTTTTCGAGGTCCTGGGGCACATCCCTAATCAGGACAAGGCCAAGTGCCCCTCCAGGCTGCGGGAATCTTTAAGGGTTATCTTTTTTTAATTGTCAATGCGATATTGTTGAATACATATCCCCACCTCTAAGGTGAGTATTTCCAAAAGATAATCACTGACAAAATGACACATGTACTTAAATAATAAAAAGCAAAAGTGCGCTTGCGAAGAACCGTGTCTGTGATTGCGCGCAGCAACCGATCTTGTCATTCAAAATATACATGAACTTTTCATAATTTGTCTGACCAGATTAAATCGCTTTTGACGAAATCTCCCACGTTAATTTACTCAACATTAACTCAACATTAATATATGTGGAAAAAAAATCTTCATATGTACATTCGTGTATTATCGTGTAACGTTGGAACTCTGTGTCGTTCACCGCGTGTACTGTTACGACCATCGCACAACGTCAATAAAACGTCGTGCACGGCCACAAGTAAACCACCACAACGCCACTTTACGTCTGACTGGCCCCTTTCATCTGGCATCCCGTAAAGTCGACCACTTCCGGCAGGCACCGTATACTAATTGCCGAAGCATATTCTGTTTGTGTGAGACAACAATGCGACCAGCTAACCAGATTTCTTTTAAAACGCGACAGTGGTCAGTGACCAGGAGCGGCACACTAATGGCAGCCATTGGATGGGTATTGTAGACAAGTGGCATACAGTGTCTTTCTTTCCGTAGATGAGCGAGATGTTGGCTCCACCTGGGTTTTAGCTACATTCATACATGATGTGATCATGCCTATAGCTGCGCCTAGCTCCGGTGATTGTTGCAAGTCTCATCAATTGTGAGCTTATGTATGCCGTGCTATATCGAGCCTTAACTTCTTATTTCATTTGATTACATTCAGCACTCTAAAACGGCAGACACAAGCTCAGTATTAACTTTAATATGCTCTCTGTCAGAACATGGATTTGATAATGGGTTGACTTAAATGGTCAAACAGCTTGTGATATTATTATGGATATGCCAAGTAGTAAAAAATCAATGCCAAAAGCGCCCAGAGTTGTAAACAAGCAGTGTCAACAGCACCCACAGTAGTAAACAACCAGTGCCAACAGCGCCCAGAGAAGTAAACAAGCAATGCCAACAGCGCCAAGAGTAGTAAACAAGCAGTGCCAATAGCACCCAGAGTAGTAAACAGGCAGTGTCAACAGCACCCACAGTAGTAAACAACCAGTGCCAACAACGCCCAGAGAAGTAAACAAGCAATGCCAACAGCGCCCAGAGTAGTAAACAACCAGTGCCAACAGCGCCCAGAGAAGTAAACAAGCAGTGTCAACAGCTCCCAGAGAAGTAACAACCAGTGCCAACAGCGCCCAGAGTGGTAAACAAGCATCCAGGGCCAACAGCGCCCAGAGTAGTAAACAAGCAATGCCAACAGCGCCAAGAGTAGTAAACAACCAGTGCCAACAGCGCCCAGAGTAGTAAAAAAGCAGTGTCAACAGCTCCCAGATAAGTAAACAACCAGTGCCAACAGCGCCCACAGTAGTAAACAACCAGTGCCAACAGCGCCATTTTCACACAACAGGCGTGATTTTGAGGATATATCTACACACGCACACACATACACACACACACATACACACACACACAAATTTATATATATATATATTCATATATATATATACAAATATCGATATATATATATTTATATATATATACATATAAATATATATATATATTTATATGTATACACACATTTATACATATATATATATGTATAGATATAGATATATAGATCGATATATACATTATATATATATAAATATAGATATACATTTAGATAGATATAAATATATATCCATCGATGAGACATATATATATATATATATATCATATAAATATATATCCAGGCCTATATATATAGATATATGTATATATATAGATATATATAGATATCTATATCTATATATATATCTATATCTCTATATATATATATATATAGATATATATCTAGATATCTATATATATATATATATATATATATATATATATATATATATATATATATATATATATATATATATATATATATGGGGTTCCGCTCATCAAGCGGCGCTGAGAAGGCATCAGCAATGTTACTCAGGAATTTCAAGATCATCTTAAGAATATCGGTTTGTATCAAAGCCATAGCGGTATATTTTAGGCTAAATATGACGTATATATGCTATCATTGGCTGTTACCTCTTTATGTTAATTATTAATCTCCCTCCCTATTTGTTAAAATCCTTAGAAATGTTGAAAACTATCAACAGTTTTTTCACCAGAAAACGACAAATGGTGTCACATCTGTTCTTATGATAATGTTGGTGATATATCCATTCCCTATTGTTTAACTGGATGCATTTGGCATTGATCTTATGTAGCGGAAATAAATACAAGCTGAAACTATTTGGTATTTGTTTGAAAATTGTACAAAATAAGTTTCATATAAGTTATATAGTTGGATGATGCTGCATAGCTTTGACAAAGACGATTTATACAGAATGTTATCCTTAACATTAGAAATATGTTGTGCTAAAGAGGATCTGCAAGTTAATATCTGAAAACCCAGGAAAATTGCATCGTCATGTATATGTTTATAATGGAATATAATGTTGATTTCGTTATTTGCATTTAATTATTCCAGTTATTGCCCTTAATACTCGCGTTGTTGTAACGGGGTAACTCTGAGATAATGGATGTATTTTGAAAGAGTGTTGGGATGTGATGGTCACTTACGACACACAACAAGGAAGCAATAGGCGTGGCAGTCAACAATAAAAAGTCAGTCGATTCTGGAGGGGATAAGGTGTTTGACTAAGGACATAGATATATACCGTACCAAATTAAAGCCAACGGTTCCTTTGATTATGTGGTTGTTTATTAATAATGAGGAAATGACTGAGTCTAACACTCAGCGGAAGGAAGCAAACGGTGTGGTATTCATCATCTACCGCTGACGCCTGGTCGATATTTGCTAGTGAGCATTGTATTGTAACTTTGCATACTGGAATCAAGCAGGGATTGCTTAATAGCTTGACAAAAGGGTTTATGTGAGCTGTTTATTGTAGTTGGCTCATCGACATAAGTTTGATTACCACAGAAGCATGACAAAGATCAAATGGCCTCTCGCGGGCGCCGTCCATATCACCATGTCCCGGAAGTGTGGGAGGACACAACTAACAGTGGTCTGTTTACTTTGCAATCCTTTTTGGCATAAGCAATTTAATATGAATATCTAAGTTTCAGCGCGGCAACAATAATGCGTAGGCGGTCTGTCCCAGTTCGGGAGACGTAAAAGACGGATTCCAATTGAATACATGTCTTACACAACGGAAGTTACGCCTCGAGTTACATCCACGGATTTCTTATCGCTGCGCAATCTGCTGCGCAGCGTTTGCTGCCCCTAAAGTAGTCGGTGGGATCGTCATAGTTAGATGGTTATTTTGAGGCGTATATGCGTATTCAATGAATTCAACACGCAGATTAGACAATTATGGGGCCAATTGCTCTAAAACGAATTTGCTTGTATACCATCTGAGTGTCAACAGCAGTAACCTCTATATTTGTATTCATGCTTATGCATAAATCATTGGTTCAACACCACTAGAGAGTGGCTGGGTTACTATTTGTCTTTGGTTCCACTTGGCTAGAGAGCGGCCGGGTTACTATTTGTCTTTTGTTCCACTTGGCTAGAGAGCGGCTGGGTTACTATTTGTCTTTGGTTCCACTTGGCTAGAGAGTGGCTGGGTTACTATTTGTCTTTGGTTCCACTTGGCTAGAGAGCGGCTGGGTTACTATTTGTCTTTGGTTCCACTTGGCTAGAGAGCGGCCGGGTTACTATTTGTCTTTGGTTCCACTTGGCTAGAGAGTGGCCGGGTTACTATTTGTCTTTGGTTCCACTTGGCTAGAGAGTGGCTGGGTTACTATTTGTCTTTGGTTCCACTTGGCTAGAGAGCGGCTGGGTTACTATTTGTCTTTGGTTCCACTTGGCTAGAGAGTGGCTGGGTTACTATTTGTCTTTGGTTCCACTTGGCTAGAGAGTGGCTGGGTTACTATTTGTCTTTGGTTCCACTTGGCTAGAGAGTGGCCGGGTTACTATTTGTCTTTGGTTCCACTTGGCTAGAGAGCGGCTGGGTTACTATTTGTCTTTGGTTCCACTTGGCTAGAGAGCGGCCGGGTTACTATTTGTCTTTGGTTCCACTTGGCTAGAGAGTGGCCGGGCCGGGTTACTATTTGTCTTTGGTTCCACTTGGCTAGAGAGCGGCCGGGTTACTATTTGTCTTTGGTTCCACTTGGCTAGAGAGTGGCCGGGTTACTATTTGTCTTTGGTTCCACTTGGCTAGAGAGCGGCCGGGTTACTATTTGTCTTTGGTTCCACTTGGCTAGAGAGTGGCTGGGTTACTATTTGTCTTTGGTTCCACTTGGCTAGAGAGTGGCTGGGTTACTATTTGTCTTTGGTTCCACTTGGCTAGAGAGTGGCTGGGTTACTATTTGTCTTTGGTTCCACTTGGCTAGAGAGTGGCTGGGTTACTATTTGTCTTTGGTTCCACTTGGCTAGAGAGTGGCTGGGTTACTATTTGTCTTTGGTTCCACTTGGCTAGAGAGCGGCCGGGTTACTATTTGTCTTAGCTTGTGCTGATTTGTCCGCCGCATAAATAATGAACTTAGCACACTACCAGAGCTAGCGCTGTTTACGTGCTATATTGTTACCGGTGGTAGTTACGATCATTGTGCGTACAGAATGTTAGTCTTACCTAGATAGCTGATTCTATGATCATCACTTGTCCAGACAAACAATTAATCGAATGGCTAGATGGCGTAGCGGTTTAACCTTCACACTATAGGCCACACCATGAGGGTATCTATCAGATGATTACACAACATTAAATACTAGGCATTTCGTCGATTTCGGTGCTACATAGCGGTTCCAGGAGAGTTGTGTGAAAAGAAACCGTCGTCTGATAGTTCAATCATAGAAGCGGCCATACAAAACGTGCCGGTATTAAATTGGACGGAGCGCGCGTCTTGTTATTTATTAGAAGCTTCTGTCCATTTAGGAAATGTAATTATATCAGTTCAGCAAACTCTTAATATGATATTTATGACGCGTACGGGTTTGTTTAAGTATCTACCCCTGACGCGTTTCATATATATCGTAAGGTTCAATCTCAGTTTATTCAACTTTTGCTATCACGAAATCACAATTTGTACCAAACGCCAATTTTTAGCTTACCTTCAACAACAGTGACTGTCCACGATGTAAATAATGAACATTCGGTTGTACTGAATTGATCGTGTTTAAGTTATTAAGTTGCAAAATAAGTTGGAAATGCATGTATATAAATATATATATATATATATATATATATATATATATAGAGAGGGTATATATATAGAGATAGATTTATATATATATATGAGAGATAGATATAGAGATCTATATATATATCTATATATATATATATCTCTCTCTAGAGAGATCTCTATCTCTATATCTATAGGATATCTCTCTCTCTCTATCTATATATATATAGATATATCTATCTCTCTATATCTCTATCTCTCTCTCTATATCTCTATCTATATCTCTCTCTCTATCTCTCTCTCTATCTCTATATCTATATATATATATATATATCTCATAAGCGCTCCATAGGAACATTTAGCTTAATCATGAACATGGTCGCACATCTGTCGTTTAAGATAAATTATGAATACTTGCCTATATATATTGACACAAATATTGTTTAGGATAAATCACGTCGAGAGTTGCCAGATAATTGGTATATAGAGTTCACCCAGGCTATATTGGAGCAGGATAAAATGCAACCCAGTCAATCAATTGTTACAGATAAACCAATAACTACGTCATCAACTTTCAGAGCGTATGGCTAAGGGACAAGTTTCCGCTGAACTGCCTTTGGCATAGTCAACGATCAACCTTGCTGATATGTACACCAGACCAGCGCGTGTAAGCCTAGAAGGTAATATATCAGTAATAAACATCTTGGAAGAGATGCGGGTTAGCAGTTGACTCCAGAGAAGTGCTGTCAATTGAACGAAATGATTGAATGATGCATGTAGCATCTTGGGGCTGCCATCACTATGAGGATTACTACTACCCATTGCTGGCGATATATTCGATCGGCATACTTTATGATATAATTTGAGGGTGTTTTCACTTACAATTTCAACAACGTAATCGCTTTGCAATATCGTGCATCGTTACCAGAATATATGTAATTGCGACAGTAATGACAAGAAAACATCACTGATTGGTTGGCTTAGAGAATACGTTGGAGTCCGTTGGCTATGACAATAAGCAGTCTTCCAGAAGTAAGAAGCCCATGGCGAGAAGCCAAAGCAACTCATCACAATAGCATCACCATGTAAGAGGCTTACGTTGCAGTGTAAGTAGGAGGTTCTTTCGATTCAGCTAAAAGATCGACGACAAATGTTTATACAATTCACGAACGTTCACAACGGCTGACATAATCATACGTGGTCTATTCGTACTGGAACAAACGTGGTCCGTCGCGGGGGAGTAAGGGGCGCTATATAACCAGTGCGCAGGCTGCGCGTACTCTATACCTAGGGAACCTGTTGTTCAGTCTCATCTTAAGGTTGGTGATTGCTTCTCAGTCTACAGGAGTTATACATGCAATGGCAGCATACGCTTGGATCTTAGTACAGGTAATGGCACTTATGATAGCTGCCCATTTTCTCCCTGGTAAAGGAGTCCTCGAGGAGTTGAATGGAACTACCCTGGCTGGTACAGCGCAGTACAGCATCGTTGACGGGAAGCTGGTGGCCGATTTTGGTTACAGCGAGCTTACTGTGCCTCCCAGCATCGATGTCAACGTGCACAAACTTAAACTGAACAACAACCTACTGACATTTTTCAACTTTAGTGAAACAATGACCTAACTGGAAGCACTCAACTTAAAAAGAAATTTCCTCGAAGAATCTCCTGACTTGCGACCAGCTAGTGAGCTGCAAAATGTCGATATTTCCAGCAACCACATTATTTTTGTCAATCCACTGCATTTTGCTGGCCTCACAAAGCTAACAACACTTGAGCTGGATTCAAATCAACTAATCAGCTTCCCAGACTTGTCCATTCCTTGGTCCGGCAAGAGAAAACTGCAGATAGCGCACAATGAAATAACACAGATACCTGCAACTCGAGCAAGAGATCTCCGCATGGGTTCAACCAATGTCACCCATGTTACTGTGCGGAACCTGTAAGACTATCCAAATTTGAAAAGTCTGACATTACTACAAACACCAGTGGCACATGTCGACAATCTGTGCACTACCGAAAGAGCGGATAACATTACATCTGGCATAAACATTGAGATTGGACACACAAGCATGTTATGTAATTGTGGATTAGCGTGGATGAAATTGTGGACGTCAGACCAATCCAGCGCATGTCGCCTTCTGAGCGTGTCTAGTAGAGATGAATTATTTCGGGTCATGATCATGTTGTATGTTGGAGCTAGCCATCTATTCCTTATCATGTGCCAATAAGTTCTCCCTCAGAAAAACAAAGGAAGTAATCCGCCAAAAACCAGGGTGTTGCGCTGATGGAAAGAGGCTGGTTGTAGTGCTGCGAAGGGCGATACTTGTACATATTTACCTTAATGTTTTCTAAATGTGCGATATGCAGGTAATGATGGCAATACGCTATGGACGGAGGTTGATTTTAGCAAGTTTTTCTGCACAATTCCAAACGTTGTGGAGCAGCTGCACACAGCCAATGAGCGAGTGTGTTCTCTGCATTGCCTGTCGCGGCCCAGTTGTGTCATCTCCGGTTGGATTCCTCCGGGATCAAGCGAGAGTCGGGTTAAATGTCTACTAACAGGCGATCTTGTCAAGCATGGGAATACTGCCACGGACGTCTATCCTGATGCAAGATGGTTGATTGCATCACCCATACTGGCTTAAAATATAGCTTATGTTTTAATAGAAATAGGACGGATCATACTGCTAAAATAACGTTTGACTAAAACCTTAATTCTGCATCAACAACTATCCTTGTTTTATTCCCTATATTTTTTAACAATGTTTGATATGAATCATTGTTTTTTATTATAGTCGACTCCTCCCATGAACTTAATTGTAATTATGCGTCGCATGTCCGAACGGCTACAACTAGTCTGCTCAAAGACCATATGTGACTAATCCACCGTAAAAATATCAATCCTAACTGACTCATTCATTCCTCACTGACTCATCCATTCCTCACTGACTCATTCATTCCTCACTGACTCCTCCATTCCTCAGTGACTCATTCATTCCTCACTGACGCATCCATTCCTCCAGCAATTCTGTCGCCTCGTTCACATGCCTTTTGTTGTATGTTCAGTAGACGCTCGGAAGTCTCATCATTAACGGGTTCAGTTTGACATATAGTTTACACGAGATAAGGTGCGAATAAGTGTTATACCGCATTATTCGGTGTTGCCTTGCATTGCACAGAACTAAAACTAGTCCACATTCTGCAAATCTGCTAGCTGACGAAAGTGCGAAAGAGGCTGGTCTATTGCACCAGTTAGCCTACTTCCGTGAAGGATTAAGCGTCTATCAAGTCATGGACTGATAATTGGGTTGAAGCAATGAACAACATTATCCGTGCGAACGTTTGCATGAACATCTGGCCGAATGGTTCTAATTTGGGATGAGCCATTATTGTTCTTCCAGTCAATAGTGATTTACCCAGTGACTAGTTAAGCGCAATAAGAAGCTTCATTTGCTCAAATATGCATCAACATTTAATTATTGAACTAATTATTCTAGCGGATCACGAACCCTTTACAACCGTTTCAAACGTCGTTCATATCACGTATGAACCAGAGTAATGAGCACCTTAACATTATTACCTGCTCGCAATATTCTGCTCAATGCCTTCATTTTACAAGATATTATTTATGCGCTTGATTGCCGACTAAGTGGGGCCGTAACTGTTATAATAAAACAGCACATTTACACTTAAGGTGAGACGTCATCTGCAATCGGCTACATGAGGGCGTCACATTGAATAAATGCCAGCACTACAGGGACATCATACCGTTACTAGCATTATATTACCCTATGAATTAACTGCCGTTATGATTGTTGTTCTATTTATCCATTCACATCCATGGAGTGATTTGCATAGACGTAGTAGTAAATAATAGGGCGTGTCTGGGACACCTTTTCCCCCACATCTTATCCCTAGAGGAAGCATAGAGGCAGCAACAGTAGCGAGCCCACCGCCACAGGATGAGCGACCACGCATAGAGAACAATAGCGAGCGTCTCGGCTATAGTTCTCACGCATTTAAGTTTATCCTTATGTCCATTCGCCAGTGCGTCTATTCCATTCGCGTCGATCCACCTGTTGGAATCGAACGGAGGTAGAAAGATCTTCTTGATATGCATCCCTATACCTGAGGCCCTTATCTGCACAGCTTGTTCACTTCGTGCCTGAATTCAAACAGGACCTCTATATATTGCTCGTTTCGTAGCTGTTTTTTCACAATAACCGTTTCCACTCTTTGCTGTCGCAATTCCTCCCTCGTCGGAGAGCAGCCCTACCTACTCCTTGATTGACATGCCAGCTCATTCGTCGTATTGCCAAGAAGCCATTTACCATTTTCCTTCATTGTGTTATAGTAGAAGTCATACGTCAGAGATGCAAAGAATGGACATGTCGACGTATACCGGCCTGTCTAGGACTAGCTTGCTGTTATGCGTGTGTAGGCTGCAAGCGGAACTGCCCTAGGACCAGTGAGATATACTTCTCCATGTTGTTGGGGATGCATTTGTCTAGGCCTTCCACTATGCTTGATGGCCTGCATCAAGAGATCGGAGTCATACGTACGTAGGTTGTGGAAGACAACTAGTATAGTGGTTGTTTCGGGATTCAACCTCAGTTTTATGTTGCATGCATTATGGGATGGTAATCTGTACTTGCCTGTTATGTGACAGAGGTCTCGAACATAATCACGTCGACCACCTGCGCCTACCAGTGGCTTGCTGCATATATGACAATCAGTTACAGTACGTGAGGTTCGTCTGTCCTGTGGGGTCATACACATAGCAGTAGGCCTGGACAGAACTGCTATGATATTGCGCTCTTTCCTGCTGCAGGCCCTGCAGGAATTTCTCGGCAGCATCCGGTCCTCTATACACTACAGTATTGCTTGTATGGCCGTCACACCTCACCACAACATACCCATAACCGCGAGCCTCATGTTGTGCCATCTTCTCTGTGCTGCCTTTGTTTAGGTCTAATGCAGACTCTTCAATTTTGACACTGAGGGCTTCAAGTTGGCGTCGATAAGGATACTGGAAGCTGCTCGTGTCAGTTTATTTTTTCCGACCTCTGACATACCAACACGAACTGTTGTCTGACCTATTTAATTACATTCAGGCTTGTGAGCCTGCAGCAGGTCTTCTCTGGAATAACCGTGTCGGCACCGCTCGCAGAAGTAGTACTACGTTGCTAGTGTCAAACGTGTAGATTATGCCATTCAAATCCTAATCGCTTCAGAGCTGCGGCTTGCTATTTTGTGAGAGTGACCTCATTTTCAAATGTGTGCAGTCGGACTAGCCAACACCAAAATTATTCCTGCTAGCCTGCGCATTCACATTGGTAGGGGTATGAATACTTCGAATGTGGGATAAAAACTCTTTCACGACCAAACGCTGACCTCATGCACGTATCGCAAATATTTTAAATACGACACTGATAACTTTCTAAACATACAGCTTCGTAATGTGCTATGTAGAAGGCATCAATCAAATCTGACATGGCAGAAGTTGGCCATTGTAATTGCCTTCAGCTTCATCATTATTCAACTGTCACAACTGCAAACAAATCGCTGATATCTATTTGGTGCTAGCTAATGTGACGCTAATTACAATCAAACCTACGCACTGCCAAAGGTCGCATTGGTAACACCATAACATATCAGCTCATTGACGCTTTATATCCCTAACAAAGTATACATCAAATATTATATCGATGATAGCGTCATGGCATATGGAAAATTGAAAAATGCTGAGTTATACTATAATTTAATCCGAATATGCGCTATATATATATATGCGCTAGCCGGAAATGATATATAATATATATATATAAATATATTTATAAGGCCCCATATGGCACCCTATATGTATATGTATTCATATGAATATATATTTGTCTGGGTGAAAAACCATTGAATCGCAGTTGAAGTGGAATTAAAATATCTATACAATGAAATATACCTCGCTCTAATAAAGAAACGTCTTCAATCGATACCATCTGTGATAAGTCACCACAGCTACAGCTGGTCGTAAGGACACAATAATCCGGTACATTACACACTACAAACAGTAATAGAAGATTTTATACTTGATCTTGAAACAGATATACATGGTGATGTATACCAATCAATCACACATGCGCTCAAGTTGTATACCATCATCCGGGTTATATAGCAGCCATGGCGCCTATGTATAATGCACACTGCGTTAAATGTCACGGAATGGATGAAGGTGTACCAGTTGGGGTTCGAATCAAGTTTGTTATAAGCTCACGAGAGCCATGCTGTTATATTCGATAGAGAAAATGGTCAACCGACGAAAATAACGTGGGCGTTAATTGGCTGGATATATGCTCCTCAAAACATTGGGCATATAGCGCTGTGGGACTGAATATCTGCAGCGACGACGATCCGGATCAGCCGTTTATCACAGATCGTATTGGGCAGCGGTATAAGATAATAGACTGCGAAACTGAATGTGGGGAATTATCTTGCTAATTGTAGCATTGATGATTGTTTTTCTTGGCGAACCTGTCATTCATTCAATGTGTATCCTTACTAATTGTCATACCAACCCACCTATATAATATTGGCAATCATTTCACAACTCCAACACCATCTGTTTACTCCCATGCATTAAATCAGATCCCATTTTTTATAAGTTACATATAATTGATAACCCACCTATATTTATGTTGCATGCAGGTAGTCTGGCTAGCTCAGTAACTGTGCCATGCAATGAGGAATCGTTTATATCTGGAGGGAATGGAATAAAACCATCACTAAACACTATGCAACGTGCAATATCCAAATATAAGTAACAACAATCATAACGCATTCATCATGTTAAAGCGATTGCGAACCAAAGACGTTATAGCTGGAGTTATGGAATAAAAGGTCACAAACACTATCACTGCGAGCTACAGCTATCATCTCTCTCATCTCTGTCATCTCTCGATCTGCGAACACTTTATAGCTCTCTCCAATCTCTCTCACTCTCTCTCTCTCTCAGCTCTCTCTCTCTCTCTCTCCCTCTCTAACTCTCTCTCTAACCCTCTCCTCTCTCTCTCTCTCTCTCTCTCTTCTCTCTCTCTCTCTCTCTCTCTCTCTCTCTCTCTCTCTCTCTCTCTCTCTCTCTCTCTCTCTCTCCTCTCTCTCTCTCTCTCTATATATATATACTCTCCTATATATATATACATATATATATATATATATATATATGTATCTATATATATATATATATATATATATATATATATATATAGATATATATATATATATATATATATATATATATTTATACCATATAAGGTTGCTTCAATCCATGTTAAAACGCAATCATTTAATGTCAGGAAAACTAATCATCAGCATCTGCGTCCAAACTTGCAATGATGTGAATGGCATCACCTTACCTCAATGAGGTTGTTCACTCTTGGAATGTACCAGAAGATGTTAAAAGTGCAAAGCCCTCAGGTATGAAGACTATTCACCATTGCAGAGCGAGGACCATCGCAATACCCCACTGCTGATGGAGCTGTCCGTTATCGTATAAAGATATAAGAACGTGTTTTAAGAAACTGGCTATCGCTCAGAGGCGTGTGGCTGAGCTTCAGGACAATATGCACGACTTGTAGGCTAAGAATGGATGTCTGAAAGATGTACTGGGGTCTGAGAAGGATCAGCTGGTGACGCAAGTGAGGAGGAGGGGTTGGGGTTTTTTTACCACTAGCTCCTAAACCATGTTAATCGTTAAATATTGAACTATGATATAATTAAAGAAATTTAATTGATGTCATAATTAACAGTAAACAGTACAAATGGATTGCATCATAGGTTCTACCATAGAATTGTATTCCATGTGATTTATAAGCTAAGATACACAATCAATGAACAAACCATGTTGAAGTTTACAACATATTGTGACGCATTAGTGGTGAACTAGCCATAGTACCAACGTTATTATACATGAACAGCTTAGTGTTTAATCGATCATAGCGTTAAATACAGATTGCTTCAATCATTAAAGACGGAAAGATAGGAAAATGTATCTTCCACATACACATAATGAATTCGTGTACGTGTCTGTGTTCATTAGTGGCAGTTCGTGTACTGTATATAGGAGGGTAGCCTGGTTAACAGACCTAACTACTACCTGTTAGGTCTGGCCTTCGGCCTAGTGAAAATGTGGTTGACAATCAAAGATTAATCGCCATGCATTCATGCATTTCATAGTTAAACAAATCCAAAGATGAATCATATCTGGTTATTCTTACACGTCTTACGGTGCTCACTGAAAAATCTAGATCGTCATAAATCTTCGTTATATGCAAAAATCCACCAAAAAACACTTCGCAAACATATACGCTGCTCCTTCTCTCGCCATTTTGGTTTCGGATGACAAAGGGCGCTATGACGAAATTTCTTCCTGTACCAGGTTACAGACGTTATGACTATTAGTGGGGGTCGCAATATACCAACGCTCCTTATTACTTGGGTAGATAAGTAATGGCGGTTATCATATTTATTTATCAACAATGGCACCAAGCAGCAAGCAGTATATAACATTTGCCAATTATTATTGGAAGTCTAGTTACATTTACTACACTTATCATCCCTACTCATTGGCATTTTACATCGCAGCTCTGGGTCCATTTGTTCTCTCTGTATACACCAAGGCAAGGAAGCAATTTCAAAAATACATCCAGTCTCGATTTCACATAGACTAGAGCAAACAAGCAGACGCATTTCTTGACGATATTCGGTTGCGCATTTATTTTGCCGGAATATTTACAAGTGCTTTGTATTACAGCTTTCCGATAACTTCAGCGAACAAGGTAATTAACAATTGAATCGAACAAAATGACATCCGTATGGCTATGTCAAATTGATAAAGAGTATGGCGAATAATATTTCATGATTGACCAGTCCACCACATTTGGCTTGGCATGAGGTAGGCCTCTACTGCAGACATAGAGGCCTACTGTAGGTCTAATAGGAGGGTGATGTCGTGTAGCAGTCTAATAAAGCATGTTGTTGTACATTCAAAGCCGCCGCCACAATGTGCATCCTGGTTGACTCCGTCATTGTGCTATAAACCATAAATATTGTCCCAGGTTTTATGGGTTAGAAGAGGAAAAGTGCCAGCTATCAAGTAGACAAAAATCGTGTTTTTCTATGATACATTCATGTATTACGGTCAAGTCGGCGTGCTGCTATAGCACTCCAGTACTTAAGTTCTTGGGTCCCTGTTCACCAAATCCCACATTGACTTCTTTATTCATCAGATTCTGTAACATAAGGCATAACAAAGGTTACTACAAAACACGCTACAACGCAACATAGAAAGGTTACATTGTACGTCATGTTACATGCTCACTAGTATTGGCAGTCGTTGGAGATGTGGAATCTCATCATAAAACAACAGCAAGACAGAGAAGACGGACATGGAATCTATTTTAATCGCATGATGCCATGCTGAGCAATGTGTTGGTAATGGTTACAAGACTAGCCTGACTAAGCCAAATAGCAGGGACTCATGACACCAAGGTGAGAGCTTCTCTGATCAATTCATTCTTTCCCATGTGTCTGATTAGATTATATTATGATACTATCCTTGTGGATATATGACAATAAATACACGCTGTGAAGTAGTGAGGCTGTCAAATGACACTCGACAGGTAAACACGCCGTTTAACCAATAGTTTGTAGACATTACAGTCAGAACACTAAAAGGTAGCTTGCTTGTAGTGAATAAAACGTCTGCACAGAAAATCTGGATCACATAAATAAGATTATTCAGTAATGCCGCCATCTTGCGCATCAGGTTACAGTGCGTGTTATAATCCACAGTCATATTATTTTATTAGTAATTATTAAGCAGATCACATGACGTGTCATATAATCTGCTTAATAACCGCTATTAAGATAAATCTGTTATCACTAGCAATAGGGAGCATTTTATAAACCATTGTCACAACCTATAATAACCAACCATTAAGCAGATCACATGACATATCATGTGACTGGTTAACTACGTGCCCATGATGGTGTTCCCGTATCTTTGCGTTAGAAGGTAAAAACCTATCAAAGGTGACGTTGCCACACCAGGTTGTGTCGACGTACAGGTAACACGTTACCATTAAGGTATCCGATCTCTTCACCACACAATTGTCTGGTATTGAAACGTTTAGATCAACCGCATGAAACACGCTACATTACAAATGTGAATCTCGTCAAGAGTAATATCACTTCTTTCACCAGGTCCCCTGATACTTAACCAAGTGAGCTGGATAAGAATAGATAAGGAGTAATTATTACTACCACTTTGTATTGTGTAATAAAACAAAAGCCCTTCCATGTGTTGTTCTTACCGGAGAACGAGGTGAAGGCATCGCCACCGTTAGTCTTGTCTTCTTCAAAACATTACCTTCATTTCCAACTATGCGCCACACAAAATTCCAAGAACCCACAGAGGGTTCAGCAATAAGTAAATGGAAACGACCCGTTTCCTCGGCATACATGTGATAGGCAAACCGGTCACACAACAAACCTGTATTTCTGGAACCGGAAATGGAGAACCTATTGACTCACCTCATTCACTGATAGCTTACCTATCTACCAGGCGTTGGAGATACACTTGGGTAGCTAATATAGAAGAGGCAATAGGATTGGCGTCATCTTAAAAATAGTTCACGTATATTGTGACATTAATATATTCTGACCATGTCGATCGATCTTGTGCCTTCCATCAGCATGAAAAACAATATCGTTATGATTATAAGTGTTCTGATACGGTCCATTTGTCTACCACGTCGATCCAGTCACGTTTTGTCCCGATGTTTCCATGTACATAACAGCGGACGCACACCACCACACCGTAATAACCAAGTGCATTGGATCAATCTATGTAATCTGCAACATTTCCAGTGAATTCTACAGGATACTGCACACTACTATATCCCGACTGAGCTTATGTTCGACAGAACATCACAACTACCACTTTATACAGCTCACCGGAAACCACACGCTACTATGTCCTCGACTGTGCTTATGTTCGGCAGGACATCACCACTACCGCTTGACACAGCCCCGAGATCAGCAGTGACACTATTCAGACCAGGCGCTGTCATTTAACAGAAACCCTCCGAGTCATCAAGGAGGTCGGGATCTGCAGAAGCGATTTTCAAAGCTTATTTGGGGCAAGTTCTCAAGTTAATTTAGCTCCTTCGCCTCATTTTATAAGTAGAAAGAACTGGTAGTTTGCAGCGATTTCTAAAGGCCTTAGCATATATCGCAGCCACTATGAAGTAGCATAACGTCAAACTTAAACACCGGATATTGCATTTAAGGTCGTAAAAGCAACAAAAGTTCCTGTGAGTGGTGATAGGAGTTAGCTATTGTACAGATAACATTGGTCTATGCGTCCATCAAGACCTGTTGATAAGCCTGAATAACAATCAGAGACGCCTTTTATATCTTACTTATCTTTTGGGTTTGTATTGTCTTCCTTTATTTTTTTTCCCATCACCGCAATCATTGTGTGAGATTCCTACCTCCATTCAACTCGTTTCTAGAACATTGTAGTGGAATAATATATTTTACATAGATCATGTAGTTTACGTACCTTAATTCTAAACTCATTCTGGTATCAAAAGTGGGACATTAATTGCAGAAGAATTAAATAGTACCATCTCTGATCGTTGTCGATATGTGTATTTCTCACAAGTATTAGCAGTAATGCACAGCAGACATGAATCTCTTTAAAAAAATCTCAAGACATACATATATAATGTATTCTGCCTCATGAAAGCTCTCCACCCCCCCCACACCCAACCTCTACACTTGAAAACATTGTTTTGTTTAATATGTGCTCTCCTGAGCAATCTCACATGTTCCTCTGCAAACTCCTCCTGCTGATCAGAGCATGGATCCCGCGTATGTGGCCCACGTCCTACATTCGAATCACTTAACCATTAATATCAAATAAATATAACAACACCAAACAACGGCATAGTTTAAAAAAATTCTATTTATAATCGTTGACATTAAACATCACAAACACAATGCTACAAAGTTTCTAATCTGGGATAACTTTTCACAGAATTAATCATGTCAATGTCAATCAACCAATCGAGTAAAACTTGACAATCATAATACATAAGTACACACAAATGTATATGTACATCGCAGTGTTAAATGAATCAAAGCGTTAAATAGGGAAACTGCGTCACACTATCTTTTATCAAGTCTTGACAAAAAAAGTTTATGAAAATTATTTCTCATGTACACACATTTAATTAATCACTACTCTTTCCCAATGGCTCATGGCAGGCATTAAGACTGATAGTCATACCTTTTAATTATCAAGACATCAATGCACTTTGGATGCCAACTCCAATATTAAATTCTTCCACCTTCCGAACCTATAACATCAAGTTACAGCAAATAACGTTGAAATCTAGTTAAAGATATAGCTCAGGATTGTAGTGTATATAAAAAGAGGTATTCTGAAACAAAAGTGGGAGCATCACAAACTAATAAGAGGCTCGATGTACTGATGAAATAGGGACATATCGTAATATCGTAATGAAATAATTACCGGACAATGTCACTTTCACTCCTGTGTCTACAATAACTGACATTGTAAGACTTACCTTGTGGATATATGACAATAACTACACGCTGTGAAGTGGCGAGGTCGTCAAATGAAACTCGACAGGAATACACGCCGGTTAACAAATAGTCTGTGGACGTCACAGTCAAAACGCTGAAGAAGTATCCTGGGTTCAGTTTGTACAATGTTTGCACTGCAAATCTGAAACACAGAATATAATCGAATAATTCTGCTATGGGACATTGCATTTCATAAACCATTGTCATAGCCAATTATTAGCATTCATTAAATAGACGTCATGAAATGACTCGTGTCTGGTGACCTACGTACCCATGATGGTATTCCTGTATCTTTGTGTCGGAAGGGAAAAACCAATCAAAGCTGACTTTGCCACACCATGTGGTGTCGACGTGCAGGTAACACGTTACCGTCACTGAATCTGATCGCTTCACCACGTAGGTGTCTGATATTGACACGTTAAACTCTATCGAATGAAAATAAATTATGCAAATGGTCAGAAAGGGTTTGCAGATACTGTGGAGGCGTTGTGATCGTCGCTTCTAGGTAATAACGGCTAGTGGTAAAATGGCACGCACTCCCCATATTGTACGAATATCTGAGCAAGGGTGATATGACTCCCTCCATGTACTATGCGTCATGCACGTAAGGTTTATAAGCAATGATTCAACATATGACGCTTGGAGCCCCCAGCATAATAGCAGTATGCATGTATGACATGCGTCCTTACCCCTGCTTCCCATGTAGGCATCATCACCGTCAAGCGGGCTCTCTGTGCCTGTAGTAAAAGATGCGAACGGATTAGACCCCGTC
This sequence comes from Urechis unicinctus, assembly GCA_034190875.2. Lineage (NCBI taxonomy): Eukaryota > Metazoa > Annelida > Polychaeta > Xenopneusta > Urechidae > Urechis > Urechis unicinctus. The sequence goes on from CM067351.1 coordinate 69,503,370, forward strand.
AATTACTGGGCATACCAACAAGTGCTTTCACTGAATTAGAGATTGACATGCGTCCTTACCCCTTCTTCCCATGTAGGCATCATCACCGACACGTGTGCTCTCTGCGCCTGTTGTAAAAGATGCGAACCAATTAGCCCACGTCAATGATTGGACAAACCCACAAGTGCTTTCATTGAATTACAACTAACTGGTCCATCTGGGGTACAATGCTTACCTATAGTGGTCGCTGTGGGTACAGCAGCCACTTCACCACATCTACCACATGTAACATTGATGCTATCAAGCGCAATATCACCATTATAACCTGATCCTTTCACTCCGCGAAAAGTAATCTGCACACAGCAGTCAACACAAAGGAATCTACCTGTAGTCAAGTGCATGTAGAGTACAACATGCCATTAAGATGAAACGACAAGATGGCAACATTTAAGTTATAATCACAGGATCACCATACTAAATAATAATGCAGAGAATATTGTTCTCATTTGGTATCTGGCTTTCGTAACAGACTTCCGTACATCAACATAATAATGTGCTCAGTTTTCTAGGATTCATGACATAACTTGATCTGCTTGATGTCGATTCCGCCTCTCTCTATCTTCTCAGTGCGTAATACTTTTGTAACGCGGCAAAACCGCTGGTGAAATAGACTTATGCAACCAAAACCATACGCTGAGAGTGAATATATGTTACCGACACGACCCGTTGCAAAATGACACTTTTGCCATTCGTCAGCTTTCTTTAAGCGGATTTTACCAAGCTGAGAAGTTGTGCAGAGCTCGGAATCAGGCCAAGCTAACTACCGAGATGCTAGTT